>JAUPFN010000008.1:337500-937500 GCA_036924255.1 Apodemia mormo
ACATGGTAGTAATAATTCACAACTGAAATATGTTGAGATTGGTTTAGAAATACTTAGAATTCAACTCGTTCTTCATGATTTTAGTGTAAAGGACTGCAGTCCCCATTGGACAGGAATACTTACTTCCTAAATAAGGGTTCTGACACACGAAGCATTTGGTTTTTGGTGTTGTATTCGTGTTAAGTGCTGGTGTAGGTTTTATTGAACGTTTTCGTGAATGTTTCATATGAATTGTTTTTTTTTAATTATTATTAATTTTTTTTTTCTTTCTATATTAATGAAATCTATATATACGCATCAATAAAATTGGAGTGTCTGTTTGTAATATTAAAATAAACAAATTTTTTACCAAATGCATATGGATGTATACACGGTACCTACACCAAAACATTTTTTACATTATTTTTGTGTTATAGCACTCACCCCGTGCTTGGGAATCTGGAAAAACCTTAAAAACAGCAAAGAAAAACATTGACACGCGGGATTTGAACCTACGACCATTTCCCTAAAGCCCGGACGCTCTTTCGCTGAGCTAGTGTCGACAGGCTCGAGGCGGCGAAATTCTTCTTTGCTATATGATCGATTACGTCGATTGTACTGATCGCTAGCTATACATACGTATAACTAGTTAAATGAGTTCATCGTTACAGATGAAATTCACATTTATAATTTTGATCAGTACTTTCGTATTTCTAATTATTTTTGTGTTATAGCACTCACCCTGTGCTTGGGAATCTGGAAAAACCTTAAAAGATTTTTGTTTTTAAGGTTTTAACATTTTTTACAATTTTTGCCTGTCTGTCCGTTTGTTTCGGCTAATCTCTGGATCTGCTGGACCAATTTTGACCAGACTTTCATTGGCAGATAGCTGATATGATAGGGTAGTAACTTAGGCTACTTTTTTTCGTCTTTGCAAATAAATAAAATTGAAGTGTCTGTTGCAAATACTAAAATAACCGCTTTTGACCAAATGCATACACAGTACATACACCAAAATAATATTTTTTACAATTTTCGTCTGTATGTCTGTTTGTCTGTCTGTCTGTTTGTTCCGGATAATATCTGGAACGGCTGAACCAATTTTGACGAGACTTTCACTGACAGATACCTGATGTGATAGGAAGTAACTTAGGCCATTTTCTTTCATCTACACAAATAAATAAAATTGGAGTGTCTGTTTGTAATCTATACAAATAAATAAAGTTGAAGTGTCTGTTATTTTAAAAGAATCGCTTTTTACCAAATGCACATGGATGTATACACGGTACATATACCAAAATAACATTTTTAAAATTTTTGCATGTCTGTCTTTCTGTTTGTTCCGGCTTATATCTGAAACGGCTGGACCGACTTTGACGGACTTTCAAAAAGTAATATTATGGTAAATGATGATAGAAACAAAGAAAATAAATATTATTGATTCAAAACCTCTGAAATTATTTTGTGTTTCATTGAAACAAACTCCCTGCGTGTGGACGGCCTTAGCCGGGCGGCCATCTTGTCACATCAATACCGTCGCTAGATATCTGAGGGCCTCTTAGGGAGTACTTGATTTTGTTTAATTTTTGTTGATAAAAAACTAGATATTTATAATAAGATATTGGTGTCGCTTGAAAGGATATATTGTGTACTATAATAATATAAATAATTTTTGACAAGTAACTATAAGTTTGTGTTGTAAAACTCGATATAAACAAAAAAATAAGACTTTTTTCCATATGTCTAACGTTCATATTTTTTTCAAAAATCTTTTATAATTAATTTAAGCCTTTTATTTTTGATTATTTAAAAGTATACATTCCTTACCTTTCCTTAAGTATTTTTTATTCGAACTTAGCTCTTGTAGTTTTTTAGTAGTAAAGGTGTTTGTTGAGAGTCGCACGCGGTTGAAAAGGTTAAATGCGCGGACACGTGACGTGATAGTCGCGTACGGGGCTTGGACGATTGAGTGGCTATAACTAGACTGACTTGTGTTGTAAGACACCAATAGTATCGACATTGCCGAATGAACAAGTTACAACAAATAGTAAAACTTAATTTTTTAATATTCAAAATCGTAAAAACGTAAAATAATTAGTAAATCAATCACGCCTATTTATTTATTTATTTAAATTAAAACTTAATTTTTATTATTCAAAATTTTAAAAACTTAAAATAATTGGTAAAGCACATGTTTATCGATGATATAATACTTCTTAGTTGAAAATATTTCCTGTGGTTTTTGTATTCAAATATAGCTCAGTAAGGCATATTTTTGTAGTATTTTTCAAACCTAGGAATAGCACATTCATCATGATACAGTTCAAGATCACGAGGCATCAGTTATGTACAGCTGTACTTAATTGTGGCACGTGTTTCCCACACACTTGCCATTTCTACTTAATTATGTGTTCTAAGATTTGGTTAGCTTTCTATATAAGACCTCTAGGTAATCTCCTATACTGAAATACTTCAAAGATGGGGTGTCTGAGGTGTTATTTGCCGTCTGTTTCCCCATATTTTTTCTTGTCACCATCTCAATTTCGTCCATTACAAGGTTACACTTTTCGCCACAAGTGTTATCACTTTCCTACACCTAATCTCTAGTTCGTCAGCACCTTCTTTGCTAAGTTGTAATTCCATATTTCACTTGTGTATGTACTCGATTGCTGTTTCATTAGTTTTGAGATATTCCATGTTTTGAAGAAGCTAAGCAGGGAAGAAAAATATAATGTTATGAAAAATATCAACTAATAATTATGAGACAATATTTATGACAAAGAAACCTCGTTACGTCAGGATTATTAAATGATGTGTCTCACAAGGCAGTATTTTGGAACCAACACTGTTTCCTTTATACATAAACGATTAGCTTAGGTAAACGAAGCTTAGGTAGTATCTTAGACTTAGTAAGAAATTCATGTTGTAAACTTCATATACACTTGTACATTTGGAACTTAACGTTTACAGGACTCATACATTAGTTGGAACACACCATGCCAAGGAAACCGTTATGAGCTGTAAGTTCTGTTGTACATGTAAATGATGTGCTCGAGAATGTGCCTCGCTATTGTTAATATCTAGTGGTGCATGCGTTGAGCTGACAGGCGAGCTGTAGTGTCCTCGCACTTTCGGCACCGCTCATAACACACCACTGTGACTGTTGTATATATATATTGTATATTGTTTGCTATTTCCTATACTTATTTTGACTATAGACACATTTTCTCGACCTAGTCATTTTTATTTTCTGTTTAATGTTTTCGTTTGAACAGAAGACAATGTGGGAATTTAAAGAACTATTAAGTTGAGTTTCAATTGAAGGGGATATAGTGGGTCTGAAAGTTTTATATGAATTGTGACTAATAGGTAGAGAAACGGTGTTAGTATTAACTAATGCGATGACACAGAGTAATGGTACTTATGCCGTTGTGTTTTAATAAATGACAAGTGACCGAAATGTTCAGTGCTAGGGCTGTCATAAGCGCCGTTTCTCGTGTCGCAGCTGCAGCCTATGTTGAGATGTTTAGAATATTGCACGATAGCTTACTGGATCCACCCATGCATTGTATTTTTTTTGTTTGAACTTCTAATGTTTTGTGCATATTGTAGAAAAGATTACTTAGTATTGTTTACCTGTGTGGAGGAGTTACATTGACAAGTGCGTTTTAAGACTGCTGCATTGTAATGAGTCAACAATAGTACAGCTTCTAACAAGATTGATTAGATTCGCTGTTTTTAGGGTTCCGTACCACCAAAAGGGTAAAACGGGACCCTAGGACTGTGACTTCACCGTCTATCCGTCTGTCACAGCTGTATCTCATGAACCGTGATAGACAGCTGAAGTTTTCACTGATCTCTCGCCGCCGTGTCGGTCCCGCCCTCTTTTGAAGAATAGGCCAACTGCCGTTCTGCCAGGCAGGTCATAAAAGGCGACCGATTGGCTATCGAGTCACTACCATCGTGGCTACTAGGTGGTAGAGTTCTGCATTGTCTCGCCCGGATCTAGTACCACCGTCTTACCTATTCCTGCCGCAATAGCGTCAGTGCTTGTCGCTGTCGTGTTCCGGTTTGGAGGGTAAGGTAGCCGGTAAACTTATGCATGTGGCATTAGACCTCGCCACAAGATAGCAACGCACCATTAACATCTTTGGTGTCTATAGGCGATGGTTGACTCTCCGTCAGGAGACCCATCTGCTTGTTTGCTATCTTATGATATATAAAAAAAACATGATATATTTTTGTTGCCACTATAACAACAAATACTAAAACTAGAATAAAATAAATATTTAAGGGATAGCTCCCGTACAGTAAATGTGACTTTTTTGGAATTTTTTCTTGATCTTAATAATAACTGGTTGACGCTTGAAATATTCATAGAATTTTTAGATTAGAAATAAATATTTAAGGGGGCTTCCCCTTTTGTTTTTTATGCCGTTTTTTATAGATAATGGTACAGAACCCTACGTGCGCAAGTCCGACTCGCACTTTGCCGGTTTTTAAACAATGATAAGTCCACGTACAAACAATACTGATTAGTCTGAAGCGTGTGAGGCACTCGCGGGCTGCCCCGACCGAACATATGTGGTAATAATACATAAATTGTAGTTGACAATTGGACAGTATTGTAAGCGCCAGACACAATCGCTGCATTAGTTTTAAACTATTCTTATTTTTTCTTCTTTTTAAATTAGTTGAATAAGTGTTTGATATTCGCCAAAACTTATGGAGCCCTCTATAATGTTACATGAAAAAGTAAAACACTTAAACATTGAGAAATATGTATATATACAGAGTGCTCCAAATAGTATGGCCTGATGTAGTACGATTTAGATAAGCTTGTCGCTCGCCGGAATAATAGCATGAGTACATTACACTGCCGATACCAAATAACATACATAATAAAGTGTTGAATTTCTCTGAAGTAGCTGTCACAAGTACTGAAATATGCTCTGTGTGTGTATGGCGCGCTTCTTCCCCGTGTTTTTAATGTATTGATAGCAATACGTGACCTCGTGGCTATCTGTGTCGGCCTACGGAGAAGATTCGCGACAAAATACTAGTGGTAATTAAACTGCGGCCCGTATGTGATTATATGTGCGGCCCGCAACAAAGCGAATACGAATATTGTAATTTGTACATTCCTTAAATTCTTTTTATTTAAATTCTTAATTTATTAATATTCGTTCCTTAAAGTGTTTTAATTTTATGCTACTGTTTTTTATTTGATTCGCTCAAAGTTTTCGAAGCTACAATACTCCTACATAACCGTGAAGGGTCATATCGTCGCATATTACTTATGTTCTGCAACATACGTCGATCGACACACTACGTCAATATCAAAATATGGTTTACACATGAACTTATCGAAACATGTACCATGGTAAATTGTACTTGCTATTATTATTCTTATTATTTATCATTATTATATTATTCTTTATCGTGAGCCGCACAAACATTACTTGCGGGCCGCAGTTTGACCACCACTGCAAAGACGCGCTGAAGCCCTTCGCAATGCAGTTCTGCGATAGTTCGATCACATCGTGACCATACGAGCCTGCGCCGTAGCCACAATTTTTATAATGGCACACTTGGTTGGAATTAAGTTATTTTCCTCACCCTCCGCTCCTCGGCCTCCTCCTTCTACCCCCTTCCCTCTTTGCCCCTCCTGACCTTACACAACCCAACCTCACCTTTCCTTTTCGCCACCCATTACCCCCATTTCCTCGCACCCCACTTTTCTCTCCCTCGCACCCCCTTTTTCCCCTTGCACCATCTTTCTCTCCTTGCCCCACCCTTTCCCCCTTGCCTCACCGTTTGTCCGTTGATCCACTGTTTTCCCCTTGTCCCAACTATTATTCCCCCTTGCGCCACCTGCATCTTGTCATCTTTCCCCTTTTTTCATTTCCTTTATCTTCCCCTCCTCTCCCTCCTTACCCTCTACCAATCAACCTGTGCGGTGTAACCGTTGCATATTGCAACTCATCATTTTACACGACACACATTTATTATTATTTCAATTAGTATATAATAAGACAGTTCACATATCGCCATCAAGAGCGCTACGCGTCCTCACTAATCATTTAATACATATCAAGTGTATCATCAATATTAAATCAATACAATAATCAATATCACCTCCTTGTTCTCAAAGATAATGGAATCCCTTGTCAACTGCCAGCTCTTAAGGTACCTAGAAGAGCACCTGCTGATAAGTGGCCGTTGGTATGGTTTCCCTCGCGGTCGTTCGGCAGGTGACCTTTTGGTCTACCTTATTCATAGATAAGCGAAGGCAGCTGAGACCAAGGGGGAAGTACTAACTGTTAGTTTGGACACAGCGAAAGCGTTTGATAGGGTGTGGCACAAAGCACTTCTTGCGAAACTTCCATCTTATGGACTTCCCGATGAATTATGCGACTAGATCACCAGTTTTTTGACAGATCGTAGCATAAAGGTTGTTGTAGACGGTGTATGCTCAAACCCTAAATCTGTTAATGCTGGTGTTCCCCAAGGCTGCGAGCTATCTCCTACTTTGTGTCTTCTGCATATCAATGATATGCTGCAAATTAGCGACATTCATTGTTATGCAGACGACAGTACAAGAGATGCTGTATATTCCGGCCGCGCTAACATTTCTCGGGAACATGTTGACGAGTGCCGGAAAAAACTTGTGTCTGAAGTCGAGACTTTATTGAACAAAGTCTCGGAATGGGGTCGACTAAATTTAGTCCAATACAACCCAAGGAAGACACAAGTTTGTGCGTTTACCGCCCAAAAATCACCTTTTGTCCTATCCCATCACTTTGAAAATACTCCTTTGATTGCCTCAGCCAGCATGGAATTCTTGGTATCGACATATCGAGTAACGTCCAGTTTCGCGGTCATTTGGAAGGTAAAGCAAAGCTGGCGTCCAAAAAAATTGGTGTTCTGAACAGGATGAAACAGTACTTCACACCAGCCGACCGTTTTCGACCTTACAAGTTGCAATTCAGGCCTCATATGGAGTATTGTTCTCATCTTTGGGCAGGGGCTCCACAGTACCAGTTCCTTCCTCTTGACCGCATACAACGTAGAGCGTCTCGTATCGTCGATGACCGGGCTTCTTTCTGATCGGCTTGATCCTTTGGCGTTGCGAGGAGATATTGGTTCTCTAAACTTAGGGGCCTTCCATTAAGCACGTGAGGCACCAACCCCCCCCCCCCCCCCCCTACAGGGGGTTTGGGAGGGGGGGTTAAAAATGTCAAAAAATCACGTGATTAATGGACGGCCCCTTATTTCATATTTTTAAAATAACTTTTAGGCTAGTATATACCGATTGATTTAAAAATCTTGTCAGCTTTTCTCCTCAAAATAATTTACTTCGGTTCGTTTGCGACTATACAAGTAGCGAGTCAGGCCTCATATGGAGTACTGTTCTCATCTTTGGTCAGGGGCTCCGCAGTACCAGCTCCTTCCTCTTGACCGCATACAGCGTAGAGAATCTCGTATTTTCGATGACCGGGCTCTTTCCGATCAACTTGATCCTTTGGCGTTGCGAAGAGATGTTGGTTCTCTCTGCGTCATCTATCGCTATTACCACGGGGAGTGTTCCGAGGAGGATTTGTTCCGCTTAATACCACCCGCTGATTTCTACCATCAGACATCACGCCGAAATTCTAAATTCCAACCTCACAATTTGGATGTCTGCAAGTCCACTACAGTGCGATTTTCAAGGCATTTTTTTGCCTCGCACGACCGCTCTGTGGAATCAATTACCAGCGGATTTGTTTCCGAACCGATACGACTTAAGGGCCTTCAAGAAAAGAGCGTACTCATTCCTTAAAGGCCGAGAACGTACCTGCAGTACCTCCGGTGTTGCAGCTGTTCATGGGCGGCGGTGATCACTTACCTGATGGTGAGCCTCTTGCTCGTTTGCCACCTATTCCATAAAAAAAATCATATCAATTATCAATCTAATAGTATACTAGGTAACAAGAACCCGTATATTATTAAGCGAGACCATTTAATAATGTACATTATTTAATGAGAAAATAATAATGAATAATGTGTGTCGTGTAAAATTATGAGTTGCAATATGTAACGGTTACACTGTACACCTCCTCCCCGATCCCCTTCTCCCCCTCTCCACCTCCCCTTCCCTCTTTTCCACATCTGTCACTGAGACAGAGGCTCTTTTCTAACGACTATTTAATTTTTCTTCATTTTTTTTTATTACGAGTTTTATCTAAAATTTTTGTTAAATCGTCTGCACTGAAGGAAGACTTGTGGCAGTAACTTACACTTTTTTTTTGTCTAGCCCCCATCTGATAATTAAGTTCATTACACTAATACTCTGAGTGGATGTATAGCGATCAAACTACTCATCTGCGCGGTTACTTAAACATATTCGGGCGACGAACTTAACTGAATCATAAATAGCGGTCAAAACTGCAGAAGTATGTAAGATGCAAATGTCGGTATCTTATTTCATATTCATCTTAAAATATATTTCTGTCAAAAAAATTGATAAAATGTAATATCTATTTAGTTGTGCCTTGTTTCCCATAGCCATTTAATTAGCATTTTATTTTGAATCATGTCAATTACCAGGATTATTTGTGTAATCCATTAGTGTTGTAACATGTATTGGAAATTAATAGTTTGAGTGACAATTTTATATATTGCATTTTGAAAAATAACTTTCCAAAATTTTCATTTGAAGATGAGAGACATAAAGTTTTCAGTCTGATCGAGACAACTCGCCCATGATGTGTCCCAGATAACCGTTACCGTGACGTTTTTTGTTGGGTGTTATACTTAAATACAATATCTGGACGTTACGAGTCCCGTAGTCGATTGCTCCCAGACTCTACTTGCCAGAAGTACTTATTGATTATTAAACAAAAGTATTTAGATACTTAACAAAAGTATGTATTATTGAACAAAAGTTGTCGCAAGTTGCTAATTCAGCTTATTGGCAAAACTCCATATTAGGAAGTCCGAACGGTAATTATATGACTTGAAATTATAACGTTGGAATACATATTACATGTCCCTATACACATCTGTTAAATTTTACCAAAAAATATATAAAATACGATATATTTTATAAAAGCTATTGACAAGTTATTATTTACTGGCCCTTCCTCGTACTTTCGTTACTTCAAATTCGATTTTAACTTTTTATGTGGTTACGAGAAACAAGGAGTCCCAAGCAGTTGTAGGTGTAGGTACAGGAAGTGGGAGGTCCGCGCGGCGCGGGCGCGTCTTTGGTATCCTAGCTGTAGGCGGCCGCTCCCTAAAGTTATGGTACCGAAGTTACGGCCGCGCCGCTGTCGCCAGCTCGGGACCAACGACACGGCTTCTCACTGAAACTCAACCAACGAAAATCTATAGAAAATTCGCTGCATCTAAACCTGACTGATATAAATAGATAACATATGTTTAATTTGTTTTTGTGTAACATATAATATTCAACAAGCAGTTGACGGTAACGGACACCGTCTTCTGTGGATGCCAATGATACGCTATTGCTATATTCGTGGCAGGGCTGTTATTCGTATGTATGAACAAATAAAAATGCTCCCAAACTACCCTTGACCGAACAAAACCTTAATAACCACCAATTAAATGGTGACAGAAAATACGAGAACGGTGGCACAACTGAGAATGCGCAAATATCGCCACCCACTATAGAAGCGATGTGTACAGTCCTAGATCACTGTTTTCTAAAATATTTTAGTGATTTAGCCGTTACTTTACGGAAATCTATAATTGAAACGCGCGCGTCAAAAATTTTAAGCCACTATTAGATGGAAAACGCGGCTACGTACTGACATTTGGTAAAAGTAACTCAGATGGCTTCTTTTTTATGGATTTTTTGAATTTTGTAGATTCAGGCGTTACTTTCCGGAATTCCATAATCAAAGAAGAAATTAATATATTTATTTTGCAAAATTCTGCGAAATCTTATATAACTGCTGTGATGCAACAGAAATAAAAGCGTAAGGAACGAGGCAAATTTATCCAAGGTCTGAAAATGAGACTCCGGCGGTGCAATAGTCAACCCACATCCACTTTCACCCACGTCAGTAGCAAAGGCAGTAACAAACAAATTATGTACCCAACGCACGTTTTACTTCATAACCGAAGCATCTTCAGGAAAGTCGAAGGGCGAAGCATTCACCCATAGAATGAAGTGCTTTTCGTCTCTCCTGAAGAGGCTTCGATTACGAAGTGAAACGTGCGTTGAGTGCATAATTTGTGCCTTTGCTACTGACGTGGAAGAAAGTGCGGTGGATGTGGGTGGACTATTGTGCCGCCGGGGTCTCTTAATTTTCAGACCTGGGATAAGTTTGCCTCTTTTCTTACACTGCACAAAGCAGTTACAAGTTTCCGAAGAAATTTGCAAATTAAATATCTTTATTTCGCCTATTTTATTCATCTATTTAAAAAAAATAAAGAATGATAATATGAGGAGCAATTAAATCACAATGTTGTTATCGCCTAAATATTCTGATATTTTATTATCCCTTTTTATATACAATTTCGTTTTTTTTTTTTTAATGTTTGATGGCGTCAGAAAACTTGTAATAGAAGCGTATGTTTTGCCACATTGCTTATTGTGTGGAAGCAGATACGTCTACAACTACATAGATTCTGTTTGTTCCGAGTGTTGAGCATGCGCACGACACCTCTTTTTATTTCTTTGTTTTTCTCTAGGCTTTAGAGTAATTTACTATTAGCCAAAGGGAGTCTCCCTTTGGCTAATAGTAAATTATCTACTGTTACTCCTAGAAATATTGTAATTTACCATTAAGTTTCAGATGGTAACGGTATATGCAATCTACACGAAAAATTGATACTCTTTATTATTTAAAAGCAGATTGATAAAAATTAAAATATAACCAGTACAATTTTTATAATTGTATTCATTTCGCCATATTTACAAATTTGCTTTTCGCATTTAATAGAAGTGAAGTGCCATCTGTAAAGAAATGCTTATTTCACACATATTAAGGCCAGTCGTTTATGTATATAAGAAACAATAGGGACTGAGAACGGAACCTTGTAGAGCAGCAATCGTGAATGATTGATTTTTTAATATCAACATATGACTTCTTCCATGTTTTGAATTTTGATTTTTATAAGTCAATTCAATTTTTCAAATTAACATCTTACGCCTTGTGCATTTGAATGCGAAGAGGTTTACTGAAGAAATTTGTCATATGTTTGATAGCGCCTAACCACATAAATAAGGCAGTAAAAGTCGTAAAGGCGCGTGACCTTGTCGCCGCCTATGTGACTCGTACACCACAAGTGCAGCGAAGCACTATTAGTCCGACACATTATTGGCCGGAGCTGCCACGTCTTGTGAGATTTTGAGTTTTAGCAAAATACGTAGGTCTCACTGTAAAAAAACAACATGCTATAACCAAAATATGATGTTTATTGCTTTTCAAAATAATCTCCTTTTCATTGTAAACAATTTTTCATGCGATCGAACCATTTTTTAAAACAGGAGGACTACAGATCTGAAGGCATGTTTTCTACGTGCTGATTGAACGCTATCACTGCCTCTTCGGAGTTGGTAAAAGTAAAACCTCATCAAATCTTTGATTTTGGGGAAAATACAGAAATCACAGGGTGCCAGGTCGGGGCTATGCGCAGGATGAGTGACGAGATGTACTTTTTCGGAAGCTAAAAATGACTTTGTTTTGTTGGCCGTGTGTGAAGAAGCGTTATCATGGTGTAGGAGAATGCGGCTTTTGCGTCTTTCGCGAACTTTTTCTAACACCCTGGGTAAACAGATGGTATAATACCATTCGGCATAACACTCTTTTGATCTTCATGTGGAATTGTACAGATGGGACCCGTAGCTGAGAAAAAAAACGCGATCATTTTTTTTACCAACGTTTCTCGCGTGTCTCAGTTTTGTTGGCCTGTTCTCGTTTTCAAACACCCATTCACACGATTGCTGTTTTTTTTTTCGAGTTTAAAACAATAAATCCACGTTTCGTCTCCTGTGACAATGTCATAAACAGCATTAGAATGTTCGTGGTCGTACTTCAGTAGCATCTGTGAGCACCATTCCACGCGAGCCCGCTTCTGCTCCGCTGTCAGTTCATGAGGGATCCAACGACAACAAAGTTTCCGAACTTTCAATTCTTCGTACAACATTTTCTGAATTTGGCTCATACCAATCCCCAATAGTCCTCGAATTGTCTCAGAGGTAATCCGGGGGTTTTCTTCAATTAACCGCTTAACAGTAGCCACATTATTTTCGTTGACGGCAGTTGAAAGCCGCTCTTCACGAAATTCGTCATGTAAAGTAACTTAACCTCTCTCAAATTCAGCAAACCATCGCCTCACGGTGCTCAAACAAGGTGCTTCTCTCCCAAAAGCATTTTGGAGACGAGCGGCACAGTCTTGCGGGGAAAGAGAACTTTTAAAATCATAAAAAAACATCGCTCTAAAATCTTTTCGGCCTAATTCCATTTTCGTTGCGTATGTAGAACTTTGATGTGTAATAAAAAAAAACAATTGACATCATTTCCCGCCAATTGTTTTTTTTTTTATTAATAAGAAGGTTGCAACGTTTTAAAAATATAACATTCGAATTCAAATAGTTTCGATTAACTAGGAATGCAAAACTTTTTATGTGCCCCATGTACATGAATAGAAGTATATCTAAGACTTGTTCTGTTGGCATGGTTTCCGACTTAGAGATCCGTAACGAGGCTGTAGCTATGCTAAAAATCTATAAAAAAGTTTTTGTGACCGAGTACTCCGCCGCATACCCATTGTCATTCTTTGCACGCCGCTGAGCAAAAAAAAATCTGTATTAAATCGAATTTTTTATTGTGATGCCACTCCGTTTAACACTCCTTATTATGATCACTCCGCTCGGCGTAGATAACCCATGACATCCGTATATCCAGTGCTAATTGTTAGTGCTTTGGTACTGTATTCTGTTACTCCGTATATTCCGAGTACTTCCATTAGCTCCGAATACTCAGAGCAGGCGCCGATATTAACACGCCTACTCCGGCTCTCATACTCACTCGGCGTAGTACCGATTTCATGGAAAACAGCTCTAGTGCATCTCATCCCTAAGAAAGGGGATCGCTCTAATCCGTGTAACTGTCGGCCGATAGCTATTACCTACTTGTTCTACAAAATTATGGAGACAATCATTAACTGTCAGCTCCCCAAGCATTTAGAAGAGCACCAGCTGATTAGCGACCGCCAGTACGGTTTCCGTCGCGGTCGCTCAGCTGGTGAACTTCTAGTATACCTAACTCATCGGTGGGCGGAAGCAGTTGAGTCCAAGGGGGAGGCATTGGCAGTTAGTTTGGACATAGCGAAGGCCTTTGATCTGGTATGGCACAGAGCGCTTCGTTCAAAGCTTCCTTCTTATGGGCTTCCCGGGAAATTATGCAAGTGGATCACCAGTTTTTTGGCTGATCGGAGCATCAAGGTCTTAGTCGACGGTGCATGCTCTGACCTTAAATCTGTCAATGCTGGTGTTCCACAAGGCTGCGTGCTATCACCGACACTGTTCCTTCTGCATATCAATGATATGATGCGAATTCGCAACATACATTGCTATGCAGATGACAGTACTGGTGATGCTACGGGTATTTCTTGGAAACACGTCGAAGAGTGCCGAAACAAGCTTGTGTCTGAAGTTGAGAATCGACTAACCGATGTCTCGGAATGGGGTCGTCAAAACCTGGTGACATAGCTTTGCGTGTTTTCCGCTAAAAAGACACCCTTTACCGTGTCACCTCGATTTGGAGATACTCTCTTGACAGCCTCAGCTAGTGTCGGAATTCTAGGAGTCGACATATCGAATTACGTTCAGTTTCGCGGTCATTTGGAAGGTAAGGCAAAACTAGCCTTCAAAAAGCTCGGTGTGCTCAGCAGGGCGAGACAGTACTTCTTGTCAGGCCTTCAACCGCCGTCAACGAAAATAATGTGGCTACCCACATTATTTTCGTTGACGGCAGTTGAAGGCCGCCCTTCACGAAATTCGTCATGTAAAGAAACTCAATCTCTCAAATTCAGCAAACCATCGCCTCACGGTGCTCACACAAGGTGCTTTTCTCTCAAAAGCATTTTGAAGACGAGCGGCACAGTCTTGCGGAGAAAAAGAACTTTTAAAAATAAAAAATCATCGCTCTAAAATCTTTTCGACTTAATTCCATTTTCGTTGCGTACGTAGAACTTTGATATGTAATAAAAAAACAACTGACAAATCATTTCCCGCCAATTGTTTTTTTTATAACTAAGAAGGTTGCAACGTTTTAAAAATATAACATTCGAAATTCAAATAGTTTCGATTAGCTAGAAGTGCAAAATGCCGTAGCTTTAAAGTTTAATTTTTGTTGCATCAATAATTTTTGTTGCATCAATGCAAGTGGCTGTAGGCGTAATTGTGTATTTATTGTTTGTCTAGATGTGTTGGTAGCTGCGACCCAGCGACACGCGTCTCAGTATTAAAAGACGGTAGATAGCATTTCTATTGCCTTATTATTAAGATTTCTGTGCGCATAACGATTCACTAGTTTACTAGGTTTTTGTCCTTAAAATGAAAAGTATTTTTATTTACAATTGAAGGGCATTGAGTTAAGAAAGAAATATGAACATATTAGTCGACAGTTAGTCGGTAATTTTCATTTTTTTTTATTGCCTAAAAACTCGGATGAAATGTGGTATCAATATCATTGGCTGTTATTGCAATATACTGCTGTTGTTGTGTGTGAGGTGTCAGTGAGAGTTGTGTGCAGAGCTGTCGTGGGAGCGCGCCAACCCGGAGCAGGGCGCGTACGGCGCGCTGGGGGCGGGGCGGGGCGGGGTGTGTGAGGTGTCAGTGAGAGTTGTGTGCAGAGCTGCCGTGGGAGCGCGCCAGCCCGGAGCAGGGCGCGTACGGCGCGTGGGCGCGCTGGGCGGCGGGGGCGGGGGCGGGTGCGGCCCCGCCGGGCGGCGTGTGGCGGCGGGTGTCGGCGCCGGCGCTGGCGCTGCTGCGGCGCGCGCTGCACCCGGAGCCCGCGCGCCGCGCCGCGCTGCCCGACCTCGCCACTGACCCCTGGCTGCTAACCGACGCCGACGCTGACGCTGACACGGACCATACCAACGCCGCCGAAGGTACAACACTTGCTTACTGTGTATCATGTCTTACGTGCTGTCGCGGTGGTGACGACTCACCCATCTATGTATCGCAAACGAATGTTATATATCAATTAAAAAATTATTCAATATTTTCGTTAATGACGTGATATCTGGTTTTCATAATTCTAAAATAGTGTTATATGCTGATGATATAAAAATTATGAAGCAAATTTCTTCTTTTCAGGATTCTAAGTTTCTTCAAGATGATCTAGATAGCTTTCAGAATTACTGTGCCCTAAATCAGCTTGACTTAAATGTATCAAAATGTTATGTTTGTTCATTTACACGCAAGACGAATCCAATAGAGATGATTACAAGCTATCACAAACAACTATAGCCAGAGTCTCGGTTATCAAGGATCTGGGGGTTAACTTTGACTCAAAGCTCCACTTTGATTCGCATATTGAAGAAATAGTCGGATTTCAAAAGCATTAAAACTATTAAAATACTTTATTGTGCTTTTGTTCGCAGCCATCTCGAATATGCTTTTCAAGTTTGAAATCCAAATCATAATGTCCATATTGATAGATTGGAAAGTATACAAAAGAAGTTTTTAAGGTACATTCAATTCTGTACAAATTGTTTTTTACCTACTTATAAAGACAAATGCAGAAAATTTCATATTTTACCATTGTGTGAGCGTAGAAAAGTAGCAGATTTAGTGTTTTTATATAAAATTGTAAATATTATTATTGATGTACCTGAGTTGCTCAATCAAATAAGCCTACGAGCTCCTTCAAGTTTTCTAAGAAAGGGAAATTTACTTCAACTACCCAAAGCTAAAACTAGATATAGGCAAAATTCCTTTTTGATAAAATGGTGTCATAGAAATAACGTGGATTGTCAAAAGGTTAACCTTGATTTGTTCAAACTTACGACTCATAGGTTGAAAAAATGTTTAATCCAAATTTCTTCATATGATTGCTTACATCATCGTAATGTCGCTGTCTGTTTTTATGTAGTTAAGTTACATTTCAATTTTATTAGTGAAATCTTATAATAGGCCTTTTTTCTTTATATATTTTTGTTTATTGGTCTGTATAGCTGTTAGCTTTCCATTGATATTAAAATATCTATATATTATTAAATGACATTGTGCAGTGTTTCAAATCAACAATGACAAATGCATATGATTTCTTCTTTGTCACTACCACCATAGAAAAAATGCTAAAGTTCAGATGTAATTTACATATAAACGGTACCCGCCAGCATTGTCCGTATTCAGCGGACAAATGCCCCGTGTCATTCGACGTCGACAAAGATCCGGTGATCTAACTCATCGTAGAGCACACCGGTGGACGTTCGAGTTGAGGGCATGCAATGACGCATACGGACAGTGGAACGGCGCGCTCGGCCGTCTCAGGTACTAGGTGACTCTGAGTGGGTGCGGTCTCAGAGCCGCCTCGTGCCTCAGCACGTCCGCCCGCTCCCGCTCCCGCTGCCGCGCCCGCTCCCGCTGCAACTGCCGCTGCCGCCACTGCACTCTGCGGCGCTTTGGTGACCTAGCTCCGTGACGTGTGAATGCTCATAAAGCTAGATTACCAAAGCACTGCGGCGTTGCAAACCAACATTCCACCACGTCCCGACAGACTACAGGTAACACTTATTAATTTTTTTTATCCTAACTTTAAATATCGTGTATCTGTGTGTGTTATGTGACAACTATTAATAAAGAAGAATTTTCTTCATTAATATGTTAATAAATGCAATATCAAAGTGATCTGCCTTTCTAGCCATCTTTTAAAACTAATTAATTTTTCACTGAAATATAACGTTTGTCGTTCATTCGCTGAACTGCAATTCTAGCCCGAAGTCGTACCGCGGTGCGGGTTAGGGCGTTTCCTGGAGACGATGAGTACCGACCCACCTCCGGCGGTGCGAAAAGAGGTAGATGCGGCAATGGGAGCCGCCACCCATCACGCCAGGCCCGAACAGGCGAATTGAGGAGAGCAGAGTGCCAAACAGACACGTAGAGCGAGAGAGTTGGGTTGAAAAGATGAATAAGTTGATAGATGTAATGAATGAGAGAGGCCTGGATGCCCTTTCCGTAACGGAACCTAAGCGAAAGGGTAGCGAAGCCGCTGATCTTCCCTGTGGCATGATGGCTTTGTGGTCTAGTGTACCTTAAAGTGGTCACGCCAGCGCTGGAGTAGGTATTCTCCTATCGCCTCACTTAGTTTCTAATGTGAAAGATTTTGGTTTGGTCAGCAATAGGCCACTTTGAACAATTAAGCTGGGAGTCACGCGGGTTTTTATGGTAACAACAGCAGCACCGGTAAGCTCGTCCACAACCGGCGAACTGATAATGTTTTGGGATTCTGTTAGAGATGTTCTGGATATGGTTGATGCTAATGAAATAATTATCATGTATGGTAGTTTGAATGGCTGGGTTTGGGATGAGGGAGCAAAGTTGCGAAACCATGTCTGGTCCATTTGGTGATAGTGAACGATGCTGGTAAGTAAGCACATTGTGGATTTATGCGTGAAAAGGGATCTCTTTGTGTCTAACACAGCATTCCATCATATAGACATTCATTTGTATGCATGGAGGAAGAATGAAAAAAAAACAGGTGTCATAGATTTGATTCTAGTAGATGGTAAACTCTGGAAAATCGTAATGGACACAAAGGCCTACATAAATCCCACTCTTGATACAGACCGCATGTTTGATGTTAAGTTGTTGTTTTAGAATAATAGATGTCGCTGAACGATATTACATCGCGGTAGTATTACGTATAGTGTATATTAGCGATACACTTTATTGTTACGTTGCTAATTGCTTACGCCCTTCTGGTGGCAGATTGTTGTATTAGGTGCCCCACAGATCTACAATAATATTGCACAATATTACGTATTGTGCAATATTATTGACCGTTTAGGGTAAAGATGTGCGATTATTACTGATTCTCCAATTAGAGATGGGTTGGACTAGGTAAATCAGAGACTAGGTGCACCTAGTCCTAGTCTGTAAAAATACGTGATCCAAATACCTGTTCCACTTAGTCCTAATGATATTATTTTGTTAAATTGATACTATGAACAATAAGTATGCGTACTAGATACTAAGTATCTATCAGACTTCAATGAAAGAGATTAGTATTTAATCTCCCTTTACGTATGTGTACTTAAACGTAATTGAATATAATAATATTCTCTAATACTTACGCGAGACATTTACACAAATAAAACTAGGTTTTACGCTATTTATCGCGTTTTTTCTGATTTTTATACCCCGACGTTAGATATTTTTTCGTTAAATGTTTTGTTAAATTCGATACCGAGACTTTAAAACTTAATTATAGGTACTTTACATATTTTACATTCTGCCATTGTCTGCCATATTTTATCTTTTATCTACAAAATGTTCCTAAAAGCGTATTGCTACCTTTGGGCGCCATTATTATAATTATAAAATAAAAAGTTCAGAATAACCGATTAAATATTAACAATAACCTTCTATCAAGGATTTATAACGTTATAATTTCGATATTTTTGCTGTTTCGTAATGGCTCCCTGCGTTTCATGCTGTTTCGTGATTGGTTCGCAAACTAGCGCTAGAAGACAACGTCATAATATCATATACCATAACCAATCACAACGACGCAAATATATCGAAATCATAACGTTTTAAATCATTGCCTTCTATGCTAATAACCAACACGTAATCTGAAAAAACTTTTGATGGATCACGTCCACGATACTAGGTTAGTCTATGATACTAGATACTTCAAAGTATGAAGACTATGATACTTTGATCGATATCGAACGCGATCTCTGTTACCTGTTCTCAATGAAGTATTTGATCGAGTACCAAAATAACACGTAATATGACGTATAAGCCGGCTGTTAGCACGGCCATACGTAGCGAGAAATCGGGACGGGCATACATATTGTATAGCGGTATCTCACTCTTGTGAGAGCAAGAAAAAGTATACAAATCATATTGCTTCATCTCGTTAGCATTTTCTGTCATGGGTGAGCAAGATAGCAAAACACGTTTTCACATAAGAGTAATAGAAACGGTGCAGCGTATGCGATGAGCGTTTTATGCTATGATTATAATACTAATGGACTACACAGTACAGGACTAAACGATAGTTATTCAAACCGTGTTTTTTTGAAGTAAAAGGCATCGGCTTGGTCCTCAAACATTGGTTCTTCGAGCCGGATGGCAGCGCTGAGTGTGGTAGCTGTATTCTGATAGCCATCTTTTTGAACACGCTAATTCATCAAAGGTGGATGTTGAATTTTTGTTATCCATTTTTTTTTATAGAAGAGGGGGCAAACGAGCAGGGGGTGCACCTGATGGTAAGTGATCACCGCCGCCCATCGACATCCGCAATACCAGAGGTCTTGCAGTTGCGTTGCCGGCCTTTTAAGAATGAGTAAGCTCTATTCTTGAGGGCCCCCAAGTCGTAAACGTTCGGAAACACCCCTGCTGGTAATTGATTCAACAAAGTAGTGCGAGGCAAAAAGTGCCGAGAGAAACGCACAGTTGTGGATTTCCAGACATCAAGACGGTGAGGATAGAATTTCATATTTTGACGCGATGTCCGATGTTGGAATTCGGCGGCAGGAGTAAATCCAAATAACTCATCGGAACACTCCCCATGAAATATAAGATAGAAGACACAGAATGACCCAACATCTCTGCGTAACGCCAAAGAGTCAAGCCGTTTCGAAATTGCCTGGTCGTCAACGATTCGCACCGCTCTACGCTGAATGCGATAAAGAGGAAGGAGCTGGTACTGAGGAGCTCCGGCCCAGAGATGAGAACAGCATTCCATGTGAGGCCGAATTTGAGCCTCATAAAGTTGAAGGCGATGGGCCGGCAAGAAGTACTGTATCGCTCTGCTGAGCACACCGAGCTTTTTTAAGGCTAGTTTAGCCTTACCTTCCAAATGACCGCGAAGCTGAACGTAATTCGATATGTCGACTCCCAGAATTCCGACACTAGCTGAGGCTGTCAAGAGAGTATCTCCAAATCGAGGTGACACGGTAAAGGGTGTCTTTTTAGCGGAAAACACGCAAAGCTATGTCACCAGGTTTTGACGACCCCATTCCGAGACATCGGTTAGTCGATTCTCAACTTCAGACTCAAGCTTGTTTCGGCACTCTTCGACGTGTTTCCGAGAAATACCGCTACGGCCGGAGTATGTAGCATCACCAGTACTGTCATCTGCAAAGCAATGTATGTTGCGAATTCGCATCATATCATTGACATGCAGAAGGAACAGTGTCGGTGATAGCACGCAGCCTTGTGGAACACCAGCATTGACAGATTTAAGGTCAGAGCACGCACCGTCGACTAAGACCTTGATGCTCCGATCGGCTAAAAAACTAGTGAGTTGCATAATTTCTCGGGAAGCCCATAGGAAGGCAGTTTCGCCAGAAGCGCTTTGTGCCATACCAGATCAAAGGCCTTCGCTATGTCCAAACTAACTGCCAATGCCTCCCCCTTGGACTCAACTGCTTCCGCCCACCGATGAGTTAGGTATACTAGAAGTTCACCTGCTGAGCGACCGCGACGGAAACCGTACTGGCGGTCGCTAATCAGCTGGTGCTCTTCTAAGTACTTGAGGAGCTGACAGTTGATGATTGTCTCCATAATTTTGTAGAACAAGTAGGTAATAGCTGTCGGCCGACAGTTACACGGATTAGAGCGATCTCCTTTCTTAGGGATGAGATGCACTAGAGCTGTTTTCCATGAAATCGGTACTACGCCGAGTGAGTATGAGAGCCGGAGTAGGCGTGTTAATATCGGCGCCTGCTCTGGAGTATTCGGAGCTAATGGAAGTACTCGGAATATACGGATTAACAGAATACAGTACCAAAGCACTAACAATTAGCACTGGATGTCATGGGTTATCTACGCCGAGCGGAGTAATCATAATAAGGAGTGTTAAACGGAGTGGCATCACAATAAAAAATTCGATTTAATACAGATTTTTTTTGCTCAGCGGCGTGCAAAGAATGACAATGGGTATGCGGCGGAGTACTCGGTCACAAAAACTTTTTCTTTTATAGATTTTTAGCATAGCCACAGCCTCGCTACGGAACTCTAAGTCGGAAACCATGCCAACAGAACAAGTCTTAGATGTACTTCTATTCATGTACATGGGGCACACAAAAAGTTTTGCATTCCTAGTTAATCGAAATTATTTGAATTTCGAATGTTATATTTTTAAAACGTTGCAACTTTCTTAGTAATAAAAAAAAACAATTGGCGGGAAATGATTTGTCAATTGTTTTTTTTTATCACACATCAAAGTTCTACATACGCAACGAAAATGCAATTAGGTCGAAAAGATTTTAGAGCGATGTTTTTTTTATGATTTTAAAAGTTCTCTTTCCCCGCAAGACTGTGCCGCTCGTCTTCAAAATGCTTTTGGGAGGAAAGCACCTTGTTTGAGCACCGTGAGGCGATGGTTTGCTGAATTTGAGAGAGGTCAAGTTACTTTACATGACGAATTTCGTGAAGAGCGGCCTTCAACTACCGTCAACGAAAATAATGTGGCTACTACTACCATATTTTTTTAGTATTAAACCAAAAATTAAACCAGAAAACAATTCAAATCTTTTGTATAATAAAACAGCCAGGAAGGGTACAATACCATACTATTTTACTTTGAAAACCAAAAGTCTAGAAAGTAACAAAAACCAGCTTTTTCGTCAAAAATAACCAATTTAAGCTACTTCACCAAAACATAGCAGGTGCATTAAAAAAACGTGATTATTTGCAAGTAGCTATTAGTGAGCTTCGCGACACACTAAGTATAATTGATGTTATATGTCTTTCTGAAACTTTTCTTAAGCAAGGTTCTGAAACAAACTTTAAACTTGACGGTTACACTATGGCATCTCATTTTTCTCGTGATAATCAACGTAGGGGTGGAACATGTATTTTAGTTAGAAATGAACTTGATTTTAAAATCCTGGACTTACAAATACGCTTACCATTTTCCTTTGAATGTTGCGCTGTTGAAATTGTTAATTATAAACTAATAGTAATTTGTATTTATCGTACTCCCAGCTCAAATGTTTATATATTCTTAAATAAATTAGAATTATTATTAGAAAATATTATGAGATATTCAAAAAAGAAAATTATTTTATGTGGAGATTGGAATATAGACCTGATGCAGGACACTTATAAACATAAAAATTTAACAAGCATTCTTTCAAATAACAACATAAATCAACATATTATAAAACCTACTAGGAAGCATGCATGTCTGGATCTAATAGCAAGTAACTTAAATAATGTTCAGTCTAACATTCATACACTTGCTTTGTCTGACCATGAAACTGCTCAGAGTATACAAGTCAATATAGAGTCAGTCTTAGAATTTAAACAAAAAAGAGCTTTTTGGTTTGAAACAAAGCGGATATATGGGCAGGACAATATTAAAAAGTTTCATGAATGTTTATCAAGTTTAAGTTTTAATGAAGTTTTTATAAAGTCAAATTGCGAAGAAGCATTTAATGAATTTCATGATATTTTACTGTTATTTTTTGAATTATGTTTTCCTAAGGTCCGTGTAAAAGTTTTAAATAAACCTATAAAAAATAAATGGTTAACTAAAGGTCTTCTAAAATGTTGCAAAGTAAAACGCCAGTTGTACCTTAACTATCGTCATGCTCAATCTAATAGGAAAGAAAATAAATGTAAATATCTACATTATAGGAAAATTTTGTCTAAATGTATATTAGAATCACAAAAACAGTCTTCTTTGAAATACATTGAAAATTCTTCTAATAAATGTTAAGCTTCATGGAATCTGATTACAAGTACATTTCAGAACAAAATAATTAGTAGAGAAATGGAAAAAATCAAAATAAACAATTTAAAGTACACAAATACTCAAACAATCTGTAATCTATTTAATAATCTCTTTATAAACCAGACAAAATCAAGTAGTGTAAAAGTCAAATCTACAAATACTTCAAAATCATATTTTTTACCAAATTGTAGTAAAACCATGTATTTGACACCAGTAGATGAGCATGATGTGAAAAAAGTTATACATTCATTGAAAAATACTTATGCTACTGGCTATGATAATATTAGCACAGAATTAGTGAAAAATGTTGCTAGTGTAATATCAAGACCTCTTAGCCATATAATTAATTTGTGATTTTTGGAAGGTAAATTTCCAGAACGATTAAAAAAGTGTATTGTCAAACCATTATTTAAAAAAGGAGATATGTGCAATATGAATAATTATAGACCTATTACTTTAATTCCAGTTATTTCAAAAATCTTTGAAAAAATTATGTATGAAAAGCTCTATAATTATTTACTTGATTTTGGCCTACTAAAAAATAATCAATATGGATTTAGGAAAGGTAGGTCTACTACATTAGCATGTTTTGATTTAGTGAAGAGCATAACTGAATGTCTCAATAAGAAAATGTATCCACTTTGTGTATTTTTAGATATGAGTAAGGCATTTGATTTTGTTTCACACGATATTTTACTATCAAAACTTGAAAAATATGGTATTAGAGGGAAGGCTTTAGATTGGATAAAGAGTTACTTAGAAAATAGGAAACAATGCCTCGAAATATCTAAAATATACGGAAACCGTAAAAAAATATTTACTTCAAACTACCGTGTTAACAACTGTGGTGTACCACAGGACAGTGTTTTAGGACCCTTGCTATTTTTAATTTATATCAATGATCTTCCTGATAGTTTACAACATGATTGCTTTTTATTTGCTGATGACACTACCCTACTTATTAAATGTAAAAATAAAAAAGACTTGGTAAACGAAACAACTGAAACCTTACTTCAAGTTTCAGACTGGTTAATTAATAATAATTTAAAAGTTAACGTAACTAAAACAAAATTAGTTGAATTTCAGAACTACCACAGTAATATTACTAAAAACACAAATGTATTTTTAAATAAAGTAAATATAGATGATGTAGATTATACAAACTTTTTAGGAATAATTATTGACAAATATTGTAATTGGAAAGCACACATTGAATATCTATGTAATAAGATTGATAGATTTGTCTATGTCTTAAGAAGACTAAGAGAAGTAGGAAACGTAAAAGCCTCCCTATTAGCATATCATGGATATGTCTCTTCTAATTTACAATATGGAATTCCTATTTGGGGAAATTCTGTTGAATTGATACGAATTTTTAGAGTCCAAAAGAAATGTATTCGAGCAATATGTGGTGTTAATCAGTTACATTCCTGTAAACCACTTCAAGTCTCTTAAGGTACTTCCCTTACCATGTTTGTATATTTTAGAGGTATGCGTATTTGTAAAAAAGCACCAAAAGTTATTTAAAACAAATGCTGAAGTCACTGGTAACTCATATTTTAGGAATAGTAAAAAATTATATGTGCCTAATCAAAAATTAAATATTTTTACAAAAAATGTGTATTGTATGTCTATTATTATATACAATCATATTCCTGATAGTCTTAAATCATTACCTATAAATAAATTTCGCAAAAAGTTATTTAATTTGCTGTTAGATAAAACTTATTATGATATTAAAGAATTTTTAGCCGATAAAATTAAATATTAATGGATAGAAATATAAGTTTGTTGAATTGTCCTTAAAAAATTTCAATGTACCTAGTAAAATTTTGTAAATAGTGAACATTTTGTAAATTATAAAAAATTTAATTGCACAAAATATGAAACTTGTAATTATAAAAAATTCTTTTGTAATATGAAATTGTACATTTATAACAAGTACATAAAATAGAGAAAAAAGACCAGCCCGCTGAGTTTCTTCCGCCGGATCTTCTCAGTGTGTGGCCGCGTTCCGATCCGGTAGTAATTCTAAATATTCGATAGAATCTTTTAAATGTAATATTTTATAATGATAATTTTTTTAAATATTTGCACGCCATATAATGGTAGAATATGTTGGTAACTTAATTTATTTTTAACAACTTGTAACACCCATATTCTTGCAAATAAATATTTTCTTTCTTTCTTTCTTACTGTTAAGCGGTTAATTGAAGAAAACCTTACCTATGAGACAATTCGAGGACTATTGGGGATTGGTATGAGCCAAATTCAGAAAATTTTACACGAAGAATTGAAAGTTCGGAAACTTTGTTGTCGTTGGATCCCTCATGAACTGACAGCGGAGCAGAAGCGGACATTCTAATGCTGTTTATGACATTGGCACAGGAGACGAAACGTGGATTTATTGTTTTAAACCCGAAAAAAAACAGCAATCTTGTGAATGGGTGGGCACCTTTGCAACGAAAGTTGTGGTCTCGATTATTTCTCCGGCATATTCGGATCAGCCAAAAAGCACTGCGGCTGGTGGGGCGTCGAAGAAGAACCAGATATACAGTCCGCTGGCTCCCCCGGCTGTAGTGCACAAAAATGATCGCGTTTTTTTTTTCTCATTTACGGGTCCCATCTGTACAATTCCACCTGAAGATCAAAAGAGTGTTATGCCGAATGGTATTATACCATCTGTTTACCCAGGGTGTTAGAAAAAGTTCGCGAAAGACGCAAAAGCCGCATTCTCCTACACCATGATAACGCTTCTTCACACACGGCCAACAAAACAAAGTCATTTTTAGCTTCCGAAAAAGAACATCTCGTCACTCATCCTACGCATAGCCCCGACCTAGCACCCTGTGATTTCTGTATTTTCTACAAAATCAAAAGTTTGATGAGAGGTTTTACTTTTACCAACTCCGAAGAGGCAGTGATAGCCTTCAATCAGCACGTAGAAAACATGCCTTCAGATCTGTGGTCCTCTTGTTTTAAAAAATAGTTCGATCGCATGAAAAAATGTTTAAAATGTAATGTAGATTATTTTGAAAAGCAATAAACATAATATTTTGGTTATAACATGTTTTTTTAAGTTACGCAAAACTTTTAGTTTGACCTACGTACATCTTCTACGGCAACAATATCCCGAATCATTCCACACTGTACAAGAATTATAATAATAATAATAATAATAATATCTTTATTTGCATAAAATAGGGTACATAATAAGATCTTATTTAAAAAATATGCTTCTCTTTAATCCTATTTTGCCTGTTTTGTGGCGTGCAAATGTTAAAATTATGTTTATAATCATAGTAAATTTAATTTAAAAAAATGTTAATAATCATAGTAAATTTTAAATTTAATCTTATAGTATTTTTTTTTATATATATTTACTTACAATTACAATATTATCCTCACTAAATAAAGAGAACACTAAATTACTAAACAATATGCAACTTATAATTTAAAACTCGGGTACACACCTACCTTTAGACACGATTTGAATCTTTTCACTGAATCACAATTGTGAGAACTTGTTATTTTTAATTTTTAATAAACATACATTTTCAACACAAACTTCACTCGATATATTCGATACTATCGATAGTTTGTACAATCGATAGCATCGGTCAGTATTAGAATTAAGTTGACTATCGATAGTTTTGATAGTATCGGTAGTAATTGTGATTAATGCAATATTAAATGGCAATACTATCGATAGTATCGATACTTTTGATAGTTAATTTTTTAAATCGTGAATATTATCAATGCTATCGATAGTATTGCTGTTTATTGATAATATTGTACTCACTGAGGTAATGAAACTCTATCGATAATGGACTATTAAGCGGCAACGCTATAAATCAAAGGTTTTTAGTTTCGACACTCATTCTAAAAAAATGTCCTGTTACATGTTGTCCTGTTGTCCTGTTTCTCATACTTCTTGTGAAATATGTCGACATCGAGCAAATGGATTTCGCATCACGTGAAATACGGAAATTTAGATCAGATCACCAGCTGATGAAGAACTCTATTCCGCAGGGCAGCGTACTTGGATGTCTTCTGTTCATCATATACATAAACGATCTCCCAAAAATTTATGAACAATGTGTAATGTTTGCAGACGACTTTTCACTCCTGATGTCGGTCAATAATAGCACAGATTTACATAAAAAAGTACAAAATACTATAACCAACATTGAAAAATTGATGAATGACCATAACCTAGAATAAATTATTTAAAGACAAAAATTATGCAATTCCAACCCCATCACAAAATAGAGTTAAACATAAATTTTTCGTATAAAAATGTTAAAATCGATTGTGTACCCACGCATTAGTCTATTCAGAATAGTAATTGATACAAATATTAATTGAAATCACATATAGAAAAAATAAAATCTAAACTATCCCAATTTACTTATTCCCTGAGGGAACTCAAAAAGTCAACAGATATTAAAATTGCTACCACAGCGTACTGTGCATATGCTTACGCATGGCTAAGCTACGGCACTATACTGTGGGGTAACAGTCACAGAATATAGAGAAAACAGAAGACAAAACATGTGTATGTACTTCACTTTTTATACCTGTACTCGACGGTCGTGCTAAGGTTGTCACTTTTGCTCATGCACAAAAAAACTGACACTAGGATCTTACTCCAGTAAAATAAAGTTTTAAGGCGATTACAGCTGCGAACGACCTTGAGTTTCTAACAGGAGGAGCGCAAATATTATTTAGCGCGTGGCATGGTTCAAAGTCAAAGAGTATTTACATTGGATGCAGATACATACGTTTTAACATTTTTGTTCACCTATATGAACTTTTATCATCATGAATCGACTGAATGTTGTCAAACTCAAAACCAATAACCAGTAATCGCTCATTTATCGATTACATATACATTCATTTTAGAAAAACGATAAATATCTAAAGAAAAAAAATATACCGAAAATCGACAAAAAATTATATAATAATTTAGGCAATAATAACAGTTATGTATCCTATTTCTTTGAAAGTGTTGTAATATACAATACATCCCGTGTAGCACTTTATTTTAATACATACAATCAACAATTAATATTTAACAAAACCTTTCAAAATTTGATTTTCTAAAATGTAATCTCTTGAATAATATTTTAAAACTAACTAGCTTCTTAGTTTTTGTTTCAAAATCTCGAAATATAAAAGAAGATATATAAATTGATTTAATGTTTATAGAGGAAACTACTAAATAAGTTGTTTTATTTAGACTATTTGTGTGTATAAAATATTTAATATATTTAATTTATTTATTTTTTGTTGCGAAGTCCTTACTACCTTCAAATAGTACCAGTTTTTATTTTTTTTTTTCTTTAGAGTTCTGCTTTTTATTCGCTTGCTTGAATTATCTTCGTTGTTTATATGTTTTATTTTTTTATTTTTGTACATTTATACAAAATATTGACAAAATACTTATCTATCTATAGCTATAATAAAAAATTCAAGCGTAAACGTAGGTAAGTACATGAATAGTCTCAAAATATTATTCAGCGTCTACTCGCAAACAAAACTATTTATAAAGTACTAGCTTTCAGCCCATTTAAAACCCTCTTTTACCTCTTTAAGAGATAAAACTCACAGCATCCTTACATGCACGTTTATTTAACTGAATTAAAGAACATGGCTAATAAATTTGAAGAAATTTTGATTAAACATATTTTTTTTTTACAAACTTTACCACTTTTTTCATCGTTTGAAGAGATGACATTTGAACACCTTAAACTCGTATTCATTTAATTGTATTAAAAATCATAAATACTAAGTTTTAAATAATTTCCACAATATTCTACAATAAACAATCTATTTTTTATACAAAACATCAATGCTTTTTTTTACCCTTTAAGGAATGAAATTTAAAAAAATCCCCAAATGTATGATTCTTAAATTGTGTTGAAGAACGTAAGTGCCGAATTTCAAGTTATTTTGACCCATAAACGTTTGATTTTTCATATAAATTGTAACACACACTTTTACTCCTTTAATGGATGAAACTTCTAACATTACATGCATGTTTCCTCAATTTCGATTGAAGAGCATAAGTACTAAAAAATCCGAAAATTCGTACAACTTAATTGTATTAAAATCATAAATACTAAATTAAAATAATTTAGATTTTATAGTAATGCAATAAATAAACAATTCATTTTTGATACAAACTTTAAAGCCTCTTTTTACCTCTCTATGGGCTAGAATTCAAAAAAAATATTAAATTTATATTTAATTTTTTTTTCAGTTAAAGGATAATTTAATTACAGCATATCAGCATTTCAACTCAAAAATGACAGAGTTTCATACAAACTTTCACCCCCTATTTCACCATCTTAGGGGATGAATTTAAAAAAAATCCTTTCTTATTCCTTGTCTATATCATAAGAACAATATCTGTAAAAAAACAGCCTTCTCGGTCCAAGCTCATTATCTACTATAAAAAAACATCCAAGCGTAAACGAAATGTTCAATTTCCAAACGGCACAACCTTACTATTGTGCCAAACGTTCTATCTGTACTATTACTCTTTGACTCGAATATGGAGAGCGGAGCTCGCTAACATGCGACACAGCCTCCCCGTATGAACGCTACCGGGAGACTGACTTTCGACGCGAGCGCTGTCCGCGAATTAAATAATAAGGTTTTTATTGATTTAATAGCACACTATAATGATTTTGTAAAATGTTGAACTTAAATTTTATAAAACAATAAATTGTCTGTAATAAAAAGAAAAAATCATCAAAATCGTTACAGTAGTTTGGAAGTTATAGGCAATTTTTTGCGTAAAATTAAGAAAGATATTTGATTTTTTTCCGTCAAAAATAACAATAAAATTTCAAAAAACTAACTTAAAATTTAAACTTAATTATATTATACGCATAATGCATATTTTTTTTAAATTATTGGACCAACCGGTTAGCAGTAGTAGGCTTTCAAAGAGGTGTCTATTTCGTAGTTTGGCATTACCTATCGCCTTAAATCAAAATGTGTCACTCCTTTACATTTTGCATATAATGTAGTCTTAATGATATGAAAACTATGTGTAAAGGTAATTTGGTCGACAACCACCGGCAAGTGTTGAAAAAAATTAAAGCTTTTTTGCTTTTATGAAAAATTTCCGATTAAATGCGTAGCACTTATAATTTTACATCAAAAAGGTTATGTGACTTTTCCTCATTTGGTCAAAATTAACCGAGTTAGAGAGGTTTTTAAGTTTAAGGTGAATGATTTTATAAATGACTAGCTGAGCCCGCGACTTCGTCCGCGTGGAAAAATTTTGAAAATTAAATTAGCCTAAGTTACTACCATTACTACCATCAGCTATCTGCCAGTAAAAGTCCTGTCAAAATCGGTCCAGCCGTTCCAGAGATTAGCCGGAACAAACAAACAGACAAAATTTGTGAAAAATGTTATATGTATCGTGTATACATCCATATGCCTTTATTAAAAAGCGGTTATTTTAATATTACAAACAGACACTCCAATTTTATTTATTTGTGCTTCCGTAGTATTAGGGGAAGGGGCGGAAGGGCTATTTATTTGTATGTATAGATGACTTAAATTTTAAATGTGACTATTAATATTTTTTAAGTTTTTTTTAAATATGTATAATGACATTAAATAATTAAATGTGAAATAATAATACGATGTGAAGTTGATATTCTTTTTTTACTAAAATAGCTGTGCCCGCGACTTCGTCCGCTTGGAAAAAATCTAAAATAAAAGTAGCCTAAATTACTCTTTATAACATCAGCTATCTGCCAGTGAAAGTCCTGTCAAAATGGGTCCAGCCGTTTCAGAGATTAGCCGGAACAAAGAGACAGACAGACAAAAATTGTGAACAATGGTATTTTATTTTAAAGCAGTTAGAACGGAAATATAAATCAGTAATAACTAGTGTAATTTATTAATATTATTTACCTTTTAAACATTTGTCACTGAAAATATCTTTCGACGATTTCTACATTGCCGAAATGCGCGATTATTATAATTTAATGTGTAATAAATTCGCATTCTTATGTGCAAATTTTTACTGTATGCTAGTGGAAAACACTCGCATGGCATTGAAAAAGTTAAAGTCCGTACTTCATGTAAGATACCTCTTAGAATTTCACAATTCAAGTAGTTTTACCCCCCATAGTTCCCGTTCCCGTAGAATTTCTGGGATAAAAACTATCCTGTGTCCATTCCCGGGTCTCAATTTATCTTTGTACGAAATTTCACCCAAATCGATTCAGCGGTTTAAACGTAAAGAAGACAGACAGAGTTACTTTCGCATTTATAATATTAGTATGGATTAACGAGATTTTATCATCAGCGTAAGGCATTTTCTAAAACAAAAAAAAAACGAAAAATCTGACGCTGCCATTTGTTTACGTGCAAATTACTTATACAATTTGCCTGCGACATCTACATAACATACACGTAAGGGAATACAATTAAATACTTACCTCCATGAAACAACTGGTAGCTTAAAAAACGATAATTCCCTGTTTAATGACGAGGTTAAACAGCCGCCCACTGCACAATTCGATAACTTTTTACTTGTTCCATTTTACAAACACGTATTTAATTAACTGCTGTCGCGCACGTGAATAGCGGGTGACATCCGCCCTCGCACTGAACCGAAACTACCGAGATTTCGCGTCCGTGAGAGCTGTCTATGTGTGCGTTGCTCGAAGACTAGGTGTATCTAGATTGTTTTCTGTATTGCAAATTTGTTAGGAAAAATAACCACTTATATACAAAATTAGGACAAATACCTCGTCGCTTCGAATCACTTTAAAAAAATAATTTATATCAAATATCATCGAAGTTAAAAGTACATAGTTCCGGGCCATATCCCATGTCTCTAAAAGTATATTGCCCATTGCCATTCCAGTTGCTGCGCATAAGGTACATAATATTATGTAAATCGTCTTATGTACGTAAAGTGATTTAAATATTATGTAACGCAACTGTACAATAAATAAATGTAAAAAAATTCAACGTCTATACTATACCCCGATTCTTATTTAAATGATGTACTACATATTCTCTTCCAAATATTAAATGTTGAAATACAAAACTACTGCCTCCAAACAATATCGAGATTCGAGATAAAGTTGAAAAAGTCATCTTGCTCTCGGACTATACTGGTCGCCTCTCGGACTATACTGGTCGCGGCGGTGAACGCAAGTCCCCGTGGCCTGAAAATCCGCGCCGCGCGAATGTTCACCTCGGCCGGCGCGACTCTCGTAGCCGGCCGGTTACGCAGACGATGCTGTATTTTTAGGTTCAACTCCATCTGAACTCCAAACACTGGTCACAATTGAATGCATAGAAAACCATGGTTCCGGTGGAAGTAAACAGAAATGGATGCAAGAGTAGTGATTGATGATGTAGTGTTGAAACAAGTGGACGAGTTTGTATATCTTGGATGTGCATGTGTTGTGCTTTCAGCAGGGATAGAGGGTACACCGCTGATATAGAATGGAGAGTATGTATGGGGAACAGAGTGAATGAAGCGTTAGGGAAACTACTTTAAAGCATTATCCTTAGTCGGGGCCTGCCTTACCCTGCACGATTCTATGCTTTTCCCAACGCTATTGTATGGAAGTAAGAGCTGGGTATGTCAGAAAGAGCAGGAAACTGGAAGAGTCGAAATGAGAGCGTTACGAAAAATCTGTTGTAACTGTCACGGATCGTGTTCGTAATACCGAAGTATGAAAGAGGTAGGTATTGAAAGACAGTATCGGTGAAAAAATGAGAAAGAACATGTTCCGTTGGTCCGGACATGTTGAAAGAATAGCAGATGATCGGTTAACAAACGACGGTTACAATACGAATGTGGATGGATGTATCAAATTTGTCGGGTGCTGTTCGAAGGTGGTGTTAAGTCTTCGAAACCAGCGTGTTCGCACGAAGAGAGTTATGAATATGCGGCAAGTAAGTCTGTCTTGGCTCGTATATGGCACTCAATTCTCTCTGTCTGCTTCGAAAGGGATTTGTCGTGAGATATTTTAGCCGAGGTCACGCCAGCAATGTAAACAACGGACTTCGTTATCTGTGTGCGCGTTTTCTTACTAAACATTTTTATTTTTTCTTTACATATTTTTCTTTCTTCTCTATATTTTCCTTATCGGACTCGAGTACTGAAAGCAAGCCCGCTTTCCGTGTTCCTACAGTCTTACAAGTCAACCTGTATAATAAAGGTAGTCAGTTGGCGAGCGGATACGGAAGTGGTGACCGCGAGGTGTGTGTGTGTGTGCAGAGGCGGACGAGCGCGTGTGGAGCAGCTCGCAGCCGGTGGCGGCGCTGTCCGCGGCCGACATGGAGCAGTGCGTGTGGCTGTCGCAGCCCGAGGCCGAGGGCGCGCGCCCGCCCGGCGAGACCCTGGTGCGGCGCGTCACGCGGCTCTGGACACGAGCGCCGCCCGCCGCCGCGCTGGCCGCGCTCGCCGCCGTGCTGGACGACGAGCCCGCGCACTGGCGCCGGCTGCACCACAACCTGGTACTGACACACACACACACACACACACACACAGCTGGACGACGAGCCCGCGCACTGACGCCGGCTGCACCACAACCTGGTACTGACACACACACACACACACACAGCTGGACGACGAGCCCGCGCACTGGCGCCGGCTGCACCACAACCTGGTACTGACACACACACACACACACACAGCTGGACGACGAGCCCGCGCACTGGCGCCGGCTGCACCACAACCTGGTACTGACACACACACACACACACACACACAGCTGGACGACGAGCCCGCGCACTGGCGCCGGCTGCACCACAACCTGCTACTGACACACACACACACACACAGCTGGACGACGAGCCCGCGCACTGGCGCCGGCTGCAGCACCACAACCTGGTACTGACACACACACACACACACAGCTGGACGACGAGCCCGCGCACTGGCGCCGGCTGCACCACAACCTGGTACTGACACACACACACACAGCTGGACGACGAGCCCGCGCACTGGCGCCGGCTGCACCACAACCTGGTACTGACACACACACACACACACACACACAGCTGGACGACGAGCCCGCGCACTGACGCCGGCTGCACCACAACCTGGTACTGACACACACACACACACAGCTGGACGACGAGCCCGCGCACTGGCGCCGGCTGCACCACAACCTGGTACTGACACACACACACAGCTGGACGACGAGCCCGCGCACTGGCGCCGGCTGCACCACAACCTGGTACTGACACACACACACACACAGCTGGACGACGAGCCCGCGCACTGGCGCCGGCTGCACCACAACCTGGTACTGACACACACACACACACAGCTGGACGACGAGCCCGCGCACTGGCGCCGGCTGCACCACAACCTGGTACTGACACACACACACACACACAGCTGGACGACGAGCCCGCGCACTGGCGCCGGCTGCACCACAACCTGGTACTGACACACACACACACACAGCTGGACGACGAGCCCGCGCACTGGCGCCGGCTGCACCACAACCTGTGTACGGTGGTTTGGTTCCGTACAGAGTAAAATACAAGTTAAGTTCAATATTATGTTTATTGAAAGCTTAACTTATACTAAAATGGTTTAATGGTAAAAATGGTGAGGTATGGTTAGGTGAGCACGCGAACCGATTGGCGGCTTGACGCGAACTGGTTAAAATATGTAAATTATAATAACGCGTGGCGACATATACGCTGACAATGCCAAACGTGATGTACGGCACTGTCGACAAGCTGTTGCCCGTACAACCTGGTACTGACACACACACACACACAGCTGGACGACGAGCCCGCGCACTGGCGCCGGCTGCACCACAACCTGGTACTGACACACACACACACACAGCTGGACGACGAGCCCGCGCACTGGCGCCGGCTGCACCACAACCTGGTACTGACACACACACACACACAGCTGGACGACGAGCCCGCGCACTGGCGCCGGCTGCACCACAACCTGGTACTGACACACACACACACACAGCTGGACGACGAGCCCGCGCACTGGCGCCGGCTGCACCACAACCTGTGTACGGTGGTTTGGTTCCGTACAGAGTAAAATACAAGTTAAGTTCAATATTATGTTTATTGAAAGCTTAACTTATACTAAAATGGTTTAATGGTAAAAATGGTGAGGTATGGTTAGGTGAGCACGCGAACCGATTGGCGGCTTGACGCGAACTGGTTAAAATATGTAAATTATAATAACGCGTGGCGACATATACGCTGACAATGCCAAACGTGATGTACGGCACTGTCGACAAGCTGTTGCCCGTACATGCTGCCACCGCGAGAGAAGAAGAATGATGGTGAAAATGGTACAAAAAATAAATGCTTGAATATTTAGTGAGTGACGTGAGACAAGGTGATAAACAATATTTGCTTATTCTAATGGCACTCTAGCGTCTCTATCACAATAATCACTAAAATTATGCTTATGCACTACGGGAGAAGTGGACTGGTCTTTCAATTTACCACTACACTTAACACTAGATTGCCCATGGTCAACTACACTTACACACTGGTCACTAACACTGTACACAAACGCGGCGTTTGCCAGAGCCCGCGGCTCAGGGCGCGGTGGGTCCGGCCTGGCAGGCGCTGGCGCTGCGCCAGCTGCTGCCGGCGCGTTGGAGTCTCGGCGGCGGCTGAGGCGCGGGCACCAGCCCCGCCCACCAGCACACCCGCCACCACGTATATCGCGACGTAATGGTGAACGTCGTGATAAGATAAACCACTCTTTAGACCACTCTCTGAACGCATTTGTTTTATCTTAACGCCTATATCGTCTAGATCGTGATCGTAACCACCCGCTACTGACGCTGGCTCCGAAATCAGCGACACGGACGTTCTGTTCTGGTTAAAAGTGTGGTTGATGGGTAGAATGTCTATTGCTGGTATATCTGTCTTGATGGTTAAAGTATTATTATGCTGTCTCTGAGCATAAATGGTTATGTCGTTTCCTTTCAGTATACAGTCTGGACCCAGCTTCATGATACCGCTACTATTTAGATTTTTGGAAAATATTTGTTCATCACAGATGATGCGCACTGGACAAGAGTCGCAGCAAAAGAAAAAGTAAGTGTTCACATCATTTAACTGAGACCACCAGTCTTGACACCTTGCAGTTTTGGTTCTGCACCGCTTCGTCCCCTGGTCTTTGGAGCACAAGATGTCATCATGACTCATATGTAAGATTGGTTTCTGTAGAAGACAAAGTTGTATTTCTAAATCTAATTGAATATGAATGAGTCTCTTCATAAGTTGATCGCTATGTAATCTGAGACTGGAACTAGGGTGACCATGGTTTTGTCAATCCGTCTTGGGATAGGATAAATTCTATATACTTGGAAATTATCTCTACTCACTAATGGTATTCTAATTTCAAAAATAAAATAATCTTTTATCATCTTGGCTCTAACCTTAAGCAAATGGTAAATTTTGGTAAATTCTGTGTGAGGATTTTCAATTGGTAACCTTAATTCATTAGACAATTTCCCTGAAATAAGATTTAACTCCTCTAAAAGCTGGTCCGGTTTCAAAAGATGAATGTTGAATTTCCCAAAATACACTTCCGAAACTGTATCTAGTAAAACATCCTGCATATTCTTCAAATTAGACTGCAAGCTGTTAGCTGCCATGGAGCATAACAAAAACTCATTGGTCGCTTCCACGTCTTTCAGTTGACTTTTAACATCGTAGGTGGTATTTTCTAATTGGTTAATGTAGTGTGTAAATATCTTATGTTGTTTATCAATAGAGCCTTGCATCCTCTTCAATACATTATATTCTGCCTCTACTACAGATGTCTGGTTTTTCCATAGAGCAGCAAGATGGTTTTGGTTTTCTCTAATTAAACCAATGTCCTTAATATACTGTTCAGCGAATTGGTCATCGAGTACACCGAATAGAGCGTGTGCGACATTACCCACAACATTGATAAGGCCGCGTCTGCGCCGCGCGTGCCCGTGTGGGAACTGCTGCGTCGACAAAATGCTATTATAATGCATTAACTCTGTATAGCTGTGCCGTAATTGTATTAAAATGGATTCGCAATGGATTTTAACTTGTGATTGTTTGCAGAGATATTCCATATGATCTATATATTTGGATAACAGTTTACTGCCCTGCCAATATGGTCGTAAATCATAATATACTACCAGCTTCCACTCGTCTTGAACTAATCGCATGGTAGATATTTTATCAAAATATAAACTTTGACTATCGTTAAAGTTTATTGCGTTGTATGCACACGTGGCTGGTGAGAATAAAAACGTAAACAACATAAGTGCCATGGTAAATAAATGAAAAATGCCTTTTTTAGCTCGCCGTTTTGGTTTTGGTAAATTATTGTCATTAGACTGGTTATTCGGCTGGTTATGCTCGGCATTTTGAAGTATTTGGTTACTGTCTCCTTCTTCACTGGTATTTTTAATTGGTAAAAGGGATAACTTAACTATTGGTCGTTTCATAACGCCATTTTTAGTTTTTACAGAGACTACTCTAGTTAGCCCATCTTGCCCCGGATGTAGCTGCACGACTCGACCGAGAGCCCACTTACCCGGTGGCAGATTAGCGTCGTGTATAATAACAATATCTCCTTCATTTAAATTTGGTTGTGAACGTTGCCACTTAGACCTAGTGTTCAGCTGTGTAAGGTACTCAGTTCTCCATCTCTTCCACACGTCTTGGTAAATTTTCTGTACTAACTGCCATCTGGTTCTCAGATCGTGTTCAGACGCAACAATGGTCAATGTTGGTCCACTGCCTAGAAAATGGGATGGAGTAAGGAAATCCAGTTCTTCTACGTCTTCGCTTAGTGGGCACAGAGGTCTTGAGTTAAGGCAGCCTTCTAGTTGAGCTAACAGAGTGGAGAACTCCTCGTACGTGAGTTTTTGTTCTCCTATGACTCGCTTCAGATGGTATTTCAAACTCTTTACTGCCGCCTCCCACAGACCACCTGCACTAGGCCAAGATGGTGCGTTGAAATGCCACTCTATCGACATGTCAGCTATTTCCGAATAAAACTGGTCGTTTAGAATAGATTTTAAATTAACGAACTCTTCCTGCAAAACTCTATTTGCCTTTAAAGTCCCGTTGTCGCTGTAAATGTGACCGGGCGATCCTCTCCTGGCAGAAAGTCTTTTAAGGGCTGCTAAAAATGCTGATGCGGTGAGATCGGAGACCAACTCCAAGTGTACGGCCTTGGTCACCATACACACGAAGACGGCGATGTATCCTTTGGTACATCTCACCCCTCTACCATTTGCAGCCTTAACATCAACAAAACCTGTGAAATCAACCCCTGTGTGGTAGAATGGGCGGGTCCTGTTGACTCTGGCTGGTGGTAAATCTCCCATCAACTGGTGGTGTTTCAGGGGGGCGTGCCTTCTGCACAGCACACATCTTCGAAGTCTCTTCTTGACAGCGCTATTTCCTCCTATAATCCAATATTCTTGACGCAACCACGCGAGGGTTAATCGTGCACCCCCATGGAAGGTCATTTTATGTACCTGGTCAATAATCATACTGGTAAGTAGATGGTCATGTGGTAATATACACGGATGCTTCATCCTATCTTCTATTTTGGCGTTGGTCAATCGCCCACCAACCCTTAAAAGTCCTTGGTCATCAATAAATGGTTTTAATTTTAATAAACTACTCTTAGGGTTAGGTTGGTTATGATTTTTAATACATTGTATATCTTCTAAAAATTCAATTTGCTGTACATATTTTATGATAAAGTTTTTAGCTTTTCTTATTTCTAATATACTTAAGTATTTTTGTTTATTATTTTTAGACTTAGATGTAAATCGCAACACCCACGCAAGCACTCTTGAAGCTCGCGTAAAATCGCTGTATTTGCTAATTATATTTTCAATAACTTTGTTTCCATATGTAATTGCAACATTTATATTTAATAATGGTTTTTTCAACTCTTCGTTGGTTGTATAAAATGAATTGGTTAATTTTGACTCCTCGAAAGATTTTAGCCAGTGCGGTCCCATCCACCACATGGAATGGTTAATCAGCTGTTCCGTGGTGATGCCTCTACTTGCGCAGTCTGCTGGGTTGTCCTTGGTTGAGACATAATGCCAGCTGCTTGGTGGCATGATGTTCGTCACCTGTTTCACCCTATTCGCCACGAACGGTTTCCATTTACTTGGGTCGCCGTTGAGCCAACCTAACACCGCCGTCGAGTCGGACCAACCGTAGATTTTGATGTTGTAATCCGATAGGCAATTACAGGTGATCTTTATGACCTTGGTAAGTAGAACAGCTGCACATAATTCTAATCTTGGTAATGATACAATTTTCTTTACAGGTACGAGACGAGACTTCGCTGCCACTAGTATTACAGAAGAGTGGTTGTTAGTGATATTGTTTACTCTGCCATATACAACACAAGCGTAGGCATTCTGTGACGAATCACAAAACCCATGTAATTCGATAGTATCGTTCTTTGAAGACTGTAACCACCTTGGTATGGAAATTTGGTTAATTTTGGTGATGTCAGCTTCTATGTTTTTCCATCTTGTGTTGATGTCAGCTGGCAACTCATCGTCCCAATGAAGGTTTAGGAGCCAAACTTCTTGGAAAAGTAATTTCAACTTGGTGGTCACTGGTGAAAGCCATCCAAGCGGATCGAATATTTTTGATATATTCGAGAGTAAACTTCTTTTGGTAAGCTTAAGGACTGGTTCAGATTTCAATTGAAATGTAAAATAATCTTGGTCTGAATGCCACTTAAGTCCTAATGCCTTGGTCGATTCCTGGTATTTAAAAACATACGCTTGGTCTTCACATGGTGACTGATTATCCGGTAATACTTCCGGTTTGTTAGATGACCACTTCCTTAAATTAAATCCACCTGACTTTAGAAGATTAATGAGATCAGAAATTAGCTTTTTTGCGGATTCCAGGTCATGCTGTCCATGGAGAAGGTCATCCATATAGAACCTGGTAGCTAGAGCTTCTGCTGCTTCCGGATAGTGGTGACCTTCATCCTTAGCCAGACGTTTCAATGTCATCATGGCTAGGAATGGTGCGGCCTTGTTGCCGTATGTGACAGTGGTAAGTTGATATTCTTCCAATGGTTGCTGTTCTGAATCCCTCCACATGATCTTCTGGAGCTGCTGGTCATCTTCAAGGATATTTATAAAACGAAACATTTTCTCTATATCTGCTGTAAAAGCTATTTGGTATTGCCTCCACTTAAGGATGAGAGTAAATAAATCTTCTTGCAAATTTGGTCCAGAGTACATAAGGTCATTTAACGAAAATCCTGTTGATGTTTTCGCAGAGGCATTAAAAACAACTCGCGTGGCCGTTGTCGTGGAATCCGTTCGGATTACACAATGGTGAGGCAAGTAGCATTGGAGTATCGTATTACTATTGCATTTCTTCATATGTTTTAAATTAATATATTCATGTATAAATTGTTTGTAGTTCTGTTCGATAATTTTATTTTTTGAAAATCTTTTTTCCAACTGCCGAAATTGAGCCACAGCTTTGGTTTTTGAGTCACCCAATTTTTCAGCAATCTCTGGTTTCAGTGGTAATCTAACTATGTAACGTCCATTTGGTTGACGCGTCGTATGCTGCTGATAATGATGAAGGCAATGGTTATCTTCATCAGAAATATTAACAGCGTTATCTGGGATGTCCTCAATCTCCCAAAAGCGCTGAATGTCTTGCAAGTTGACCGTGACGACGTTGCAATATTTTTGGTTTGGTTTTATGGTACCACTTAAAATCCAACCGAGTTTGGTATTCTGCGCAATTGGTAGTGACGTGCCATTACGAATTAAACCTGGTAAAATAATTAACTCGTACACATCTACACTTAAAATTAAATCTATAGGTTTACTTTTATAAAATTCCGGATCGGCAAGTGGTAATTTATCCAAGCACGGCCATGATGGCTTTTCAAGGGATTCGTTTGGTAAATTTCCAACGACATGCTTCATGACGTAGGCTTCGGTTTTAAATGTAAAATTATTGTGAAGAGAAGATACGTTTATTTGTACGACTCCCCTACTGTTGTTGGTTTTCGCACCAACTCCGACCACCACACAGTGGCGCTTAATTCTTGGTAGGCCTAAAAGCTGAGCAGCATTTTCCGTAATAAGAGACGACTCTGCACACGGGTCTATAAGGGCTCGCATGGTACGGTGACAGCCATCCACAGACCTAATATTAATTTTAGCTGTCGCTAATAATTTGGGCATTGTTTCTTGTGGTGCATTCGTAACACATATCTTCGATTTTCTGGTAGGCTGCTCGATGTTGGTGTTGCTAGAAGTTGAGGGAGCAAAAGTAACGAGGGCATTATGCAATAAAGTGTTATGTGGCTGGTTACAAAAACGGCATGTTTTTTCCGAAAAACATTGATTGTCGTAATGGTTAATTAAGCAATTTTTACATAACTTATTTGTTTCAATAATTTTTAGTCTATTCAGCGGCGACGATTCTAGAAATTGTTTGCATTTAAACAATTCATGGCAACAGTTTTTACAGAGCATGCATTTCCATTGTGTTGCAATATGCATTGGTTTCGTATTAAAATGGTTTATTACAGCTGGCCTTGGTTTGAAGTTTCTGTTCATAAAATTATGCAAATGGTTATTTGAATGCTTTTCAACCCATGGTTTCTGGTATTGGTTTTGGTGAACTGGAAATGAACCTGGCTTATTAAAATCTTGCTTACGACGAGAGCTTTCTAACGATATAAATTTAATTTCTAAAAACTTCAAAAATTCGGACAAATTGGGCAATTCTTTTGGGTTCTTAAGCGACTCTATGTAATCGTGATGAGTTTCGGTATCTAACTTTTGGCACAAAATGTAAACAATTAATGGGTCCCAGTTGGAAATATCGATACCCATTGCTTTTATAGAGTTAAGACACTCGTTGGTGGTGTCATGTAATCTTTTGATGACTGCTGCAGATTGTTGCTGAATTGTAGGCATAGCTAATAATAACTGTATGTGGGAATTAAATATTAACCTGGTATTATTGTAACGTTGGTTTAAGATATCCCAACATACTTCGTAATTTTCGGAATTAATACGTAAATGGTGAACTAATTTTTCAGCCTCTCCACGGAGCTTGCTTTTCAAAAACTGCATTTTTTGGGCATTTGGTAGAGACTTATTATGATGTATGGTTTCGGAGAACAAATCTTTAAAACATATCCAATCCTGGTAATTTCCGCTGAACGTGGGTATTTCCATTTGTGGTGTTGAACGTTCCCTATATGATGATGACCACATCTGTCTGTTCACTGCCTTCTTCATGGTGTTGTATTTCCTCTCCATCTCAGCGAAGGCTGTCTCATATTCTTCATTGTCTAGCAGCCCTTCGCTGTCGATGTCCCAGTGAAGAGAATCGATGACCGACCATCTGGATTGGATAGTCTTTAAAATATCTACAAACTCCCAGCGTTCGGAGCAGCTCTCAAGGTCAACGGCCTCTATGGTTCGAGAAAGCGCCTTGAAGTTGCTCTTCTGTTTACGGAGCATTTCTTCTACCCTACTAGAGTTACTTTGGTTCTGGGTGGTTAATAGAGCCTCCATGGTTGCGGGCATTTTAATGGTTAATAGAGAGTGGTAAAAAGTGGTAAAAAGGAAAGATCTTACTTGAAGACTGGCACGTGGTGACCTGGTTTGTCCTCAGAAGTCGTCCCCGATGGTAGTCGCTGGCAGCGTCGCTGGTCTGGTGAACAGGTTATACTCCACACACAAACACTTTGGTCAAAATTGGAACTCTGGTTCGGTTCTGGTCAATTGGTTACACTACATACGCGACATAATTGGTTAAAGTGGTTAAAACGCAACTAACACGTGTACGGTTTCACAGCGCGCCGGTCTCTCCTTACGTCAAGGAACGAAAGACCACGTTGCTCACACGTAGGACTATACTGGTTAGGTAATTGGTTAAGGAATCCTAAGGATCTCAATGGTTTTATATCTTATATATATTTAGTCACTGGTTTGAAAAGGTTCACAATGGTTATGAATCTTTTAAATGGTTAAATTTATTGGTCACTGGTTCGATAAAAGGCTGAAGGACCACAATGGTTAAGAATGTTTTAAATGGTTAAATTTATTGGTCACTGGTTTGAAAAGGCTGAAGGACCACAATGTACGGTGGTTTGGTTCCGTACAGAGTAAAATACAAGTTAAGTTCAATATTATGTTTATTGAAAGCTTAACTTATACTAAAATGGTTTAATGGTAAAAATGGTGAGGTATGGTTAGGTGAGCACGCGAACCGATTGGCGGCTTGACGCGAACTGGTTAAAATATGTAAATTATAATAACGCGTGGCGACATATACGCTGACAATGCCAAACGTGATGTACGGCACTGTCGACAAGCCGTTGCCCGTACAACCTGGTACTGACACACACACACACACAGCTGGACGACGAGCCCGCGCACTGGCGCCGGCTGCACCACAACCTGGTACTGACACACACACACACACACACACACACAGCTGGACGACGAGCCCGCGCACTGACGCCGGCTGCACCACAACCTGGTACTGACACACACACACACACACACAGCTGGACGACGAGCCCGCGCACTGGCGCCGGCTGCACCACAACCTGGTACTGACACACACACACACACACAGCTGGACGACGAGCCCGCGCACTGGCGCCGGCTGCACCACAACCTGGTACTGACACACACACACACAGCTGGACGACGAGCCCGCGCACTGGCGCCGGCTGCACCACAACCTGGTACTGACACACACACACACACAGCTGGACGACGAGCCCGCGCACTGGCGCCGGCTGCACCACAACCTGGTACTGACACACACACACACACAGCTGGACGACGAGCCCGCGCACTGGCGCCGGCTGCACCACAACCTGGTACTGACACACACACACACACAGCTGGACGACGAGCCCGCGCACTGGCGCCGGCTGCACCACAACCTGGTACTGACACACACACACACACACACACACAGCTGGACGACGAGCCCGCGCACTGGCGCCGGCTGCACCACAACCTGCTACTGACACACACACACACACAGCTGGACGACGAGCCCGCGCACTGGCGCCGGCTGCAGCACCACAACCTGGTACTGACACACACACACACACAGCTGGACGACGAGCCCGCGCACTGGCGCCGGCTGCACCACAACCTGGTACTGACACACACACACACACAGCTGGACGACGAGCCCGCTCACTGGCGCCGGCTGCACCACAACCTGGTACTGACACACACACACACACACACACAGCTGGACGACGAGCCCGCGCACTGGCGCCGGCTGCACCACAACCTGGTACTGACACACACACACACACACACAGCTGGACGACGAGCCCGCGCACTGGCGCCGGCTGCACCACAACCTGGTACTGACACACACACACACACACAGCTGGACGACGAGCCCGCGCACTGGCGCCGGCTGCACCACAACCTGGTACTGACACACACACACACACACAGCTGGACGACGAGCCCGCGCACTGGCGCCGGCTGCATCACAACCTGGTACTGACACACACACACACACACAGCTGGACGACGAGCCCGCGCACTGGCGCCGGCTGCACCACAACCTGGTACTGACACACACACACACACAGCTGGACGACGAGCCCGCGCACTGGCGCCGGCTGCACCACAACCTGGTAGTGACACACACACACACAGCTGGACGACGAGCCCGCGCACTGGCGCCGGCTGCACCACAACCTGGTACTGACACACACACACACACAGCTGGACGACGAGCCCGCGATCTGGCGCCGGCTGCACCACAACCTGGTACTGACACACACACACAGCTGGACGACGAGCCCGCGCACTGGCGCCGGCTGCACCACAACCTGGTACTGACACACACACACACAGCTGGACGACGAGCCCGCGCACTGGCGCCGGCTACACCACAACCTGGTACAGACACACGCACACACACAGCTGGACGACGAGCCCGCGCACTGGCGCCGGCTGCACCACAACCTGGTACTGACACACACACACACAGCTGGACGACGAGCCCGCGATCTGGCGCCGGCTGCACCACAACCTGGTACTGACACACACACACACACACACAGCTGGACGACGAGCCCGCGCACTGGCGCCGGCTGCACCACAACCTGGTACTGACACACACACACACAGCTGGACGACGAGCCCGCGCACTGGCGCCGGCTGCACCACAACCTGGTACTGACACACACACACACAGCTGGACGACGAGCCCGCGCACTGGCGCCGGCTGCACCACAACCTGGTACTGACACACACACACACACACACAGCTGGACGACGAGCCCGCGCACTGGCGCCGGCTGCACCACAACCTGGTACTGACACACATACACACACACAGCTGGACGACGAGCCCGCGCACTGGCGCCGGCTGCACCACAACCTGGTACTGACACACACACACACACAGCTGGACGACGAGCCCGCGCACTGGCGCCGGCTGCACCACAACCTGGTACTGACACACACACACACACAGCTGGACGACGAGCCCGCGCACTGGCGCCGGCTGCACCACAACCTGGTACTGACACACACACACACACACAGCTGGACGACGAGCCCGCGATCTGGCGCCGGCTGCACCACAACCTGGTACTGACACACACACACACACAGCTGGACGACGAGCCCGCGCACTGGCGCCGGCTGCACCACAACCTGGTACTGACACACACACACACACAGCTGGACGACGAGCCCGCGCACTGGCGCCGGCTGCACCACAACCTGGTACTGACACACACACACACACACACAGCTGGACGACGAGCCCGCGCACTGGCGCCGGCTGCACCACAACCTGGTACTGACACACACACACACACAGCTGGACGACGAGCCCGCGCACTGGCGCCGGCTGCACCACAACCTGGTACTGACACACACACACACACACACACACAGCTGGACGACGAGCCCGCGCACTGGCGCCGGCTGCACCACAACCTGGTACTGACACACACACACACACACACACACACACACACACACACACACACACACACACACACACACACACACACACACACACACACACACACACAGCTGAACGACGAGCCCGCGCACTGGCGCCGTCTGCATCACAACCTGGTACTGACACACACACACACACACACACACACACACACACACACACACACACACAGCTGGACGACGAGCCCGCGCACTGGCGCCGTCTGCACCACAACCTGGTACTGACACACACACACAGACACACATACATATAAGATACATGTGTATGCTAATAAAGTCAATTCAAAAGCTATTCATGCTTAGTTTAAATGATAATAATCGATAACTTGGTAATGGCCTGTGAAGTGTGACGAGATTTTGGAAAGACGATCAACAAACAAAGGAGCGAAGAACACTGAATGCCGGTTGAGACAGTATTGCCACTATCAAAATATTTATGGAAAATTGTCGAGTTTCGTGTTTGTTGCCTCATACAAATTAACTTATTTTTATTTAGATTTTACTAATGCAGGCAGCATTCATGCCAATGCAATCATGGCCAGCTATCCGTGTAACAAGATGTACTTACGATAGTAGTACGAAGTTTCCGAGTACCGTACAAAAAGCTTAGGAAAGTAGTCGGTGATAATGCGTGCGCGTGTCTGTACAGGTGAGCGTGGAGTACAGCGACGGCGTGCGCATGCGCGTGTGCGCGGTGGCGGCGGGGGCGGGCGCGGGCGCGGGCGCCATGCTGGAGTTCCGGCGCTCGCGCGGCTGCGGGCTCGCCTTCCGCCGCCGCTTCCGCCGCCTGCGCTCGCGCCTCGCGCCGCACGCGCTCGCGCCCATAGCGCCCACCTCGCCCGGCGACACTGCCACTGGCTGAACGATACTGCTACGTCATATAACCAGAAACACCGCTGATCACGCAATATACTGTTACATTTTACATTATTCCTAATGACGTCATATACAAATTGATAAAACATTCTGTATATAACTTAGCTGTTAATAAAAGTTGATGTTAGAGACTGAAATAAATTAAGCTTTAATTTATCATATTATGCCTTTTATTCATAACTCTATATGATCCTGTCATCTGAAATTGTCTTGTAGCATCGCGTACCGCATAGAATAATAACACATAGAAACCAAGTCGACCCGCGCAATATTAAACCATTTCAAAGAAGCCTAAAAAGGCTTCTTACGCTCGCCGGCCGCTCAGACCAGACACACGAAAGCTCGTCGCAATTTAAAATCGCAATTTAAAAAAATATGAGTTACTTTGTGGTGAAAGCATGGAACATAGAACAAGGGAAGTGAAGAGTGGGCGTGCCGCGTGCGTCACTATTATGCGCTTTTACTTTAAATTGCCTTAGTGATACTTACCATATCATTAGGAGAAATCTATTATACACTGAATTATGCCGTATTGTGCCATCCTTGAATGCAGAAATGATAGTAGAATACAGATGATTAAAAATGGAGATATATCATTAGAAAGTACAATTTTCATTTTATTTTAATTAAATTCCTGATTTAATATAATCTCTAATGATATAATAGAAAGTCAAGCTAAAATCAGCCGTACACCTTACATATAAAGTTCATTTTAGGTTGACCTAATTTTTCTAGAAAGATATACGTAATGACAGTCATTACGTATATCGTTCTAGAAAGTTCTCTACTCAAATATGATCAACTGAAAACTACGGAAAAATCAATACTGCCATCTATTGTAGAAAAGCGAAACTATTAAGATCTTAAGTTTCACTATTGTACAAATAGATGAGTCTATTTTGAATAGACTACAAAAGGACGTAAATATTTTTTTTTTTGTAGCAAAATAAAATAAAATTTATTATATAACGCAGTTTGGTATATTTTTAAATGTTCTGTTTGTGTGTTTCGGATTATTGTTTAAAATGAAAACGACCAACGAAACAATGTTTGCATTAGTAGTTTATATGCAATAATGCTTATTTTATGTGTGAGTGTGGCGATCGCGGTCCTGATACAAATGTTTGTACTTGCCAATTCCGTTGTTCTATGTTCCATGGGTGAAAGGCTGTCACAGTGCTTCATGGAACATAGAACAACGGAATTGGCAAGTACAAAAATTTGTATCAGGACCGCGATTGCCACACTCATTTGTTGTTTTTGCCTATTTTCATTACAATAAATAACGTATGTATTCCTATTTTAAGTGCGATATTACATAGCCTGGACTTTGCTTTAATTTATAATAATTTTTAAGTATCGGGACCTACCAATATACTGGCACAAATATTACAAAGCAATTTGTCAGACCAATATTACAAGACCTTTATTCGTGTATAGTGAGGACATTTAAAAGACTAAAAAATTGTTCCAACTAGCATTATAGATCCGCAGTGATCATTAATCATCAAAAACACTGTCACTGCCATAAATACTTTTTTAATTTTTGTTATGAAATACCATCGTACTGCATTATGTCGTGATTACGAAAACATATAGGGTAATGTTCTAAAATCGGTCTGCGCTGAATGTCGGCCTCCTAATATGTTTATGCTGATAATAATAATAATAAATATCACTGGACAAATTAATCTGACTGAGCGAATTGATCTGACTCGAAAGTAAGCAAATTATATGCTTGTAGTATGGGTGTCAGTCAACGATACTAGTACATAGAAAAACATATATAAATAACATATTTAATAAACACCCAAATCCAGAAATACAATCATCTGTGCTTACCACACATGCCTGTCCCTGCCGGGAATCGAACCCGGACCTCATTGATTGCGTAGTCAGGGTCGCTAACAGCTCGATCAATGGGGCGGTTAATGCTGATAATTAAGTTTCAATTCTACTGTACAAAGTACAATAAATAATAAGTTAAGCAGTGGCGGATTTACCAGTAGGCTGAGTAGGCTGAAGCCTAGGGCGGCAGATTTTGGGGGGCGGCAAATTTTGAGATGTCCTATAGAAAATATATATTTTAGTATATATAGACTACCTGACCCATGCAAATATTTCGCACAGCATTTACAATCTAGATCCACTTAAGAATGGTTACAAGTACTTGCAAGCATGAACTAACAACAGACATTTTAAACAGAAGAATATATAGAGCAAGATCCCAGAGCTGCCAGACGTCACGTATTTTCTGACGGATGAAATGTGGACGATAGAGTAGAGTTAGTATGTACTAAGATCGTATGCCTACCTGCTAGCTTGGTCAAACGGCCAATTTCCAGGTATCAGGTAATCAAGGTACATAAAAACATAACTTACTTCACGTAAATTCTCATGGCTGATTTTCATATATGTTTTCGAGTGTATAGTTAGTACACTTTCCGTCGGCCATATTGCTTGGCAGACGCGTTAAGGGTCTCAAAATAAAAATTAGTTAACTTCACGTAAATTCTGACGCTCCATTTTTATATATGTTCATCCGACAACAATTTTAATATCTCTGTGAGTTGGAGCGCGAAAGCATTATCTACGTGCATGAGACTGAGTGAGACCGACTGCGCTGTTAAGTAGAGATGAGACGTATTTACGGGAACAGTTTTCTATACTAGGTTTCAACTAAGAAGTCTCCAAATTAAGTATTCAGTCGTAGAATATACGAGTATCGAGTATTTAGAAGTACTGTAAGCGTACGCGTTCCCGATTACACATACAACTTAGTAATGTCAAAGAGGCAAAAGCGTATCGAGTATTTAAAAGTATCACGCGTACGCGTCCGTGAATACGTATACAATGTATTAATCCTTTGAGATTTGGGACAAGTACACTGCGAAGGGCGACTGCTAAATATGCCAGCATTAAGGGCATGACTGAGTTATAAGCCTGTGAACGTATTAAGGGAATATTTCAATTTTTTTACATTTTCTTACTCTAAGCTAGGTAGGTATTTAATATTCAATCAATTCTCCTAAAGTCGTATATTTGACCGTCTTGTTGGTCGGGTGGTTAGCGAACCCGACTACGTAATCAACGAGGCCCGGGTTCGAATCCCGTTGGTATTTTTGATGTGGTTGTTCATTAAATAAATTATTGTATTAATTACCTCTGTAGTCTATTGTATATCAGTCTATCTGTAGGCCCGGTGTTGCCATTGACTATATAAAATCCTCGGTTGGTTTCCCGGATCAGGCAATCCAAAAATATTTTTTTATCAATTTTCTGATAAAAACGAATTGCCTGGGATTGGATTAGTGCTTGGTTGGCAACAGGATTGCCATATATCACATTGTGTGGGATTAAGTATCTTCAGCTAAACATGAGTGCACTGGTCTACCTTTGCGGGGCTACGGGTGTGAAGATACTTTTCATTCATTACAATATTTATATATGTATTTCTAGTTTTTAGTATCGTCGACTAACACTCAAACCACAAGTAAATAATTTGCTTACTTTGAGGTTAGATTGATTTGTGTAATATGTCAAGTGACTTTTATTAATATTGTTACGAATAATCTAGAAGCGTGTGGAATTGGAGCGCGCGCGCGCTAATATTCTAGAAATAAAAGAAAGAGATAGCTACTCCTATTGACAAACAAATAGTTGACCGGGGCTATGCCATAATAGACTTTGTGAGATATGGCATAAGGTTGAAAGTAGCGTGTACTAGGATTTATGACTCATAACATGTTTACGATAAGAAGTGATTCATTGTTTCCCGATACATTTAGATTTTTCTGGATCCAGCTAGGGCTTTCGCCTGCCTATAAATACAGAGATGTTGACAAACACGAGGCAGTTTTTATTCAAGCGATCGAGAACGATACATCAAGTGACTAGTGCGAAGCGAGAAGTGTTTGTTTGTGTAGTGTTCTAAGTTCAGTGATAGTACAGCAAGTGTTCTATTGTGTAGAGTGTATTTTGTATTACGTTGTGTTGTATTGTATAAATACACGGATTTAATATAAGTGGTGTTTTCTTACAATTGCGAACCCGAGTACGTAACAACTGGTGTCGGAAGTGAAATTGTGGTAAAAAAATGCCATTTATTCCGAAGGAAGGTGTTACCACCAGGTCTCAGGCTGAGACACAGATGGTGTCAGAGGACACTGAGATGCGTGCTGGTGATGAACCTGCAAGTGTTGCCAGCACGTCACTATCGTCGAGCGCAGCGCCTACTGATCTTTCTGTCATACTGGCAGCTATTCAGCAACAGCGACAGGAACAGCAACAGCAACAACAAAAACTGCAAGAACAACTTCAGCAACAACAGCAGCTACAGGAACAGCAACAACAAACGCTACGGGAACAGATCAAGGAACATTTATCTGGGTTTGACGATAAATTGACGGTTATCCTGGTGCAACAAGACCAGCTTAAAAGCGATGTGGGCCTCGTCAAGCGTGACATGAAGGGTGTTGAGAAGAGGGTTGATCACTTAGAGGCCAGCTGCGACAAACTAAGCGAAAACGTGGACCAACTGGAAAGAGAGGTCATGAAAATGATCACGGGAGTTAAGTCGGGTGCTGCCATTACAAGCTGCTCTCACCAGGTGGGTCCTCGGGTAAAGGTACCCACTTATGACGGTCTTACGTCATGGAGTGCGTACCGGACTCAATTTGAAATAGCGGCGAAGGCCAGTGGTTGGACGGACGAACATTGCCTTACAGCCCTGAGCACGGCGTTACGGGGACAGGCGCTCTCTGTGTTGGATGCAATGCCTAAAGAGTATCAGTTCGCTGATTTGATGGAGGCATTGGAAGCTCGCTACGGTGAGCGTCACTTGGAGCATGTGTTCCGTGCCCAATTAAAGGACCGTGTACAGAGAAGCGGCGAGGGACTTCAACAATGGGCCGTGGAAATTGAGAAGCTTGTAAGGAAGGCGTATCCTTCAACCGACGCTAACACAGTTAATAACACCATCGTCCAGGCGTTTATTGATGGAATTAGAGACCTGGAAGGGCGTGCTGCTGTTCGCCTTCAGCACCACGTGACAATGAAGGAGGCTTTGGCTCATGCGCTGGAGGTAGAAGCTGTTCGCCACGAACCTCGAGCACATAAAGTACGTGAGGTTTCAGAAGTTGTGGCTCAAACAAAGGAAGTGGAACCTAGAAGACTGGGCCCCATGTGTTATGCCTGCGGGAAACGTGGGCACATTAGAGTCAACTGCCCCACTAAACCAACGGGTGCAGTTAATTGGCGACAGCAAGCGACCGGAAGCTCAGCAGCTGAAGAGAGCAGGCAGGTCAACCTGCCTGTTTATCCAGCCCAGGGAAACGAGTAACAGCCAGCATCAAGGGGCGGGTGCTGGCTGATCGAAAAACAGCCCCAAAAGTTGTCATATCCCAGGTGTGCGACGGCAACAGTTTATCCATTAAGGGACTGATTAATGGCAAGAACTGCAGCTTAACGCTGGACACTGGAGCTACACGAACTGTGGTGCGACCAGAAGTAGCTAACAATGGCAACCTGAGATTGAGGAATTTTGGGAAAAGCAAGCTTCTGTCTGTCACAGGTCAGCCAATACCCGTCTTCGGTGAAGCATCTGTAGTGATGCAAATAGGCGACGAGTATTACACTCACGACGTCGTAGTGGCCGATATTATGGATGACTGTGTGCTTGGTTTAGACTTCATGAAGAAGAATGCCTGCAAGATTGATTGCAAAACAGGAGTTTTCGTATGTGGGCTAGTAGAAATTTTCATGGATGGGGGATCAAAAGGAAAGGTAACAGTGGCTAGAAGAACCATCTTACCTTCAAGATCGAAGACATTGGCACGCGTGAAGTTACCAACCAGTTACAAGGGCCTGGGTAATAGGAGTGTGTTAATTGAAGACAATGGAGCAATTCCACACTGTATTACAGGCCGGAGTTTGGTTTGTGACAAGGGCTTGGCAGCGGTGCAGGTAGTCAACTTGAGTGACAGTGATGTGGTGCTTAAAGCAGGTGATGTTGTAGGACAAAGTGATGAAGTTATGACGTTAAGAAAACTGACATCGACAGGAAGTACAGCATCAAGAGACGTACCACAGGAACTTAAGGATTTGGTGAACAAGTGCAGCTACCTTACCGCGTCACAACGACTGCAGGCTAAGGATCTACTTTCGCGTTATGCCAACATTTTCTCTAAGACTGATAGAGATATAGGCAGAACATCTATAGTCAAACATAAGATTGACACTGGAAACGCGCAGCCTATAAAGCAGAAAGCTAGACGTGTCCCAATAGCCAAAGAAAAGGAGGTACAGGAGATGATAGATGAAATGAAAAGGAACGGAGTTATAGAGCAATCTTCTAGTCCATGGTGCTCTCCTGTAGTGTTGGTTAAGAAGAAAGATGGGTCTACACGTTTCTGCATCGACTATCGTCGGCTCAATGAAGTCACCAAAAAAGACAGCTACCCATTGCCACGAATAGATGACACTTTGGACACTCTGGCAGGCATGTCTTGGTTCTCAACTTTAGATTTAAAATCTGGGTACTGGCAGGTTGAACTTAGCCCTAATGATAAAGAGAAGACAGCATTCTCCACAGGACAAGGATTATGGCAATTTAAAGTGATGCCGTTTGGATTATGCAATGCGCCGGCGACTTTTAAAAGATTAATGGAATGTGTTCTAGCAGGACTTGTAGGCGATGCCTGCTTAGTGTATTTAGGTGACGTAATAGTCATAGGAAAAGATTTTCAACATCATATGTACCAACTAGAAAGGATTTTTAATAAAATACAAGCTGCAGGGCTAAAGTTGAACCCAAAGAAGTGTCACTTATTTCAAAAGGAAGTCAACTATCTGGGTCACGTGATATCACAAAACGGCGTACAGACAGATCCTGAAAAGGTTAGTGCAGTACAGAAGTGGCCAACACCCAGAGACAAGACCGAAGTTCGTGCATTTTTAGGACTATGCTCTTACTACAGACGTTTTGTGAAGGGATTTGCTGAAATAGCAAAACCGCTGCATAGGCTCACTGAAGAAAAGAAGAGTTTCGATTGGAATGACATGTGTCAACAAGCTTTCGATGAACTTAAGAAGCGGTTGTGTGAGTCACCAATTTTGGGCTATCCTGATCGGAAAGGGCAGTTCATCGTAGACACGGATGCAAGTAACACTGCCATTGGTGGTATCTTATCACAGAAGCAAGGTGATCAAGAAGTTGTGATAGCCTACTTCAGCAAATCATTGTCGCGGCCGGAACGAAACTATTGTGTTACAAGAAGAGAACTATTGGCAGTAGTGAAGACTCTTCGACACTTCAAGAAGTATCTGATTGGGCGACCCTTCAAGCTGCGTACCGACCATGCTGCTTTGAAGTGGTTGTTACAATTCAAGGACCCGGAAGGCCAAGTGGCTCGCTGGATTGAGCAATTGCAAGAGTTTGACTTTAACATAGAACACCGCAGTGGAAGGTCTCACTCGAATGCAGATGCGTTATCACGACGACCTTGTGCGGAAGATTGTAAACATTGTGTAAGGATGGAGACGAAGGAAAGAGTTCAAGTACTGCGAGCTAAGCCTACGAATGATAGGTGGGAAACTGATGAGATGCGTGAGGCCCAGTACGAAGATAGAGATTTGCGGCCTCTAATAGATTGGAAGAAGCAAGACACGGGAAAGCCCGAATGGCAGGAGCTGGCTCCCTTCAGCGCTATTACGAAAAGTTATTGCGCGCAGTGGGAAAGCCTTGTGTTGCAAAACGGCTTACTGTACCGCAAATGGGAAAAACCTTCAGGAAGAGAACATCATCTACAGTTGGTCGTGCCAAGAAAACTTATCAAGGACGTACTACGTGAGTTGCATGATGGGGTTTCTGGGGGACATCTTGGAGTACGACGAACATTGGTAAAGGTACGAGAGCGTTTTTACTGGTTGAATTGCCGAGAAGATGTCGAGAATTGGTGCCGAAAATGTACGTCATGCTCTGCAGTGAAAGATCCGCAGGTTAGAAGCCGAGGCAACCTTAGACATACAATGTGGGAGCCCCCCTTGTGGAAAAATTTCTCGGATAAAAGTAGGTAAATAACTTACAAAGTGAAAGTAACAGTTTATGAATGTTTATTTTTATTTAAAAAGTCGAAAAAAGTCTTACAAAGTCGGAAAAACTCGGAGTAATTCCAAAATTTCGGACTCTTCCAGAAGAGTTATTCAGTGTTAATAAATCTTGCAACGTTTATGGGTACTAAAAGAAATATATTAAAAGTTATTAATACTACGAAAGTGTAATAAAGGGGAAAAAAATATAACTAATACTTACCCGGTTTTCCGTTTAAGAATTTGAAACTTTCTTCTTTGTTTAAAAAAAGGTTACCGTTACTGTCGATCAATATTATAAACTTTGTTTCTTCAATTTTTGATAATTATTATTAAAATCTATTATATCACAACGTTATTTGCCAATTTTTATTTTATTGTACTTTTATTACATAAATATATTTATAAATTAAGTAAAAATTAAAACAGATGATCTAATTAGCTTTTGACAGGTTGAGTCAGTGTTGCCAGAGAAAAAGTCAATCTTTCGTCCTTAAAGCCTCCTCTACACTACTCCTATGTCCGGGGTAAACTCAAAAAGTACTACATGGATTTATTTCAAATTTTGCATGACTATTACTAACAGGTCGGGTCAACATATAGGCTACATATTATCAAGCTGTCACCTACGGGGGAGGTGCTGTGCGGAGTAAACGAAGTCCGCGCGGACGAAGTCTTGGGCAACAGCCAGTATAATTATGGCGAGCGAAGCGAGCCCTACACTAGGCGACTTTCTATGCACTTTTGTGGTACATTTTCCTGAAAAAGTATCCCACTTTAAGGTTTGGGCTTTGACGTGGTGGTTTAAATTCATGTCTAGATATATTATCTACCATTAAAATGCTATTTCATAAACATTAAAAAAATAGAAAATACATTTTGTATTAGAATTTTATTACTGCTAACGCCATCTATTATAAAAATAAATAAATAATAATAATAAATAAATATTCACGGGACAAACTACACTTACTGATCTAACCCCAAAGTAAGCAAATATTTGCTTGTGTTATGGGTGTTAGTCAACGATACTAATACATAGAAATACATAATATATAAATACCAGAATATATATAATAAACACCTAAACCCAGAAATACAAACATTTACGCTCATCACACAAATGCTTGTCCCCGTCGGGGATCGAACCCGAGCCCCGTTGATTGCGTAGTCAGGGTCGCTAACCACTCGACCAACGGGAGGGTCAAATAACGAGTAAAAATGCTACAAAGCTACACTAGGCGACGATCTGTGCCCTTTAGTGGTACATTTTACTAAAAAAATATCGCACTTTTAGGTTTAAGCTTTGGCGTGGTAGTTTTATTTTGTTTAATTCATTTTCATTCACTCCAGTTTAATACAATATTAATCTATTAAAACACTTGTACTTTTTAACTTCCCACTACGTATGTAGATAGGAAGGTTACTGATTTTGCTCCGATTTTCAAAAATGGAGTTTTCACCATATGTCCGCGTTTTGTGGGCTTAGGAACCATTTTCGACTATTTTCGCGATGACGTCAGTATGTCTGTATGTATGTGTGTGTGTGAGTGTGTGTGTGTGAGTGTGTGTGTGTGTGTCAACAACTCATAAGTTTTGAACGCCTGGACCGATTGAAACGCGGTTGGTGGCATTCGATTGGATTCCGCTCAACTTATACTTCCTGAAATTTTGTACCAAATGGGCCTAAGAGATTTTGAGAAATTTTGAAAATACCCTAAACAAATTGTGACGAAACAATTTTTTTTTTAATAACTTCCAGATTAATGTACCGATTGAGTACAAAAACTATTCCTCAAAAAAATACATCTAATGCATAAATTGCCTCAAAATCAGTTTATTCGTTTGGAAGTAATCGTTGACGAAAATTTTGAAAAAAGTGTTTTTTCGACATAACTTCGAAATATTTCAACCAATTATTTTTTGGTATTCTACGATTTTTTAATACTATAAAAATTACGTCGAATGCCCTTTTAAAAATCAAAACCGAACCTTATTTTCAAAGGTTACAACTTTTCAAATATTAAAATTACGTTTTCTTTAGCAAAGTTACTTAATATTTTGGAAATAACTTTCAGGCTAATATACCGATTGACTTCAAAATCTTATCATCGTTTCTCCTTTAAAAACTGCGCCAAGTACCGTTAATTGGATAAAAATCGGTAAATTTGTTTGGGATCTATCATAGACGAAAATGTTTTTTTGACATTGCTTCGAAATTTTTGAACCTACCGATTTTTTAGCTAAAGCAATATTTAAATTGAGTTGAATGCCATTTGAAAGATCAAATCGATCATCGTTTCCAAAATATACAGCTTTTCAAAAATCAATACGTGCCAAGAAAACTTATCAAGGACGTACTACGTGCGTCTTCCCGGTTGAAATTTGGATGTTTTTTGATTTCAATGGCTTCTTTCACTAGCCGTGGAATGTAATATGGCGTTCTGTCGAAAATACGCGTGGCCTATGAAATTCCATCCAGTGATTACGGCCCGACTACAGCTGTAGATGTTTAGCAATCGCCGACTTATTAACGTCGTTATTCTTGACTGCTTTGATATGCTACTAGGCCTCTGACACATGCTCTTAGTACCTCTATACACTACTCGGCCGACTTCAGTACGCGTCAAGACGCCGTTGTGAACGCACGTGTGTTTAATAGATTTTTTCGTTGATGTGCGTGTGAGACTCTATTATGAGCGGCATACAGTGGTCACAGGAGCAAACTATGTTGTTCCTTGAAACACTTCAAGCAGAGCCTTTTATTTGGGACCCCAGTGGGAAAGGTCATAAGGACAAGAAAAAAGTAAATGATGCTTGGGTGCGTATTCGGGACGTTTTGGAAATACCAGTTGAAGAATTGAAGAAAAAAAAGGATTCACTTTTTGCGACATACAGGGGCTACTACAGAAAAATGGAAGCTTCCTTAAAAAGTGGTGCCGGCGCAGATGATGTTTATCGTCCAGTTTGGTTCGCCTTTGATTTCATGAACAGCTTTTTGGGGTCCGTGTATAAATGTAAACAAACAATAACCACGGTAAGTTTTTTATTATCAATAACTTGTTTTATTATTACTAAAGTACAGATTACAGTAAGGTCGATTCGCCAGTTTGCGTCCATTTAGTGCAGTTGCTTGCTTTAAGGAGAACATAATAATGTCTCTGCATTAGTTTTAATATAAAAAGTATGTAGTTAATGTGGTAACGAACAGGCGAAATGACCCTACATTCGTTGTGTTTATTTATAAACATTGAAAATAATTTGTAAAGTAATCCCTTATCTGAACGGCAGATAATGGTGATCTGCGTGGTACTTGTGTAATATCTCTCAAAGCACAGTTATTATCAAAGTCTGCCCGCCAAGACCCGGGTTGAATTAAAACTCCATTATCATCATACATATCTACAGTACCAGGAGGCATATATATAAGGGATGATTTATTACTTTTTCTGAGAAAGTTATGCAATAAGAGACATGTCATTGTAATAATTGGGATATTATGAATATCCAAATCAATTGGCTTTCTGAATATTCTAAACCTGGATGCTAAAATACCAAACACATTCTCAACTACTACTCGAGATTTTGACAAGCGCATATTGAAAATCCTTTTCGGTGAATTGATATCATGGTTGCCAGGATATGGTTTCATTATATTATTATGTAAAGCAAATGCTCCATCTGTCAAAAAAACGTAGGGAATTTCGACATGATCCGTTCCGGATAATGGACTTGGCTTAGGAAGATTAAGCCCGTTAGATGCAATTTTTTGCCATAACGAAGAATTTTTAAGTACACCTCCATCACTGATCCTTGACTACCAATGTCAGCATACATAATGTTATAGTTACTGTCGACTAAAGCTAAAAGTACTAAACTAAACGTCTTTTTATAATTAAAGTACTCAGAACCAGAGTAAACCGGACATTGTATAACAATATGCTTTCCATCCATTGCGCCAAGGGCATGTGGAAAATTCTCCTTGAATCCGTTTTCAACTTCCAACCACTGCTGCTCATTGCACGGCATCTGTAAATAAAAAGTATATTATATAAAAAATATTATCATCAAATTATATGTAAAAAGACACGGTCAATTTCATTAAAAGCTGACACTCAAATTGTATATAAATAATTAAAAAGCCGATTAATTGTAGCACTCATGTATTTTTCATAAAATACAGAGACATACACTCACACTCCTACATACACATACAGTACTCCTGCATATACGCGCACTCAAATGCATATAGTATACAGAACCCATATACACTCACAAATTTGGATTGGATTAAAAAAAGATTTATTATTAAATAGGTCGTGATATATACATTTAAACCTTTGCTATTTTTATTTCAGGATCATGGAACTGATTCGATTCAGGAAGAATCAACCAACGCTTCAGAGGATGTACCAATTGCTTCTCCAACTCCAAAAGAACCAGAGCCCCCAAAAAATAGACACACCATCCGACGGCGTGACAACCCACCGGAATTGCAAGTTGCCAGTAGGCAGATGACAGAAGCCTTCAATAACTTAAATAAAGTGATAAATAATCCTTCAAAGGATAGCAGCGCAGTTGAGGACGAGTGCGACGTATTCGGCAAACTAATTGCCAAAAAACTGAAGAGGTTACCTGAACATGAAAGGGACGATATAATGTTCGATATACATGCTCTATTTCGGAAATCACGTTTTGAAAGATCTCCATCAGGTGAATCGTTTCGTACTTCTACACCTAAGTCTACGCCATATTATAGTCCGTTAACTACATCACTATCTTCTAGAAAGCGTCCTTTATCTGCGAATAATGCAGTTCATTATAATGTTACAACATTATCTCCTAGACCACACTCATCGTTTTCAGAGCCGCCTGATACATATATAACATTATCTAATGAGTCCAGTGAATGTCAACCGACATACTTCCAACAACCAAGCGAAATCACTGCTCATCAACGCTCTTCAAAGATACGTGTTATAAGTGATGAAATTATTGCACCAGACACCCAAAGTCAATCAGTTTATCGACGCTATAAGCAGCCTCAATCAGATCAATCTAACGATGTTCAATATATTTTGCATATACCAGAGACCCAAACTCAATCTGATTGTCCAGAAGATAATACACATCAGAGTGATTTAATATATCAGGCATATAATGACTCGTAATGTATGAAATTATTCTTATTCTTATTCTCACTGATATTTTTGTAATTGTACATACCTAAACTTTTAATAAATATATGTCATAAATATTAAAATTTACCTTTATTTCATCCTTGAGTTCCTCGTTCAAAGCTTCACAGACTTCGACTACAATTTTTGAAATCAACTGGCTTGAAATTTTAAATAAATAGTGCATAGATCTATAGCTGTCACCACTTGCCAAAAACCTCAAGGTGATTGATAATCGAATCTTAGCAGGTATAGCTTCTCTTAAATGAGTGTCTCGTTTAGCGATTAAGGGTTCGACTTTAGAAAGTAATAAATTAAAATCGTCCAATGACATTCGGTGGAAATTTTCAAATTCTCCTGATGGTTCTTGTATGAGTTCAAGAAATTGTTGTTCCATAGTACGTCTGTAAAAAAAATACAGTTAATTAACTTGCCATGTAATGTACTTTAACTTATTAGAAATCCTAATTATTTAAATAAATATTACCTACCTAGTTCTGTTCCGATGCATTGCGATCATCCACCATCTTCTTTTTCTTCTTTTCTTTTTAGTCTTCTTCGTGAGATAAGTATGCACGTAGTTATAATACGCTAGAGAGCACATTGCTACGGCAGCTGCTACTTGAGCGTCCATTATAATAAACGTCCGCAGGGTACCGGTAACGCTACACGAATGCGCTCCTCGCGAAGTTGAACGAGTGTGTAGTGTAGCACCGCGGACTTCAGTCAACTTCGGCCGAGTACTTCGCCGAGGAACTTCGCGAGTAGTGTAGAGGAGGCTTTAAGGACGAAAGATTGACTTTTTCTCTGGCAACACTGACTCAACCTGTCAAAAGCTAATTAGATCATCTGTTTTAATTTTTACTTAATTTATAAATATATTTATGTAATAAAAGTACAATAAAATAAAAATTGGCAAATAACGTTGTGATATAATAGATTTTAATAATAATTATCAAAAATTGAAGAAACAAAGTTTATAATATTGATCGACAGTAACGGTAACCTTTTTTTAAACAAAGAAGAAAGTTTCAAATTCTTAAACGGAAAACCGGGTAAGTATTAGTTATATTTTTTTCCCCTTTATTACACTTTCGTAGTATTAATAACTTTTAATATATTTCTTTTAGTACCCATAAACGTTGCAAGATTTATTAACACTGAATAACTCTTCTGGAAGAGTCCGAAATTTTGGAATTACTCCGAGTTTTTCCGACTTTGTAAGACTTTTTTCGACTTTTTAAATAAAAATAAACATTCATAAACTGTTACTTTCACTTTGTAAGTTATTTACCTACTTTTATCCGAGAAATTTTTTCCACAAGGGTGACCTTACAGTAATTTTACCTGTCTGCATAATTTTTTAATAAAAGGACACAGTATCTAATGTATTATTTATTATTCATAGTATTAAGTTAATTAAAATAAGAATTTGTAGTTTTTATTTTGTCTTTAAATTGTATGTTTCTATATTAATAATCTGTACGCTGTATATTCTACATTTCTTTTACGCATTCTCATTCTTTTGGGTTTGCTGGAAGATATCTCTTGCAGTGATAAGCTCGCCTTTTCTAAATGTTTACAAATTAAAATGTAATATGACTTTTAAGTGTACAATAAAGTATTATATAAATAAATAAATAAAATGCATGCAGCGTAACCGTGGATAGAAAATAATACCGAAACAAATTATTATAATTTTATAAAGAAATAACTTTAATATACAATCAAATTTTTATATCCGAAACATAAATAATTTTGTTGAATAACAAGCCATTTTATGTGCATAAATGTAATCATAATATATTACAATATATAATTGTACAAAATTTGATATTAAAAATGTACTGAAGCTTTTTGTTTTGTTTTTAATTTAATATTGTGAACACGGATGTACCAGTGTTGGAATAAAACTCAGTAATGACAAAATAAATCTGTACATTTTAAAAGGCGAGGAGTTTATATCAAACGTCCGCTTTTTATGGCTATCTAAACTTGGTCGGGTTATAAGTGTTTTATATTTGTTTTAGTATTTTAGTTATATTTCCCTTTAAATCAAGTGTATCGAGCTAAAATTACACTGATAGATACTTGAACGAACAAACAAATGATTTTTATGCTTTCTTATGTGTCTACCATTCAGAAAATCGTCTAAATCAAAGGGGAAAATTAACATAGCTTGGGCATAGTATTTTTTACATAACTCGTTAACTATTTACAATCGAGCAGTAAAACTTTGTACACATTTGAACGTAGTTATAAGGCATACGTAAACGTGAAAAATTAATGCCCATCAGGTCTAATTCAAGTACTAGACCCTAAAAACCCTATTTTATATAAACTTTCAATCTCTTAACCAATCCTTATTATTCAAATTTTGTTTTTACAAACATTAGACACAAATTCATAGCAATTCAAGTAAAAAAAATCATACATGTACGCCGAGCCATTTAGAAGATCCAACAATCAGCCAAACGTTACCCCAGCGGAAACTTGAATATTCTCGAAGTCTTTTAACACACAAATTCCACTTAAGCACACAATTACCTCTCATTACATACTCATTACAAATTTAAAATGATCACTCACAATTACCCACCGTGACACACTAAAAATCTAATAAACTCAAATAATTTATTTCGAAACTCTTCCGCTGGGATAACGCACGCACTAATAAAATATAACGGTTGTGATTTATCACGTGACTGTTATATCAGTGACAAAAAACAACTTTACGATAGCGAAATAAAAGTGGCTATAACTCTCATCCCTGTTGCTTATATTCTACCAGTACAAAGGGTGAATAGGCCTGCTCACAGGCACCAATTGACCGCCCACCTACATCATTCGTCACCTTGTTTATTTGCATTAACTATTCGTCAAGTGGGTGTGGGATCTCTAGCAATAAACACGTCTTATATTTTATTTCCTTAATACATATATGCCACCGACGGGTTCTTGGAAATGAGTCGTTGTTTGATATTGTTGCAGTTGTTGACATTTTCTCTTTGTTTTGGCCATAGTCTGCGATTGTTGTTGAGTTTGTAATGTTTGGTTCTTGTTTTCGATTTTAGCTGACGCTGGCTACAACCAGAGTCGCATTTCTCGTACACGCGATATATCGCGAACTACGGTACGCCTTAGAGTAATAACGCTCAAAGTGATAATTGCATTCAACGTTTCGTTCATATTTTAGGCCAAAACCGTGTCGATGTCCGTGTAAGATTCGTGTAATCACTTGCGTCGTCACGCACACAAAGACTCAAACGGTGTTGCAAGTAAATAAATATTTTCCCAAGACGGTATTTATGATATATCTACCCGACCGGTATACAAATAATCTTTCATATTATAACATTATTAATGATTTAGCATAAACTTGAAACTCACACTTTTTATTCGGTTAGGTAAAATATGTCAAATGCCGGGAAATATTCTAGATGTTCTCAAGATGATTCCAAAGCTATTTAACCTTATACTTACTTATTATATTTTTTTAGTTTTTGTGCTTTTATTTGTGATTCAAAAATATTTTTACCTCACTGAAATAAAGATAATTAGTACATACAGAAAATTTAGAACTTACAATTTTTATTCCGGTTAGTAAAATGAGTAGAATTACAGGAAAATGTTTTAGAGGTTCTCAAAATATTTACTTTTTTTGTATATTTCAGTAATCAAACATTGGTAACCAACCGGCACCGAGCGTTAATAAAAAATATGGGCAATACGAGTTTACATTATTTAAGTTATAAAAACAGTGATTGAAGTAATTCTTAAAAAAACCTTATTGAAATGTATCTACTAATGTAATAATCCTATATCATACTAATGTTTGAAATACATTGCTTGGCAAATACTTGTGTCATTATGTGTATGTCTGTGTGTGTATGTGTATGAGTTTGTTCAAAGCTATCACCTTGGAACCTTTTTTATTATAACTTTCATACAAATCTTGCCATGATTCTCAACCTCAACCAACCTCAAACTAGCTTGAAAATTAGGAAATGGGTGGGCAAGCAGAAACAATACTTACGTTATAGACGAAAGTTTTAAGGTAAAAAATAATAAGATACTTATTAATCAAAGTATTTATTTAAATCAACTTAAAAAATATTTTGAGCTAATCGTACTATATTGAGTCAAGCTATTATTGGGTCTGTGCATGACTTGAGCACCACCTATCGTGCGCAACTGTTTTGGTTCAAATCTTAGAATATAGAAAAACGTAATCCCCATGCGTAATCTCCTATAACTTTTTTAGCTGAATCGGAAACAATACAGCTCTTTGTGGCGACTCTTTGGCTTCTACGTGCTATATATGCATTGGAGTATATGACACAAAATAATTAAGTCGTATATTAATACTCAGCCATGTGAGCAAAGTTAGTCATTCGCAACAGAAATTTCAAGCTATGTAGATGTACAAATTACAATAAATAATTAGGTTAAGCGTGCCGAGCGCAATATTTTGTGTCAGCATTTCGCATTGAACATTATAACATTTTAATTATTAATAAATCAGTGTACATACAGCACTCGTTGGGTTTGGTTTTATCATCCCTTCTTCCCTTTGTGTAGAAAACACTACACATCCTTTTTGGTCCTTCGTTCCTTCAGGACCTTACTCTCGCGTCGCGTAAACATACAGTTGCTTTACATCCGCGCCGCGTTGTGAGGACACCAGCAGTTGTCGGAGTCAGAAGCTGTCTTTATTTCGACTCCATCTTTACGCCCTAGGGTATTGCCTTGCTGAGCGCCTAGGGTTACTACGAGCACGTGAATAACGCGCTCTTACATACTTCCCTTTGTGTAGAAACACTACACAACCTTTGTTTGAAAGCGTAAGCGAAGGAACGAAGGACCAAAAAGGATGTGTAGTGAAGGGAAGAAGGGATGATAAAACCTAACCCAACGAGTGCTGTATGTACACTGATTTATTAATAATTAAAATGTTATAATGTTCAAAGCGAAATGCTGACACAAAATATTGCGCTCGGCACGCTTAACCTCAGTGGCGGATTTACAAATTTGCCGCCTATAGGCTATTCAAATTTTGCCGCCCCTACCGACCTCCAGTAGTGTCAGGTTCTAGATTATTTTTACAATCCACAAATTTACTTAAGATTTTTCTTATATCATAGAAAACAAGCAGGCGACTCTCCTGATGAAATGAGGCAACAATCGCATATAGACACCAAAAATGTTAATTTTGGAATGGTAATACCATATGCACTAGAATTTAAGAGTGACAAGCATTGACTCTATTACGACTGGAAGAGGTAAGGCGGCGTTACCAAGCCCGAGCTTGGTGTTGCGGAACTCTACTATCTAAAAAAAATATGGTGGTAGTGACATATTTAGCCAATCTTTCAAGCAATTAGAGCAATCACGAAATACCAGACAGAATGCCAGATGATGTACTTATTCTTTGAAGTAGCCCGGGCCAACAATAATTTTTTTTCCAATATTAGAATATTTTGAAGTAAAAGCTCAATCACAAGTAAGGCTGGGTGAGGTATAGTTTGATTATTGTCCTATACACAATGTAGTATGTCATTTACAATATTAAGTAATATGACATTCGATATATCTTTCGTTTTACTTACTTACAGAGTATCCAAGTAATGATGACAATAATTTTTATTATGTACTTGTGAAAATTATAAAATATCTTTATACCCGATTTTCTACTTTCAAAATTATCAATGAAATTGTCATACAAAAATAGTTGGGCTAAACATTTTGATAAGTCTGTGTTCTCCAGAGTGAAGATGGTAGTTCCAATAAAGTAAAACTTAATTTTAACAATTTTTCTTAGAAGAAAGGTAGCATTGAAAATGAAATGTATATGTGAGTGGTTACGCAAAAAGGGACCTGAAGGGATTGGAAACGGTTTTTTTTTTTGATAAATTCTGATTCTATGGTCCTTCATCTTTGTTTTGTTCTAATCCAAATAATTTTAGGTGCCGTAGTTTTTTTTTAATGATTTTTTTATGTAAGCCGAGGCAGTTTTGAAAATATTACACCTTATACACAGCGCACACTAGTTTCTTTTTCTAGCGCGCACATAAAGACAAGTAAAAGACGAATAAATAAGTTACCAATAATACAGCTATCGCAAACACGTGCTATTTCTCACTGACGAAGTCGCTCACTAACGACACTAACATAAAACACCCCGCGCCTCTCTCATTTCGACTCAACATTTTAAACGTGATTTACTCGAAATCAATTATTTTCCCTTGAGGTCCCTTTTTGCGTAACCACTCACATATTCTTAAAATAAATTTTAAAAGCATTTTTTAAAACGCAAAGAATTTTTTGGCTAACCCTTCGAATTTTGCCACCCCTAAAAATTTGCCACTCCGGACACTAGCCCCGAATGCCCTAAGTGTAAATCCAGGCCTGTCAATGTACCTGGGCATAATACACTGAGTGCAAAAAGTGTAAAATGTTTACACTGTGCAATATGATACTGTAAATATCGGCAAAAATTTTAAATTGAATATGGGGTGAGTTGGATCTGATATCAATATTTGTAGAACTAAGTTGATGTCAATTTTTTTTATTGTTCGTGAGTGTAAGAACTTCTTACTTAGATATTAGTCCAAGATCCCAGAGCTGCCAGACGTCACGTATTTTCTGACGGATGAAATGTGGACGATAGAGTAGTGTTAGTATGTACTAAGATCGTATGCCTACCTGCTAGCTTGGTCAAACGGCCAATTTCCAGGTATCAGGTAATCAAGGTACATAAAAACATAACTTACTTCACGTAAATTCTCATGGCTGATTTTCATATATGTTTTCGAGTGTATAGTTAAAAATAAATTGTCAATACTCCCAGACACTTTCCGCCGGCCATATTGCTTGGCAGACGCGTTAAGGGTCTCAAAATAATTAGTTAACTTCACGTAAATTCTGACGCTCCATTTTTATATATGTTCATCCGACAACAATTTTAAAACCTTTGACAAGAAGACAGACCGATCCAAGGGGCCAATCATCCCCTAAACTAAATTTTAATATCTCTGTGAGTGGGAGCGCGAAAGCATTATCTACGCGCATGAGACTGAGTTAGACCGACTGCGCTGTTGAGGCCATGAAAATTACTTGAACAGATATTTTATAATTTTTAGAAATTTTGTTGACAAGTAAATTATGGCAACAAAAATAAGAAAAAATTGACCTATAATAAATAATACTAAAGTTAGCCGACATTTTTAATTTTTTTTTCAATTTATTAATTAGAACTAAAAAATATTTTTTTTAAATAACAATGACAATTTAAAAAAAAACAATAAAATTTTTTTAAATAATTTTTTCAATTAAAAAAAATTCTAAAAATTTTTAGATGTCGGCTAATTTACTTTCATTTTTTTTACTAATTATTTTTAATTAATATAATTTTTAAATAAAATAAAAAAAATGGTCAGGTGACAGCTAACTTTATTGTAATTTAAAGGCCCTCTTGAGGCCAACAGCTAAAATCACTCCCAAATAAGTATTCAGTGTTCTGCCGTGCTCCCTTGAGTAATATTGTTCTGTGCTGCCGTGTCTGTTGAGTGCAGCTGTGACTATAGTAGCAACGCGTGTAAAAAAATAAAAATATTTGCAGTGTTTTGAAAAATAAAATGGCTTCTCTAGTAAATTGTGTTTTTTTTAAAGATTCTGATGTTAATTTAATATTGTTCACGCAAGAGACATTAAAAAGGTGTCAAGTAAATTTAAAACATAGAAAAAAACATAACCTTAAGTTTAAAGACGTTGTTTTGTGAGGTGATTTATTCGAATGTAGTTCTAAAAATCTATACATATAATAAAAATGTAAGAGGTCGAATTCTGTACATTGAAGATATTTTAAAAAATTTTTTTTGGAAGATACTCTTTAATCGACACTGAAGCGAAAAATGTAATTTTTTTAATTTTTGTCTGTCTGTCTGTCTGTCTGTATCAAGGCCGCGCATCACGCCGAATCTACTAAACGGATTCAAATGAAATTTAACATGGTTAAAATTCATACTCCGAAGAAGGTTATAGGATACTTTTTATCCCAAAATTCAGTACGGTTCCCGTGGAATAGGGGATGAAAATAAAAACGTATTTTCATTTTCACATAACTTTAATTCATTAGCCTGCAGTCCGAAATCCTTTATTATTGTTTTGTTCAAAAGTAAGTACTATAAAGATTATCTCTTAAAAATTTCAAAGTCATCAGTTTTATAATTTAGAAGTTACAGACATCACAAGTTTCAATGGTTTCCGGGTGGAGAGTCCAGTTGAACGTGACACCCGCATTGTATACAAAACATTTGAACGCACGGCTCATTATAAGTTAGGGTAATCATTTCATAATGTTTGTTAATGGATATAACCAGAGAGATCAGTTTAGAATATATACTGTTTTATTAAAATGTTATAAATGCAATTTGATTAGCCTAAAAATGAGTAAAATATGTGTACAATGTAAACCTAAACATTTTATTTATTTATATAAGAATTATAATATATTTGAAAACAAAACAGATCATTCTTCAGTTTTTTGCCAATATCTCAAAAAATATGCATCTAATCGACATTAAGTATACTAATAAATTTGTTATTTATAAAATTTTACGTAAGGATAGGCAATTGGAAAAAATCACTATTTTGTTTTTAAATTGCATAACGTAAAAAAGGGTAAAAAAGTATCTAACCGCCCATACCTACCCGAAATACGTAGGCAGATACAAGAAGTGTACCCACGATTAGCCGTATATACCATCTCACACAATGTGATAGGTGGCAAGCCTATTGCCAACCGGGCCCTTTCCAATCCCGGGCAATGTCGTTTTATCAGAAAAGTTAAAAACACGTTTTGTTTTGCCCACCCGGGAATCGAACCCGGGCCCTCATATGGTCAACGATGACACCGGGCCATTAAACAACACGGTGAAACGGTGAATGAAACCTCTGCGAAGTGTAGATGTTGGAGTGCCTAAACTACTTAGTGTACTCATTAAAGTCAGACTCCAAGATACTTTTTAAAAAATGTTAAGTAGAATATACGAACATATACTTATAACTTCAGTCCTGGATAAGATCTTACAGAAAAAACTTTAGACAAAGATAACTTCATCAAAACAAATTCAATAAAAAGTTACTTAACTTTCCTTTATTTGTGAGAATCGAAAATCAAAAATATGAGAAAAAAATACGTGGCTTTGTTGTTTTTTACTGAAGTATCATCACTCCCGGTTCCCTTGCGGGGTAGGCAGAGTAAACCGAACGTCTATAGACTTTCCGTTTCACCGCGATTCACCGGTTTGTCGGTTGGTGATATAAATGGTAATCCTCATCGCCACATATACCGCCACGTTAACGATTATCGACTACTTTTAGCGATAACTGGGACCGAAAGTTTTACGTGCTCATCCGAGGCACGGGAGTGGTAATATACCACTCCGCCAGTCTCGAGGATCGAGAAAATCCTCGAAAATATCTCAATAACACGTTTGTCTGATCCGGGGATCGAACCCGGGACCACATGATCTGAACCGAATAGGCTATCCCAAGACCACGAGGCAGAGTAGTTGGTAATTAATAAAAAAAAAACTCTTGACTGCTTATCTTGCTTATTGAAAATTGAAAATGATACACATTAAATCTTTTAGAGATTTAAAAATAATAATAAATTTAAGAAAAGTGCAACAAGATTTTTTTATTGCAAATCGTTTTCAATGAACAAAGATAAGCTTCTTAGTCTAAAGCTATTTTGGTTTTTATTAATAACAAACCACAAAGCCATATATTAATTAAATAATTTTTATACTTCCCGCTACAAAAAGTGCCTTAAATAAAAATGATTCAAAAAAATAAAACTGAATATATAACTTTTCATCTTTCTAATTATACTTCCCGCTACAAAAAGTACCTTAAATAAAAATTATTCAAAAAAATAAAACTGAATATATAACTTTTCATCTTTCTAACTAGGTATACATTTTTAACTTCCCGCTACGTGTCTAGATAAGGAAATTAGTTTTTACTCCGATTTATGAAAATCGAGTGTTCACCAGATTTCCACGTTTTGAGGTCCTACGAACCTTTTTCGACTACTTTCATGATGACGTGTATGTGTGTGCGTATGCGTATGTGTGTATGTGTATGTGTGTATGTAAACATCTCATAACTTTGAACGGCTTGACCGATTGAAACGCGGTTAATAGGATTCAAATAGATTCCACTCAACTTAGACTTCCAAAAAATTTTAACCAATTCAGTCAAGGAGATTTTGAGAAATTTTGAACAAACCTCACATAAGTTTTTGGCGAAACAGCATTTTTTTAATACAATTTCCAGATTAATGTACCGATAGAGTACAAAATTTAATCAGCTTTACATCTTAAAAAACTGCGACGAATGCATAAATTGCATCAAAATTTATTTATCCGTTCGGGAGTTTATAGTTGACGAAAAATTTTGCAAAAGTAATTTTTTGGCATAATTTCGAAATTTTTTAACTAATCATTTTTAATCTTCTGCAATATTTTAGTACTTACTAAAAAACTACATTGAATGCCTTCTCTTCTTCAATATTTTAGTACTTACTACTAAAAAACTACATTGAATGCCTTCTCTTCTGCAATATATTAGTACTTACTAAAAAACTACATTAAAACTTATTACATATTGTTTAAATAACTTTCAGGTTTATATACCGATTTATATAAAAATCGAATTAGAGTTTCCCTCTAAAAAACTGCGCCAAATATTGGAAATTGGATCAAAATAGTTTGATTTATTTGGGATTTGTCAATGACGAAAATTTAAAAAAAAGTTTTTTTTTTACATTCTTTGAAATTTTTTAACCTATCGATTTTTTAGCTATTAAAACAATTTTGAGTTAAAAAATTGCGTTGAATGCCATTCAAAAGATCTCAATCGATCATCAATTAAGAAAAAAAATATGATGTATATTTTTCAACCATTAATTTCCTAAATACCATTTTTACAAACTAGATTTTTTGAACTCTTCGAACTCAACATAAAATTATTATAAATACCTTTTGATTCATTTTTCTCTCATGTCGATATCTTATTAGAATATTTGATAATTTTAGTATTTATATAATTTTGAAAAGTTTACCTTTTTACGTTGAATGCTATTTTTGCGACATAAAAACAAATATTGCAAATTTTCACAATAGCCTACCTATAAGTGAAATTTTATAGACCAAATACATTAATATACATGCTATCGATCGTCGAGGCGCACAGATTCTAGGCATCGCCATATGGTGGACATTCCACATGCCCGGACAAAGCGGTTAGACTTAACATTCTTCATTCAAACCGCAAAGGACTGGAACATGCTTCCTAAATCTGTGTTCCCCGTCGAGTACTATCTGGGGATCTTCAAGAGAAGAGTGAACCTTCTAGGGAAGCACGTTACATCTTAGACCGCATCTTAGCTTACCATCAGGCGAAATCGTGGTCAAGCGCTTCCCTATCGATAATAAAAAAAACATGTCGATAACACGCATATTTTACGAAATATTGGCAAAAAAAATGCAAAAAGCCGTTTTTTAATTGTTTTAAACAAAATGTTCCTAACCTCCTACACGGTCAATATATTATGCTTAATAATAATAACATTGCAATTATTATAACCTTTACTGAAAGCAAATACTATTTATTTCTCCCTGACTAATGGGTCTGTCGTCAAATTTAGCCAGGCAGACTGCAAAGAAGTCAGATATTGTTATTTATCAGACATACACCACAGATTTCAAACTAGCTTGAATAATCATCGTTGCCCATTAAGAACCTAGGTACAAGCCGATAATTTCACCTTCAATCTTTTTTATCCGGTGGAAGGATAGCCCCAGCCATGCTTGAAAATGACAATACAGTTAGACTTTTGCTTCACGGTGTGTGATCTTTCTCCCAATAAAAAATAGGTTCTGCAAAAATGATCTTTAGTCAAATATAGTCATATGGAATGAGTATATAATGTCAGGCAAATAAAACTGCAAGCATGACTGTAGAAAAAAAGGCGAGGTGACTTCAGTTAAACACTGCTTAAAGCCCTATAAGGCACAAGGGTCGTTATCAAAGTGAACGTGTTTTCAAATCCATAATAAAAGAATCCTTTCTTAAATTTTTAATATTTCTCCTTTGATAAAAGTGCTTCGCCGTCCAAAGTATTGCTGAATACGAGAAATACTGTGGTCAATTACTAATAGTTACTCTGCAAGGATGGCTAAACGCGAACGAAGTCGCGGGTACAGCTAGTTATAAAATATGTGTTCAAGTAATTTTCATGTCCTTAACAGTAGAGATGAGACATACTCGCAATAATACGTACTGAGTTTTACGAGTACGTGCAAATACTTGTTCCAAAAACTAGTTCCACGAGTATTTAGAAGTATGAGTTTTACTGTACGTCCTAGTATCATGTATGACACGAAATATGATCAAAGTATGAATTAACTATACATCCTAATATTAATTATATACACTTTGGTAGCAATTAAATGTAGTTACGACACATGTCAATATTCAATATTTTATTATAGGTAATTATAAATATTGTTACGTACTCGGGTTCGCAATTGTAAGAAAACACCACTTATATTAAATCCGTGTATTTATACAATACAACACAACGTAATACAAAATACACTCTACACAATAGAACACTTGCTGTACTATCACTGAACTTAGAACACTACACAAACAAACACTTCTCGCTTCGCACTAGTCACTTGATGTATCGTTCTCGATCGCTTGAATAAAAACTGCCTCGTGTTTGTCAACATCTCTGTATTTATAGGCAGGCGAAAGCCCTAGCTGGATCCAGAAAAATCTAAATGTATCGGGAAACAATGAATCACTTCTTATCGTAAACATGTTATGAGTCATAAATCCTAGTACACGCTACTTTCAACCTTATGCCATATCTCACAAAGTCTATTATGGCATAGCCCCGGTCAACTATTTGTTTGTCAATAGGAGTAGCTATCTCTTTCTTTTATTTCTAGAATATTAGCGCGCGCGCTCTCCAATTCCACACGCTTCTAGATTATTCGTAACACTACCCCCCTCTTAGTTATGTTCGTCCCGAACATCATTACTTCCTTTATAGATGGCTAATCGATCAACATGAACAATCTTCATGGTCCCTCTTGGTTGCTTCTGCACTCGGTAGGTTACGTCATTGATCCGTGTGATTACTTTGTATGGCCCATCCCAACGTCGCTGTAACTTAGGTGATTTTCCTTTTCGTCGAACCGGATTATGTAGCCAAACAAGAGATCCTTCCTGAAAACCTCGATGATTGGCGTTTCGGTCGTATCTGGTCTTCATCCGCTGACTTGATTCCAATGCGTTTTCACTTATCAACGAGTGTATATCGCGTAACCTGTCACGAATGTCTTCAACATGTTCCGGTATGCTTAATTGGGTATCTGCATTCGGTGGCGGGCCTCCAGTCATTAAGTCTGCTGGTATGCGTAACTGTCTGCCGAAGTTGGCATAGGCTGGCGTCACTTTTATGCTTTCATGTTCCGCTGTTCGGTAAGCCAGTAAGAACAGAGGTATGTATTTATCCCAGTCCTTTTGGTGATCTTCTACTAGCTTGGCTAAGTGTCGTTCCAAAGTTTGGTTAAACCTTTCAACCATTCCATCAGACTGTGGGTGATAAGGTGTGGTTCCTGTTTTGTATACACCTAATAATTTACACATTTCCTGGAATACATTAGATTCAAAGTTTCTGCCTTGGTCTGAATGAATCTCCAGCGGAACGCCAAATCTGCATATCACCTCATTGACTAATTTCTCAGCAACAGTCGTGGCTTCCTGATTAGGGATTGCGAACACCTCCGGCCATTTCGTGAAGTAATCCATCACGACCATAAAATACTTGTTTCCGTTATCTGTCTTAGGAAATGGCCCAGCTACGTCAATCGCTATCCTTTCCCAGGGGCCCTTGTGGAAAAAATTTCTCGGATAAAAGTAGGTAAATAACTTACAAAGTGAAAGTAACAGTTTATGAATGTTTATTTTTATTTAAAAAGTCGAAAAAAGTCTTACAAAGTCGGAAAAACTCGGAGTAATTCCAAAATTTCGGACTCTTCCAGAAGAGTTATTCAGTGTTAATAAATCTTGCAACGTTTATGGGTACTAAAAGAAATATATTAAAAGTTATTAATACTACGAAAGTGTAATAAAGGGGAAAAAATATAACTAATACTTACCCGGTTTTCCGTTTAAGAATTTGAAACTTTCTTCTTTGTTTAAAAAAAGGTTACCGTTACTGTCGATCAATATTATAAACTTTGTTTCTTCAATTTTTGATAATTATTATTAAAATCTATTATATCACAACGTTATTTGCCAATTTTTATTTTATTGTACTTTTATTACATAAATATATTTATAAATTAAGTAAAAATTAAAACAGGGGGGTAACTACGAGCTCTTAAAGCAGGACAGAATTTGAACTGCCTTGCTTTTTCGTACCATGACACCTTATTAACAGGCCAATAGCAGGCCTGCTACTTGACGTCTATGAAAAGCGTTCACCTTTTTTTTCATATAGACTATCCGTACCATATACGTAGTATCTCTCCCTAATCTGTGCGTACCATGGCACTTTATTTGACAGCAGTAAAGCGTTTTTACAATTTTTCTAAAGTCAGATAAACCAATCCTTAAAAAGTTACTCTTGACCAGCTTTTATTGAATTGTTTTGCTGTAGAGGTCTTTAAATAAACCTAAATAAACTGTTTGCTAGCACTATCGACGTTGATCGTAAATTAAATTTTGGAATTTAAAGTGCATACTTACTTGTGATAATGTTTTAATTTGTGAAACCCACTTAAAAGTTTGTTTTTATGAAGTTGTGAAGCGGGTGAAATATATCCGTTTTGTTTATACACATAATATATAAAATATGTGACGAATATCAATTTTTCGAGAGAAAAAGAAATCGACGGTGTCGAGTTAAAGAGATGGACGACCCTTTTCAATTGTACAAAAGAGAATTTGTAAATAAATATGGATACTTAGCTATGAACATAAAAATGTGTTTATTTTCCACAAAACTAAATCATTTCAATTCATAACTACACCTTTAAGGTTATTCAAGGAATTATTTTATAGTTTGTGCTAAGATTTGGTACCTGTTATGAAAATAAATACCCAGAAGTCTAAAGTTAAGTATATAAAAGGGTTAATATAGGTTTTTTCAAAATTGTTTACACAATACCAATGTTTTGAAAATGTGCCCATAACTTCCTATTTACACATTGGCAAGTTTTACAGCAATCTATGTTAATGCACATGACTCGTATCAGAGACCCACAAAGATCAAAAAGTTGTACAGCCAATATTACTAGCACAAGTTATTTCTGCTTTGAATAATATGCAATTAGAAATAAATATATAAAATTTCTCATCCTGCAGCAGGGTGACAGGTTAATAAGTTAGGGTACAGTCTCTAAAATTGTTAAATATCAATGAAATAAATAACTAGCTGACCTGCAAGCTTTGCCTGTGAATATTATAACACACTGTTCATAAAAAAATATATTAGTTTTTATTAAAATCTTTCATTCACTATTTTAGCATCTTATCAGTTTATTTTTGAAAAAAAAGTTTGCCTGTGTATGATCTGCAATTATCTTCATGTCAAATTTTATTAAAATCAATTGAGATTTAGCTGTGAAAGTGTAAGACAGTAAACATGCATTTTATAATATTAGTGTGGATTTAAAAATATCTTTATACATTTATCTAAATGATGAAAATATCATATAAAGTTTGGCATGTGTGTTATTTTGCATTAAAGTTCTATTGATGGGACTCACACAACCAGAATAAGACCTACTAAACATAAAAAACTAATTTATTGTAGGAAAACTACCATTCTTTGCATTATTTAAATGTCAATTGGTAAAGTATTAAAATAAATATATTATTTACTGAAGTTTTAGGAAAATAAAAAAGGTCAAATTCCTGCAAATTAAAGATGTTTATTAAAATTTATTCATTTTATTATATATTTATTTTTAAAATATCATGTCTAGTGGGCTAGTGACTCCACGTAATTTACCTCTACAAATAAAGCAAAATGTGGCAATAGGACCACCATATATCTCGCTAACCGACAAACTTGTTAACCAGAGTCTACTTATTTAAATTTATGCACAATTACAGTACAATGGATGACTTAATTGACATATGATACTGTCTATTGACATATGCTTCCTTCTGCCTACCTTACAAGAGGACTAATATGATGATATTAATTCATCATTTTATATTTTTTTAAAGTTATCCATACATTTTCATATTTCTGTTTCATATTACAACTAAGTACATATTAGCTATATTAACATAATACCTGACTTATTTTAAGATTTGTAACAGTGGTATCGAGTTGCTAGTCTTTAACTTGCATTTATTTACTTACTTTAAATAATAACAAATCCACAGCATTTTTCAATTAATCGATTACATATGATTACACATGAAACAAGCCAATTTTGGATTTCGGTTTCATACACATAATGGAATGGCAGTAATAGTTTAAACAAACAAATGAACATTTATTTTAAGAAAAGTTATACATAGATCCAAGTTATAATTGTTTTAACAATTAAAAATATACAATCACAATATATTTATTACATAATTTATCATTTACTAAGAACACAAATTTTGAATATAATGAAGATAATTACATATTATGGAGGTAGAATATAATACTAATTATTTAGAAATTTTCAGGAACTTAAATTTTCAATATTTAAAAATAATGTTCATAAAGTAAAATAAAATAATAATAAATACAAAATAAAATCTTACTATATATTTATTCTAGGAGATTCTGAGAATCTACTCAGAAAAAAAAAGATAACACTAATTTGAAATGCAGAATTAGATTCTCCAGAAGCATATTATATGGCCAAACATATCCAGGCCCAAAATGTTATTGAAAGGTTCATTAATGTTCTAAAAGCTAAACATAGGTCTAGTCAGCCCTTGAATGCTGTATCACCAACCACATGTAGCTGGTTGAATGACTTATGCACATACCCTTCATAAAATTTGTAATGCAGCCAGTTCATCTGTCTCTGAACTCAGCGACTGAGATGCAATGGGAAACTTAAGTCATTTACTTTAATTTTGGATTTAGATCCAACAATGTAGTACAAGTTGGAATTGCTCATAGGTAGGACTTTGTTACATGCTTGTGACAGTTGCATCAAGGAGTCTAGAAAGAATATTATGAAGTTTTAGAGTATTTGTTTACATAAACTTATACTGTTTTGTCATTATATTCTCAGTTTGTTATTTTTAATAAATATTTTATTTGGTATAAAATTAAATGTTTTTTAATATTTATATGTGTTATAACCTTTTCCCCGTGTTGACCGCTCCTTTGAAGAATAGACAAACTACTGTTCTGCAAGGCAGGTCGTGTAAAAGGCGACTAATTGGCTATATGTGTCACTACCATCGTGATTAGTAGGTAGTATATTACTGCAAAGTCTTGCCGGGTATTTGTTACCACTGCCTTACCTATTCCTGCTTCAACAGCATAAATGCTTGTCATTGTTATGTTCCAGTTTGGAGGGTTAGGTAGCCAGTAGACTTATGCATGTGGCATTGCCATCCCACTACAAGAATAGCAATCTATAGGTGATGGTTTCTCTTTCTATCAGGAGCATGGCATGGTGGCATTGCCATCTACTTGTTTGCTATCTAATCTATACATATAATAAAATCGTAGGAAAGTCAAAACTGTATGTTGAATATTTTTTTTTAAAGAATACAAGGGGCGTGATCTACAATCGATATCGAAGCAAAAATATAGTTTTTAGAATTTTTGTCTGTTTGTCTGTATGTATGTCCGGGGTAAACTCAACAAGTACTGCACGGATTTACTTCAATTTTGCATGGATATTACTAACAGGTCGGGTCAACATATAGCAGAGCAGTGCAGAGTAAACTAAGTCCGCACGGACGAAGTCGCTGGCAACAGCTAGTGATATATATGTCGCAGTGAAATTGTCAATACCGTTAGATTATAATCTAACTAAGTGATATTATAATTTAACTGCTAACCTAACCTAACCAAATTATAAACTCCCTAGGTAGATTATAATCTAACGACTATTGACAATTTCACTGCGACATATATAAAAAACCTTGGTGAATATGGTATATCTGTTTCACCAAATAGTAGAAGGTGCTTACTTGTAACCATAACCAATAGGCAATTGGGATGCTACAGAAGCTATAATACGATTTGGGTATTTTGATATTTCTCTATATTCAAAAGTACATTAAAGGGTATCATATTCGACAACCCAACATTGGGTAAAAGGGATTGACCAAGTTCCCCTTACTGCCCTAATATCAACTTGACTTGCAGTGCACCCTGGCATCAATTGGTATGGACATTAAAACACTGTGGAAAGGTTTCCTCCATGCGACACTATTGCGTATAAAGCTTTGTTTATCCTGTCTATAATGTCAGTGTTTGGCATAGACATAGTTTAGGTTGGAAGGTAAGGTTCTGGTAATCTTAACACATGAAGCTTAACATCTATCATCCTATGGTTATGCAGTAATGTCATCAGGATAGCTATCTGCTTCAAAAATAAGACGAACTTTATATTTTTTCTTGACTTCTTATATAAATTAACATTTATATGATAAATTTATTTTTCAACCTAACCTAACCTTGCCTTATTTTCAACCTAGATAAATCATTGAAGTAAAATTTGCTTGTAATTAATAAAAGCCAAACTACAAAATCCATTTTTAATAATTTTATGAATAGAAAGCAACACTATCAACTAATTATGTGTGGTAATATTTATACACATCATTGCTATCAACACATTGGCTACCTGACTGAGCAAAAGAAGTAAAAGTTTTTATGATAAGTCATGGTTAAAGCTGTATAACAAAAAAAATTAGAAATAGCACAAAGCATGTAAAAAAGCAGTGGATTTTGTAAGTTTGTTAATGTGCGGAGGAAAATGACCAAAACTTAGACTTTGAAAGAATTTTTCTAACAAGTGCTTGTTAGAAAAATTCTTTCATTACATAAGTCAAATTATTTCAAATGGACATATTATGTAGGCAGGTTTAGCCCATACAAAATCAAGATGAGTTGCTTGTGACAATTGTTAAGCTTGTTTCAGTAACCCCTATTATTTTCCCACAAAAGATTTGACATTGTATAACCATGCACAATATTGTTAGCAAATATCTTACTTCACTGGGTTCAGTTGCCAGATTAATAGGCTCCAACTAGAATATGTGTTGGAGGTATGTACTACTGGGATTTGGAATATATTCTTGAAATTCCTAAAAAAAATATAGTAGGTACTAGGTAGTCAATATATTCAAGGGATTGAGAATTTGCTATGACTACCTACACCCTGGCTGCTATTAAGGATTTCTTGACATTTTATACCGGAACACTTTATTTTTTAACTACTCAGTTCTTGTACTCTACTTCTTTAGTGTGGACACTAATGATAAATCAATAAGGCAGAAAATACACATATACTGTATCAACACAATATATGTATACTAAAATTATGCAATTTTTTTATACTTATATGTGATACGAATAGGTCAATTTGGACACCAATCAAATATACTACAGCAAATTGAATTTTTTCAGTTCTATGTCAATATAAGATCCAACTCCTGTACTTTAAAGAGTATATGTAATGCTGTCCTTTATCAGGTGATTGAACTTCAAGTATCCTATTCTAAAAGCAAAATAGGAATTGCAGTTACTAACACTCATGCTATAAAAAATAGAAAATATCAGACTGTATAATTTAATTAAAGGATATGTATGACAAGTTTAAAACAATGAAAAAAACTACATGAGATGACCTCCAAACATAGCTTGTTATGATGTTCTGGCTTCATATTGTAGTGAGCAAGCTTTATGCATCTGGACTTTGGACACTGTAGTTACAGTGTCCAATGCTATTAACATTTATTGATTAGGAGTAAGACTTATCGTAAATATACACATAATGTGTAATATCCCAGCTCTAAAAATAGCAATATAATGAAATCAGCAATAATTTGTGTAGTTTGCCTTTATGGGCCAGGGTATTCTAATATTGTCACAAAAATCATTTGCTTATTCGGTATATGTTGCTACAAAACACTAAATTTATAACAACTTTACACTGAGATCATTATTATATTATTACTTAAATACAAATTTTCACCCGGAATCCATTATAGGATACAGAAAAGAACACCTTATACATAAAAAATGACAAAGGTTCTTATTCGGGTCCAGAAAAATGCTTGCAGCATTTTGCCACAATTGTCTAAAATAATCCCAAGCTTAAATCAATTTGCTTTAACCACAATATCAGTATGGTTGTTTTGAAATTCCTTGGGATGAAGAAGTTGATTACATCCAACCAACAAGACGTGGATGAAAAAGGAAAAAGAAATGGATTTGTTCAACAGAATGTTATAAACTTGTTACTTAAAACGTAGTGATTATAATATCTTCTTTGCTTTATTTATAAACAATAACTTCCGACATAAATATATTAAAGATGCCACATTTACATTACATACATTTACATTGCATTACAAAACAATTTCTTTAAGACAACCAGGTCCAATTGTCAGATATCACTTTATGCACAGACCAATTGAGGAGCGTCTGTTCAAAAAGGGCTATTTACATGCTAACCACATTTTAGATAATTTAAAAAAGTCTTTTTTTCCTGAAATTAGTATGAGGCAAGTGTATTTTTTGTTTTATTGAGATGATTCATGATAAGTCCACTAACTTTATGACTAAAATATTTTTTTGTATCTTTAACAAAGACCACAATATTAAATTATAAATAATGTAAATAACACCTTTTGATCAGTTATTCTGAAAATAGCACCTTTTGTTCTGAAATGATAACAAATAGCACCTTCTGATCTGAACCAAGAATAAATAGCGCCATTTGATCAGTAATGTTTAGAGTACAAGTTTGGTCTAGGACAAAAAATAAAAGAAAAATAGAAAGATGAAAGTAAATTTTATATTCTAATTTGACTAATGTCATGTTCTAAACAGTCACAAGACTCATCATGTTGGTGATCTTCATTGTTAGCACCGGTTATCATTGTTTGATCATCAAGAATAATGTTCCTAAAGAATAACAACTCCAGTAACTCAGCCCAGTCATCTAATTGCTTCACAAGTAAAATATTTACGTCTTTCTTTTTACGTCTCCACGTCCATATTTTATTAGGAATTTCAAGATTTTTTTCATGAATTTACTGATATTTATACGATTAAAGCAGGATCAGTAAAACACACACACACAGTTGCACGAGAGGCGCGTAAAATGTAACTTTGACTTAAACAATAATTTGACACTGAAATTTTCATTGAAGAATATTATGATTTTTTGTTTAGAAACTTCAAATATCTTTTTTTCTGGCCTGGATTCGGGTCCTTTAAGAAACAGAAGAACTGGCACTTCGTTTGTTTCGTAGCAAGTAAATAGTTCTTTTTGTATCAAACTATAAATAATTAACGAAATTACTATGAAACATAACCCTTTTTGATTAGAATTGTGATTGGTGTTTACCAACCAGTTAGAACCTATTACAATTAGCACCTTTTGATCAGAACCGAACAATAAGGTAGAAGTTTAAAGCGGAAATAGGCACTTTTGACCAAAAATAAACACAGTGCATAATAAGATCTTGGATAGCAAGTGAAATTCATAATAAAAACGTATAAACAATCCGATACCCTCTCGTAGAGAGTATAAGTGTTCTGTGATCCGATACGTAGATAGCTCCTTTTGAACAGACGCTCCTCAATTAGAGTACTATGTAACTTTATGTAAAGAAACTATTAACCCATTCATTGCCTTAGCCGATACTATGAACTTGTACCGTATGCCTTGTACTAAACGCGGTAACGAAACTTGGACTCGATATCGCGTCCACGGCACCTCCAATAAAGTTACTTCGACGCGAATTCGCGTTTTCGGCACATTGAACTTAAATTCTATCGAAAATTGCTATTTTCTTTTCAAATAGCTTCAGTAACATTTGAAGTGCACTGCTATAAACGTTCATTACCAGTTATTTGCTTTGAAAAATATTATAAGTTAAGTAATTGTGGTTTTTATCGGTGCTACGGAACATGACTTCCAATGGTAAGTAAATTTTACTTTTACAATGATATTATAATGTAATTATGGTAGTTATGACAACTGTTCATACTTTTAAATTATATTCGTGTAGTATGGAGACAAAAATTTTAAAAATTATAAAAATCAGGGGTTGTAAACTATAAATTATTTTCCGTAATAATTTCATTTGATATTACTTCGATTCGTTGCGGCTCCCATTTTCGAATACTTTTTGCCATGGTTGTGAACAAATTTGGGGGCTATTCGTTTATTACTAGCTAAGTTTTTTTTATATATAATATAGGGGGGCAAATGAGCAGTCGGAGCCATTTGGTGACTACCGACGCCCATGAACATCCGCACAAGAGGTGTGCAGATGCGTTGCCCTCCTTTTCCCCATACCCTCTCAGTGGGCCACCGGAAACTCACAAATCGTACGAAACGCGACAGCATAGCTGTCATTTTACGCCGATATCACGTGAGCGAGAGGTACCACCCCGGTCGTGCCGGCCCAATTCGGTTGCAAAGCAGCATGGCACTACCTCTTACAATGTGTTTATTAGGTATCTTTGAAAAAGTATTAAAAAGGTGCAAGTTAAATTTAATTGGTTAAATGTCTATTACTATTTGTAACAAAAAATTTAAGACGCGCTTTCTTCAGGTGTTTAATTTTTTGCAATAACTAATAACATACCAAGTGATTTAACGTGAAGCGCGGCTAGCCGTAGACCTATCTAGACGGAAAAGTGTTGTGTTTAATATAAATATTCAGATAATTTTGTTAAATTGACCCACTTTTTTTAGAATTAATTCGAAAACGCAAATACATTCCTGAAACAGAGAACTATAGTAATGATGAAACTCAATGTGAAAATGAAGAAGAAACTTGTAATTATATTTTCGAACAAAATTCACAATCATACTTAGATGATGGAATTTTCAAGCCTCAAAAGAAGTTTAAGGACAGTGCTACATGCACAAAAATTGTCGACAAAAATATTGACCGAGTGCCCTCCATAATAGATTTGCATGGATGCAAACATTTCGGCCAGTTTGTATCTAATGAACTATTAAGATTTGATGCTGATCAAAGATATATAGTAATGCAAAAAATTCTCGATGTGCTAAAAGACGGCGAAAAGAAGTTCAACAAATAGGTTGGAAATAATACTAAGTTTATCATAATAATGACCAGATACTCAAGTCACAAGTTATTTCCGAGTTGTATCATACGTTGGTAATGGAAATAAAACAAGTAAAATTTTGTGAAAATTGTTTTATCGTGTAGGTAATTGTGAATGGATACAATAGATAAGTATAAATCATCAATCAAAAAATAAAGAAACGACAAACACAAATCAGTGAAATGGAAAATTTGAAGGTTTGTGTGCTCTCTGAAAGTCCAACTTGGAATTGGAATTCTGTGGTTTTGTATACGTTAGCCTGCAGTAAATGTTCTCCAATTATAATAATTGTAAATTCAATCTCTAATTTGTAGAATTACTTAATACGCAGTCGTGATTATTGATTGAAAATTCCAGGTAGGACCCTCGAGAGGGCACGCATATCAACAATCAGAAATACTTTAGCGGTCATTGAATAAATAACCTTAGCCTATCTTTATTATTGTAGGTTAAAGTTACTTTTACATTAATATTTATGATATTGTCGAAAACAGGCAATACAGAGGCCAGGAAAACCAGGACAGTCTGGGCATCCAAACATTGTATCTACTCGTTTCTTTTGCAACAGACATTGTGCACATTTTTTTCGCATAGTTTGGCCCTTATTATTTTTTTTTAACGTTTGTGGCAAGTGTATTCTTGTACCCACTGGTATTGAAATATTCTCTTCAACGCTTGGACAGGGCAACATCTTTTCTAATATTTTGACTCTAAAATCATATAGTGAAATGTTATCATGGCATGTTTTATATAAATAATATGCATTGACCAGTGCAATTTCTAATATTCGAATTATAACTTTTTTGTACCATCGCAATGATTTGTGTTCACTGGAATAATATGACAATAACTGGTCGTGTTTATCTACATGACGCATATATTTATTATATTCGCGTATTACTTCCGGTTTGTACGTTATAGCTCGCCTTTGGTTTGTTACAGGTACAAAATCGCTGATGTGTTCGCTTGAAATCATAGTAACTTCTCTTTTATCAAGCCATTTGGTTAAGATAATATTATTAGCGTCATGTACGATAATACACTCCCCCTTTTTTTTAAATTTTGTATTTAGTATTTTAGGATTACCCTTTCTGTTACTTTTAATTGTACCAGTGCAAAACATCTTATTTTTTAATAATTCGCTAGTGAGAGAAACACTGCTATAATAATTATTAACATACAAAGAATGTCCTACATTTTTTAAATCTTTCACTAAAAATTTAACAATCTTTGTTGAATGGCCCCGTCCTCCTACAAGGGAATCATTGGCTCCGGCATATAAATGCAATTTCCAGCAAACTCCTTTTCTGTCAGCCAAAGTATAAAATTTCAGTCCATATCTATGACGTTTTGATTTTAAATATTGCCTAAAACTTAATCTGCCTCTCCACAACAAGAGGGACTCATCAATCGCTATTTCCCTTGTAGGATGGTATATTTCGGCCATATTTTGGTTAAATAAGTCTAGAAGATTTTTAATTTTGTTTAAACTTGCCGGTCCATCCTCTATTTGAACATTTAAAGCTCTCATAATCAACAGAAATTTATTTCTTTTCATAAAATTGGTGAATATATTTGTCTTAAATAAATAGTGACTTTTCCAATAATCTGTGATTCTGTTTAATTTTATAGTACCCATTTGGTATAATAAACCTATAAAAGTTTTCAAGTCGTCCAAAGTGATTGGCACCCACTCTTTAAATCTACTTTGAGGCTTCAAATTTCCTCTTAGCAAACCATTGCCATAGGAATTAGTACAAGATAAAATTAAATTTAAAATCGCTGGAGATAATACTAAAAATAAAAAATCAATTGGTGTTTATTAACCATTCTGGATTTTATTCCTGGTGTAGCCATAAATTCTAACTGGTTCATAGTTTCTGGGTGGCCAAACTTCCACTCCTCTTCAATTTCATGACTGGTAATTTCGTCTGTAGCATTGTCATTTTCGCTAATATTGACGTCCGTTGTCTCTATTTCTCCTCCAATTGCATCGTCTTGTCCAGCGTCTATATTGTCGCTTCTATCTGCATCGTCTAATTCAGCGTCTATATTGTCGCTTAACAGCCCATATAATTCCATGTTTGAAAATACTGGTTCAGGGGGCATGTTATATGTATCACTATCAAAATTGTGATCCGGTGATTCCCATGATACCAAGGTATCAAAAATAACATCTCTTGATGTTGATGGATTAGGAGACAAATTTGGAATTTCTAATGGATACCGAGACGTCGACGGTTTGGGAGAATCCCACGGGTTTGACAGATGGTCGGCCATTTTACTGTAACAAAATATGAATCTAAATAATTTAAGACCTAATTAAGACACATTACACTGGCTACTTACAAATAACATATAATTATAAATAAAAACAAACAAAAATGTATCGTCAATCAGTAGATAGGAATATTACAAAGAGTTTGCGCTATTGACTTTACGTTGATCATTTTAATGACGGGTAACAAACATCGCATTTTTTTTTATTTGTAATAGCTTTGATTTAAGTGAGATAGAGACACTTTTTGCCACTTACATGATAGTAGTTTAAAAGCCTTAATTCTACTTGAAACTATTTTATTAAAGACCATACTTTTACGTTTGTGATTATTTACTTTAAACTTATCATTGCTATTAAACTATTTTAAGCGACATGATAGTTTTCTTTACCTTAACACAACTACTTAAATAAAATGAAATAGTAGATAAGTAGTAAGTAAAAAATTCATTATTTAGGAATAAAATCTTATGATTGGTATAAACCTGATTATTTAACAATTATTAGAACAAATGTTTCATGAAACATGAAAAAGAAGAAGAATAATAATAAGCAAAAGGGAAGTGGGGATCTGGGAAGGGAAAAAAATAAAAAGGCGAAATACATGTCAAATATTTCAAGGCTGAAGTGTGATGATGATGATGATATCGAATATCCCTAGTTAAGACATTGCACTATGGGACCTTACGTAGTAGGACATATTTGAACTGCTATTGAACAATACGTTTAATGGGTAACAATGTTATAAACACCCTTGCAGGGGGTCAAATGTACTCTATATTTTTTTTATTCATCATCAGCCTATGTCTCCACTGCTGGAGCTCAGGCCTTCCTTGTCGATACAAACATACGAATACATGGGGAACGGGCCATAACTCACCACGCAAGCCCAGTGCGTATTGGTGTATTACAAATACTTAGTATATTGATACAACCCAATTAAAGTAACATAAGCACTTGTGTTGTGATAATTGAAAACAATACTCAGTCAGCTCTTAGGGTATACGAAAAATCGACTTACAGTAGGTAAGTCGATTTTTACGACGTACGAGAGCTGGCAGACATTTTGTTTGAGGTGTTCTAGCTCTTATAAAAGGTTACTTATCACTTTCGTTAGTTAAAGCTACGTACAACTACGCTCGTCTTGCTAATAGGTCAGGGGGCTTTAGCTACTTATAAAAGTTTTAACAAGCAAAATAATTGAGGCAAAAAGTTTGGTTCAGCATTGGAAATACTTTATAAAACACTTTAAAATTTAATAAAATAAGAGTATAAAATTAAACATGCAAGATGATTAGGTCGATCCAAACAGCTAGGGACACATTAGAAAAGGTTTTTTTTTTAATGGCAATTCACTATTATTCAGCTTAGTTGAAATTTTTACAGGGTAACATTTAGTACTAAAACTAGGTATTTACTAAAAGAGTGACGATTTTAATGGGACTTTCGCCAACAAGACGAGTAATAAAGTAGGCATAAGTGCGAGTGAGCAGCGCCATATGCAAGCCGTACGTCTGAGCGAGACGGTATATCGACAGCCCAGACAATGCACATATTATAAGTAGTAGGTAGGTAAATCCGTCACGTACCTAACTTATTGAGCATTAATTAACAAATTCAACTCTTTATATAATTTTTAATGAAGATCATAATCGTTTTAAATGCCAATTATAATATACAATTACGATTCTAAATAATAATCCTAATTAACGATTTTATTTACTCAAAATTCAAATGACGATACTTATCGTTTTTACCTTTGTTTACAATTAGAAACGAGTGCATCATTTGCATGTATTTTTCGTGACTGTTCATTGTCTGGGCTGTCGATATACCGTCTCGCTCAGACGTACGGCTTGCATATGGCGCTGCTCACTCGCACTTCTGCCTACTTTATTACTCGTCTTGTTGGCGAAAGTCCCATTAAAATCGTCACTATTTTAGTAAATAACTAGTTTTCGCTAACAACATGCAAATGATGCACTCGTTTCGTTCGTTTCTAATTGTAAATAAAGTAAAAACAATAAGTATCGTCATTTGAATTTTGAGTAAATAAAATCGTTAATTAGAATTATTATTTAGAATCGTAATTGTATATTATGATTGGTATTTAAAACTATTATGAGCTTTATTAAAAATTATATAAAGAGTTTAATTTGTTAATTAATGCTCAATAACTTAGGTACGTGACGGATTTACCTACCTGCTACTTATAATATGTGCATTGTCTGTGCTGTCGATATACCGTCTCGCTCAGACGTACGGCTTGCATATGGCGCTGCTCACTCGCACTTATGCGTACTTTATTACTCGTCTTTTTGGCGAAAGTCCCATTAATATTGTCACTCTTTAAGTAAATAACTAGTTTTAATACTAAATATTACCTTGTAAAAATTTCAACTAAGCTGTATAATAATGAATTGCCATTAAAAAAACCCTTTTCTAATGTCTCCCTAGCTGTTTGGCTCGACCTAATCGTCTTGCATGCTTAATTTTATACTCTTATTTTATTAAATTTTAAAGTGTATAAAGTCTTTCCAATGCTAAAGCAACCTTTTTGCCTCAATTATTTTGCTTATTAAAAATTTTATAAGTCGCTAAAGCCCCCTGACCTATAAGCAAGACGAGCATATTTGTATGTAGCTTTAACTAACGAAAGTGTTAAATAACCTTTTATAAGAGCTAGAATAACTCAAACAAAATGTCTGCCAGCTCTCGTACTAACACCGAGCACTGATAAGGAAGCATAGATTTTGTATAAATAAATATATTGTAAAAGGTACTTACGATTTAATACAGTTGGGTAGGTATTGTAAAATCACTGATAAAATATCGTCCTTAAACACTGTTCACCAAAAAAAAGTTCAATATACTGTTGCGGAGGAATAAATTCAACTCGACGCAAACAGAAGAAGCAGTCAAAACTCAAACGAACGAGTACCTACACGTGATACGAACCGATACGAAATAGCGACTGATTTGAGAATTTTGAGCGGAATCTGACCAGGTAACAAAATTTTTAAACAATAGAATCCTTAACAAAATAAATTACTAGGACGCTATTGGTCAGACTAGGGTCATTTTTGTAAAGCAGGTAACGTCAACCAGTAAGCGCGAGCCGCGCTTATCGCTTATGCCTTGATCACACGTACCGAGTAAACGGGCGAGCCAGTAAAATGTTTCTCGGCCGAGACAGTGATCTAAGCGAGTAGCTGTTCACACGTTTTGAAATTAGCACAGTCAGTTTAGTTCTATTGAGACTACATTTCGGACACGATGGATAGTAAAAAAATGATTCGAAAATATACGAATTATTGCTGCGTCCCGTTTTTGCTTTATCTTGTATTCCGGACATTGAAAATTCCAAAGACTTGGATGTAATTTATATAACTGAATAAATTTAATAGTTGTTTCGACATCCCAAATGATATTAGCAGACATGGTGTATTTTATTTTATTTGGAGTTGTTTTAACAAAAATTAACTCAATAAAAGGCGCGCGCAGCAACGTGATGACAATCATGCGGCCGAGTGGCGAGACAGTGCACGTTCAGACCTGCCGAATGAGCGAACGAGACAGTGCGGGGAAGCGGGAGTGTGGACACTCGGCCTAGTAAGTAGAACCGGAGCCGAGCTACTGTCTCGCCGCTTTGTTCGGCCGAGCGCTCGGTCGAGCACTCGGCGCTAAGTTTATACGTGCCGAGTACTCGGCCGAGAGCACTGTCTCGCCCGTTTACTCGGTACGTGTGATCAAGGCATTAATTCCCGGAAACCAGAAACTTGAGACGCGCGGCGTTACAATATAAAAGAATCGGTTACTTTGGAGAACAAAGGATTTTTATCTGTTTGGGCGCACATATCTTTTCACAACCACGATCCTTTTTTATTATTATAATTACAGTGCCATCGCCAAACAAATTAATATTTAGTATTTTTATACAAAATAAATCGTGTTGAACAGTTTGTCACTCCTGTTTTATTTTATGGTACCGGACGCGATTATGCGTCCAAGGCATGGTGCGTGAAATCAATGATTTAAATAATTTTAAAATTTCATGTTATATCCAGGAGCCGCTTTGAGACTGTTATCTTTGAATTTAGATGTATGTATACTTTCAATTTCAGATTATTTACTCTTGAAACGAGGAAAAACAAGACAAGTCACATAAGGACGCGAATGCGCGTCCATGGCACCGGAAAAAAGTTTGCTAGGACGCGAATTCGCGTCTAAGGCACTGAATGGGTTAAGCACAGTGTGCTTAACACACTATTAAGTACCTACTAAAAGCTTATAAAAAGAAATACTTGAGTATATATGTATTGTTTTCGGTTTTACGAAAGTTTTGAGTGGTGAATATTACATAATAAAAGACAAGACATTTAATTTACGCGCCTAAAATGTTTAGATATCTATCAGCGTCACGTTCAGAATCAAGTAAATATTTATACCTTTGAGGCTAGTTATTTATTAAGGTGAACTTACATTTTTATTGCTTAGTATTTCAGTTACGTGAATATAGCCAATAAATTATAGTTAAAAAAATTGAAATATCCAACAAAGTCATGTTTTCACCTTAATAAACACAAAACCGACAAACTAGAAAAATATACGATTCAAATTTCTAAACTGATGTTATAAAACGCAATGATATTATAGCAGGCCATAGATAAGCATAACCGTTCACCTTGACGCAGAAAACGTTCACCTTTTTAGCCCTCGTAGTATGATTTCTAACAGGCCAAAAGCAGGCCTGCTTTTGAACTGACTGGGAATTGAGCGTTTTTTTAAAAGTTGATGGTAACCCCCCAGATGATCTAATTAGCTTTTGACAGGTTGAGTCAGTGTTGCCAGAGAAAAGTCAATCTTTCGTCCTTAAAGCCTCCTCTACACTACTCGCGAAGTTCCTCGGCGAAGTACTCGGCCGAAGTTGACTGAAGTCCGCGGTGCTACACTACACACTCGTTCAACTTCGCGAGGAGCGCATTCGTGTAGCGTTACCGGTACCCTGCGGACGTTTATTATAATGGACGCTCAAGTAGCAGCTGCCGTAGCAATGTGCTCTCTAGCGTATTATAACTACGTGCATACTTATCTCACGAAGAAGACTAAAAAGAAAAGAAGAAAAAGAAGATGGTGGATGATCGCAATGCATCGGAACAGAACTAGGTAGGTAATATTTATTTAAATAATTAGGATTTCTAATAAGTTAAAGTACATTACATGGCAAGTTAATTAACTGTATTTTTTTTACAGACGTACTATGGAACAACAATTTCTTGAACTCATACAAGAACCATCAGGAGAATTTGAAAATTTCCACCGAATGTCATTGGACGATTTTAATTTATTACTTTCTAAAGTCGAACCCTTAATCGCTAAACGAGACACTCATTTAAGAGAAGCTATACCTGCTAAGATTCGATTATCAATCACCTTGAGGTTTTTGGCAAGTGGTGACAGCTATAGATCTATGCACTATTTATTTAAAATTTCAAGCCAGTTGATTTCAAAAATTGTAGTCGAAGTCTGTGAAGCTTTGAACGAGGAACTCAAGGATGAAATAAAGGTAAAATTTTAATATTTATGACATATATTTATTAAAAGTTTAGGTATGTACAATTACAAAAATATCAGTGAGAATAAGAATAAGAATAATTTCATACATTACGAGTCATTATATGCCTGATATATTAAATCACTCTGATGTGTATTATCTTCTGGACAATCAGATTGAGTTTGGGTCTCTGGTATATGCAAAATATATTGAACATCGTTAGATTGATCTGATTGAGGCTGCTTATAGCGTCGATAAACTGATTGACTTTGGGTGTCTGGTGCAATAATTTCATCACTTATAACACGTATCTTTGAAGAGCGTTGATGAGCAGTGATTTCGCTTGGTTGTTGGAAGTATGTCGGTTGACATTCACTGGACTCATTAGATAATGTTATATATGTATCAGGCGGCTCTGAAAACGATGAGTGTGGTCTAGGAGATAATGTTGTAACATTATAATGAACTGCATTATTCGCAGATAAAGGACGCTTTCTAGAAGATAGTGATGTAGTTAACGGACTATAATATGGCGTAGACTTAGGTGTAGAAGTACGAAACGATTCACCTGATGGAGATCTTTCAAAACGTGATTTCCGAAATAGAGCATGTATATCGAACATTATATCGTCCCTTTCATGTTCAGGTAACCTCTTCAGTTTTTTGGCAATTAGTTTGCCGAATACGTCGCACTCGTCCTCAACTGCGCTGCTATCCTTTGAAGGATTATTTATCACTTTATTTAAGTTATTGAAGGCTTCTGTCATCTGCCTACTGGCAACTTGCAATTCCGGTGGGTTGTCACGCCGTCGGATGGTGTGTCTATTTTTTGGGGGCTCTGGTTCTTTTGGAGTTGGAGAAGCAATTGGTACATCCTCTGAAGCGTTGGTTGATTCTTCCTGAATCGAATCAGTTCCATGATCCTGAAATAAAAATAGCAAAGGTTTAAATGTATATATCACGACCTATTTAATAATAAATCTTTTTTTAATCCAATCCAAATTTGTGAGTGTATATGGGTTCTGTATACTATATGCATTTGAGTGCGCGTATATGCAGGAGTACTGTATGTGTATGTAGGAGTGTGAGTGTATGTCTCTGTATTTTATGAAAAATACATGAGTGCTACAATTAATCGGCTTTTTAATTATTTATATACAATTTGAGTGTCAGCTTTTAATGAAATTGACCGTGTCTTTTTACATATAATTTGATGATAATATTTTTTATATAATATACTTTTTATTTACAGATGCCGTGCAATGAGCAGCAGTGGTTGGAAGTTGAAAACGGATTCAAGGAGAATTTTCCACATGCCCTTGGCGCAATGGATGGAAAGCATATTGTTATACAATGTCCGGTTTACTCTGGTTCTGAGTACTTTAATTATAAAAAGACGTTTAGTTTAGTACTTTTAGCTTTAGTCGACAGTAACTATAACATTATGTATGCTGACATTGGTAGTCAAGGATCAGTGATGGAGGTGTACTTAAAAATTCTTCGTTATGGCAAAAAATTGCATCTAACGGGCTTAATCTTCCTAAGCCAAGTCCATTATCCGGAACGGATCATGTCGAAATTCCCTACGTTTTTTTGACAGATGGAGCATTTGCTTTACATAATAATATAATGAAACCATATCCTGGCAACCATGATATCAATTCACCGAAAAGGATTTTCAATATGCGCTTGTCAAAATCTCGAGTAGTAGTTGAGAATGTGTTTGGTATTTTAGCATCCAGGTTTAGAATATTCAGAAAGCCAATTGATTTGGATATTCATAATATCCCAATTATTACAATGACATGTCTCTTATTGCATAACTTTCTCAGAAAAAGTAATAAATCATCCCTTATATATATGCCTCCTGGTACTGTAGATATGTATGATGATAATGGAGTTTTAATTCAACCCGGGTCTTGGCGGGCAGACTTTGATAATAACTGTGCTTTGAGAGATATTACACAAGTACCACGCAGATCACCATTATCTGCCGTTCAGATAAGGGATTACTTTACAAATTATTTTCAATGTTTATAAATAAACACAACGAATGTAGGGTCATTTCGCCTGTTCGTTACCACATTAACTACATACTTTTTATATTAAAACTAATGCAGAGACATTATTATGTTCTCCTTAAAGCAAGCAACTGCACTAAATGGACGCAAACTGGCGAATCGACCTTACTGTAATCTGTACTTTAGTAATAATAAAACAAGTTATTGATAATAAAAAACTTACCGTGGTTATTGTTTGTTTACATTTATACACGGACCCCAAAAAGCTGTTCATGAAATCAAAGGCGAACCAAACTGGACGATAAACATCATCTGCGCCGGCACCACTTTTTAAGGAAGCTTCCATTTTTCTGTAGTAGCCCCTGTATGTCGCAAAAAGTGAATCCTTTTTTTTCTTCAATTCTTCAACTGGTATTTCCAAAACGTCCCGAATACGCACCCAAGCATCATTTACTTTTTTCTTGTCCTTATGACCTTTCCCACTGGGGTCCCAAATAAAAGGCTCTGCTTGAAGTGTTTCAAGGAACAACATAGTTTGCTCCTGTGACCACTGTATGCCGCTCATAATAGAGTCTCACACGCACATCAACGAAAAAATCTATTAAACACACGTGCGTTCACAACGGCGTCTTGACGCGTACTGAAGTCGGCCGAGTAGTGTATAGAGGTACTAAGAGCATGTGTCAGAGGCCTAGTAGCATATCAAAGCAGTCAAGAATAACGACGTTAATAAGTCGGCGATTGCTAAACATCTACAGCTGTAGTCGGGCCGTAATCACTGGATGGAATTTCATAGGCCACGCGTATTTTCGACAGAACGCCATATTACATTCCACGGCTAGTGAAAGAAGCCATTGAAATCAAAAAACATCCAAATTTCAACCGGGAAGACGCACGTAGTACGTCCTTGATAAGTTTTCTTGGCACGTATTGATTTTTGAAAAGCTGTATATTTTGGAAACGATGATCGATTTGATCTTTCAAATGGCATTCAACTCAATTTAAATATTGCTTTAGCTAAAAAATCGGTAGGTTCAAAAATTTCGAAGCAATGTCAAAAAAACATTTTCGTCTATGATAGATCCCAAACAAATTTACCGATTTTTATCCAATTAACGGTACTTGGCGCAGTTTTTAAAGGAGAAACGATGATAAGATTTTGAAGTCAATCGGTATATTAGCCTGAAAGTTATTTCCAAAATATTAAGTAACTTTGCTAAAGAAAACGTAATTTTAATATTTGAAAAGTTGTAACCTTTGAAAATAAGGTTCGGTTTTGATTTTTAAAAGGGCATTCGACGTAATTTTTATAGTATTAAAAAATCGTAGAATACCAAAAAATAATTGGTTGAAATATTTCGAAGTTATGTCGAAAAAACACTTTTTTCAAAATTTTCGTCAACGATTACTTCCAAACGAATAAACTGATTTTGAGGCAATTTATGCATTAGATGTATTTTTTTGAGGAATAGTTTTTGTACTCAATCGGTACATTAATCTGGAAGTTATTAAAAAAAAAATTGTTTCGTCACAATTTGTTTAGGGTATTTTCAAAATTTCTCAAAATCTCTTAGGCCCATTTGGTACAAAATTTCAGGAAGTATAAGTTGAGCGGAATCCAATCGAATGCCACCAACCGCGTTTCAATCGGTCCAGGCGTTCAAAACTTATGAGTTGTTGACACACACACACACACTCACACACACACACTCACACACACACATACATACAGACATACTGACGTCATCGCGAAAATAGTCGAAAATGGTTCCTAAGCCCACAAAACGCGGACATATGGTGAAAACTCCATTTTTGAAAATCGGAGCAAAATCAGTAACCTTCCTATCTACATACGTAGTGGGAAGTTAAAAAGTACAAGTGTTTTAATAGATTAATATTGTATTAAACTGGAGTGAATGAAAATGAATTAAACAAAATAAAACTACCACGCCAAAGCTTAAACCTAAAAGTGCGATATTTTTTTAGTAAAATGTACCACTAAAGGGCACAGATCGTCGCCTAGTGTAGCTTTGTAGCATTTTTACTCGTTATTTGACCCTCCCGTTGGTCGAGTGGTTAGCGACCCTGACTACGCAATCAACGGGGCTCGGGTTCGATCCCCGACGGGGACAAGCATTTGTGTGATGAGCGTAAATGTTTGTATTTCTGGGTTTAGGTGTTTATTATATATATTCTGGTATTTATATATTATGTATTTCTATGTATTAGTATCGTTGACTAACACCCATAACACAAGCAAATATTTGCTTACTTTGGGGTTAGATCAGTAAGTGTAGTTTGTCCCGTGAATATTTATTTATTATTATTATTTATTTATTTTTATAATAGATGGCGTTAGCAGTAATAAAATTCTAATACAAAATGTATTTTCTATTTTTTTAATGTTTATGAAATAGCATTTTAATGGTAGATAATATATCTAGACATGAATTTAAACCACCACGTCAAAGCCCAAACCTTAAAGTGGGATACTTTTTCAGGAAAATGTACCACAAAAGTGCATAGAAAGTCGCCTAGTGTAGGGCTCGCTTCGCTCGCCATAATTATACTGGCTGTTGCCCAAGACTTCGTCCGCGCGGACTTCGTTTACTCCGCACAGCACCTCCCCCGTAGGTGACAGCTTGATAATATGTAGCCTATATGTTGACCCGACCTGTTAGTAATAGTCATGCAAAATTTGAAATAAATCCATGTAGTACTTTTTGAGTTTACCCCGGACATAGGAGTAGTGTAGAGGAGGCTTTAAGGACGAAAGATTGACTTTTTCTCTGGCAACACTGACTCAACCTGTCAAAAGCTAATTAGATCATCTGTTTTAATTTTTACTTAATTTATAAATATATTTATGTAATAAAAGTACAATAAAATAAAAATTGGCAAATAACGTTGTGATATAATAGATTTTAATAATAATTATCAAAAATTGAAGAAACAAAGTTTATAATATTGATCGACAGTAACGGTAACCTTTTTTTAAACAAAGAAGAAAGTTTCAAATTCTTAAACGGAAAACCGGGTAAGTATTAGTTATATTTTTTTCCCCTTTATTACACTTTCGTAGTATTAATAACTTTTAATATATTTCTTTTAGTACCCATAAACGTTGCAAGATTTATTAACACTGAATAACTCTTCTGGAAGAGTCCGAAATTTTGGAATTACTCCGAGTTTTTCCGACTTTGTAAGACTTTTTTCGACTTTTTAAATAAAAATAAACATTCATAAACTGTTACTTTCACTTTGTAAGTTATTTACCTACTTTTATCCGAGAAATTTTTCCACAAGGGCATTTTACATAGTCACTTTACTATTGAAAATTTATTAAAAAAAGAAAGCCAGCAAAATAAATAAAACAAAGACAAAATAAAAACTACAAATTCTTATTTTAACTAACTTAATACTATGAATAATAAATAATACGTTAGATATTGTGTCCTTTTATTAAAAAATTATGCAGACAGTTAAAATTCCTTTAAGGTCGTTTTACATAGTCACTTTACTATTAAAAATTTATTAAAAAAAGAAAGCCAGCAAAATAAATAAAACACGGCCTCCTTTCGCAGGCCGTCGTCGCGTTTGGCACTACAGATCAGCAGATTGATACGGAATGCGGTCTTTCTTTGCGTCCTACCCATGGGGGCGTATGTGCTTTAAGCTGGATGATCCGAGTGTCGTTGCTGATTCTATCGCTGATGTGGTGCTGCAGGAAATGGAACTTTTCATTCCATTTCCTGCGGTGCCAGTAGGTGGTAAATCTCAGCCTTGGTCGCTCCTGCAAAACGGCTTCACGCCGAAAGCAGGAGTGCTACCGGGCTTGGGTTGGGCTGCTGCATCGGCATCTCGTGATGTGAAAACCAGCACATTACGAAAGGAGTACAATCTGCCTCTAGGTTCTTCAAAAGAGCTATCGCCAAGGCAAAATCGGAACACATTGGCAGAATTGGTAAGAAATTAGTTCGCCTTCCTTCGGGAGTTCGTGCCTTCTGGTATCTCGCCAAGGCCGTCATAGGGAATTTCTCACAGCCCTCTCTTCCATCTTTGCACAGAGACGATGACTCTCTGGCCTATACCGCAAAAGAGAAGGCCGATCTTCTGGGCTCGTTCTTTACGGCCAACTCGACTCTGGACGACCAAGGGAATGCACCGCCTACCATCCCACGGCGCGATAGTTCTATGCCGGAACTAAGATTCCTGCAATCTTCTGCGCGTAAAGCACTTTTTTCTTTGGACGTCCACAAGTCCAGTGGGCCGGATGGCAACCCTTCTATTGTGCTTAAAGTGTGCGCTCCGGAGCTGGCGCCAGTATTAACGCGCCTGTTTCGACTCTTCTACTCACTCGGCGTGGTACCAAAATGGTGGAAGACAGCTCTAGTGCATCCCATTCCCAAAAAAGGAGATAGCTCTAGCCCGTTCAATTACCGGCCCATAGCCAAAACCTCCTTGTTCTCCAAAATTATGGAAACCATCATCAACTGTGAGCTCCTGAAGTATTTAGAAGAGCACCAGCTGATTAGTGACTGTCAGTACGGTTTCCGTCGCGGCCGGTCACCTGGTGATCTGCTAGTAGGTATATTTGACACATCGATGGGCGGAAGCAGTCCAAGGGGGAGGGGGAGCTAAGGCCTTTGATCGGGTATGGCACAAAGCGCTTCTCGCAAAGCTGCCTTCCTACGGGCTTCCTGACAAATTGTGCAAGTGGACAACCAGTTTTTTGGCTGATCAGAGCATCAATGTCGTAGTCGACGGTGCATGCTCCGACCTTAAACCCGTCAATGCTGGTGTTCCCCAAGGCTGCGTGCTATCACCGACACTTTTTCTTCTGCATATCAATGATATGTTGCGAATTAGTAACATACATTGCTATGCATACGATAGTACTGGTAATGCTACATACTCTGGCCGTATCGGTATTTCTTGGGAACACGTAGAACAGAGCCGAAAGAAGCTTGTGTTTAAAGTCGAGAATCGACTTACTGATGTCTCGGAATGGGGTCGTCAAAACTTGGTCACATTTAACTCCAAAAAATCACAGCTTTGCGTGTTCACCGCAAAAAAGACACCCCTTGTCATATCACCTCGATTTGAGGATACTCTCCTGACAGCCTCAGCCAGTGACGGAATCCTGGGAGTCGATACATCGAATACCGTTCAATTTCGCGGCCAACTGGAAGGCAAGGCGAAACTAGCCTCCAAAAAGCTCGGTGTGCTCAGCAGAGCGAAACAGTACTTCTTGCCGGCCCATCGTCTACATGGAGTACTGCTCTCATCTCTGAGCCGGAGCTCCCCAGTACCAGCTTCTTCCACTTGACCGCATTCAACGTAGAGCGGTTCGAATCGTTGACGATCAGGCTATTTCGAAACGACTTGACTCTTTGGGATTACGCAGAGATCTCACTCTGCGTCTTTTATGGTATCTATCATGGAGAGTATTCCGACGAGTTGTTTGGATTAATTCTTGCTGCTAACTTCCATCATCGGACATCGCGTCAAAATTTGAAGTTGCACTCTCATTATCCCGATGTCTTGAAATCCACAACCATGCGGTTCTTCCGGCACTTTTTGGCTCGCACTACTCTTCTGTGGAATCAATTACCGGAAGGGGTTTTTTCCGAACAGATAAGCCATGGGGATCTTCAAGAAAAGAGCTTACTCATTTTTAAAAGGCCGGCAAAGCACCTGCAAGACTTCTGATATTGCAAATGTCCCTTTTTTGCCCCCTGTTCCATAAAAAAGAGAGGAAAATATTATTTGGGTTATTTTGAGTTATGCTGTAGCATAGACGTGTATGTACGTAAATGCTATTGTTATCCTGAATAAATATAAATATAAATAAATATAGATCTATATTGTAGTTACTATCAGGGTAAGATTTGTTTGTTGAGTCGATGTGATAATTATTAAACAGATTTGCTATCTGTTCAGGGTGTAGGCCGTGTATATGTCGTGGCCAGATCGTAGAATTGCCCACATCATGAAATGAACGAAAAATTCATAAAATGGTGGCATTTCATGATGTGGGCAACTAAATTTGATTAGATCATTAAATCGTTAACGTTTCACGATTTTGTCGTCCACGATGGGCCATATCGTGAAAATTGGATGCCCATAAGATATTTCATAAGAATTCAGAATATTGTGTTTAAGCACAATAATATTAAGGGAGCACTGAACTTTTATAGCGAATCATTTTATGTGCACTGTATATGCGTGTGTGAGAGGCGCACCAGCCGGTGTGGCTTTGCGACACCGCGTACTAGGTTGCCACACCTTCAGGTTTGAATGGTGCATGTCCGTGCTACGGGTTTAACAACAATTTTTCCGGGTCAAACCGGGCAGTGAGTGATGACAGCAAAGCGACAGCCAACCATTACGCCTCACAGTGCGGCGGGGTTATCACGTAACTGGCAATGCGAAATTATCGTTTAGTGAGTGCAAGACACAGAACAGCCTTGTATATTAGTGGCAGTCGTTGCCGCTTGATTAGTTTTGGTGCTGTGACATTGCAAAAAGTGCATCTAGTGATCAGCAAGCAATTGACGACGTTTTTGATGGTTTTTTCGTTACGTTTAAAAGTCATCGCTCGTCGCTGGCGGATTGCAAACGTTAGGTGATTCGCCAGCGGGTGAGGTGAGTGCGATGGTCGGTTGGACCGAGCGAAGAATGGAAAAAGAGCAGGGAAGGGGCGGGGACCGGGGTTCATGCGCGCCACAAACATTACATCATAAGTCATAACAATAGCTCATTGCATCCTCTTTTTATTCCAATTCAACACTATCTCAATAAATTCATTGTGGCAGAACCAATGTTGGAACTATTGTTTTGAATGTTCATGTTAAATTGCAATGTTGCATGTTAAATTCAATAGAGTCAACAATTCAAGACCTAAAAAAAATCTCAATCTAGAAGTGGGACTTACGTTTCGACTACTATCGACGCTTTAAATAAAGAATCCCAGAAAATTCTTCAATAGTCATTCGATGTTTTGACTAAGAAAAAGTGTTTCAAGATAAATTAATGGAATTTACCGTGGATCCCAATAAAAAATCTAATTTTTTTTTTGAAAACATTGAAAATGTTATAGGTAAATTAACACGATTTAGACATAACTTTGTTGTTGACAGACAATGCATCGGAGAATTATGGTGTTCACAATTCCGTGTACTAAAAATTAATAAGAAATATTCTGTCACCAAAGTCGTTAAAGCAAATTGCAATTGTCATGTTCTTCACAACGCTGGGAAAAATACCATGAAAGCTTTAACATACGACGTGGAAAACTTGATTATGAAAGTTTATGCCGAATTATTAAATTGGCTGGTGAATAAATGGATTAATAGTTAATATCCTCCGCCGCGATTGCTTCGGTTCCGCGGGCGATTAGCCCTACCAGTTGAGACCCATAAGAGAGGCCCAGTAGCAGCGATCAGCGACCGTGGTGGCGATTTGGGTGCCATTGTGTCAGCCAGTTAAATAGTCTTTTTTCAACTTCCCGCTACGTATGCAGATAAGGAATAAGTTACAGGTTTTGCCCCGATTTTCGAAAATCGAGTTTTCACAGATCTCCACATTTTTTTTTTTATAGAAAAAAGGGGCAAACGAGCAGGAGGCTCACCTGATCGTAAGTGATTACCGCCGCCCATGGACAGCCACATCACCAGAGGTCTTGCAGCTGCGTTGCCGGTTTTTTAAGGAGTATGCTCTTTTCTTGAAGGTGCCTAAGTCGTATCCGTTCGGAAACACCCCCGCCGGTAATTGATTCCACAGAGGAGTAGTGCGTGGTAAGAAGTGCCTAGAGAATCGCACGGTTGTGGATTTCTAGACATCGAGGTGATGAGGATGGAACTTTGAGTTTAGCCGCGATGTCCGATGATGAAATTTAACAGCAGGGATCGATACAAACAGTTCGTCGGAACACTCTCCATGATAAATGCGGTAAAAGATGCTAAGCGAACTTACATCTCTGCGTAAAGCCAAGGAGTCAAGCCGATTGGAGATTGCTTGGTCGTCAACGATTCGAACCGCTCTACGCTGAATGCGATCAAGTGGAAGAAGCTGATACTGCGGAGCTCCCGCCCAGAGATGAGAACAGTACTCCATGTGAGGGCGAATTTGCGCTTTGTAAAGTTGCAAGCGATGAGCCGGCAGGAAGTACTGTCTCGCTCTACTGAGCACACCGAGCTTTTTTGAGGCTAATTTAGCCTTTTCTTCCAAATGATCACAGAACTGAACGTTGTTCGATATGTCAACGCCAAGAATTCCAATATTGGCTGAGGTTGTCAGGAGAGTGTTCTCAAAGCGAGGTGATACGACAAAGGCCGATTTTTTAGCGGTGAACGCACACAGCTGTGTCTTCCTGGGGTTGAATTGGACTAAGTTGAGTCGACCCCATTCCGAGATTTTTTCGAGCTGAGTCTCGATTTCAGACACTAGCTTGTCCCGATTCTCATTGACGTGGTCCCGAGAAATACCGCTATGACCGGAGTACAAAGCATCACCAGTACTGTCATCTGCATAGCAATGAATATTACTAATTCGCAACATGTCATTGATGTGCAGAATAAATAGTGTAGGCGATAGCACGCAGCCTTGCGGAACACCAGCATTGACAAATTTAAGGTCGGAGCACGCACCGTCGACTACGACTTTGATGCTCCGATAAGCCAAAAAAACTGATGATCCACTTGCATAATTTCCCGGGAAGCCCATAAGAAGGAAGCTTTGAAAGAAGCGCTCTGTGCCATACCCTATCAAAGGCCTTCGTTATGTCTAAACTAACAGCCAATGCCTCCCCCTTGGACTCAACTGCCTGCGCCCAGCGATGTGTAAGGTATACTAGAAGATCACCAGCCGATCGACCGCGACGGAAACCGTACTGGCGGTCATTAATCAGCTGGTGCTCCTCTAAATACTTCAAAAGCTGGCAGTTAATTATCTTCTCCATGATTTTGGAGAACAAGGAGGTAATGGCTATCGGCCGATAGTTTGACGGATTCGAGCGATCACCTTTTTTAGGTACAGGGTGCACTAAGGCCGTCTTCCACAATTTCGGTACTACGCCAAGTGAGTAGGAGAGCTAGAACAGACGCGTCAGTACCGGTGTCAACTCTGGAGCACATATTTTAAACACTATCGGAGAGATGCCATCCGGCCCAGATGACTTATAGATGTCCAAGGAAAACAGTGCTTCGCGCACTGACGACTGATGGAATTTTATTTCAGGCGTATTGCTATCACACTGCGGGATGGTAGGCGGTGTGTTTCCTTGGTCATCCAGAGTCGAATTAGCCGCAAAGAATGAGCCCAGGAGATCGGCCTTTTCCTTCGCGGTGTGGCCAGAGAATCATCTTCTCTGTGCAGGGATGGAAGGGACGGCTGACAGAAATTCCCTAAGACAGCCTTGGTGAGAGTCCAAAACGCACGGATGCCCAAAGGAAGGCGAACTAATCTCTCACCAATCCTGCCAATGTGCTCCGATTTTGCCTTGGCAATGACTTTTGAAGGACCTCGAGGCGTTATTATACTCCTTTCTTAAAGCGCTCGTTAGGTCACATTTTAAGTTCCTAGGAACCTTTTTCGACTATTTTCACGATGATGTCAGTATGTATGTATGTAAACATCGCATAACTTTTGATCGGCTTGACCGAACTAATCGCGGTAGATGTCATTCGATTGGATTTCGCTTAACTAAGATTTCCTTCAGACATACGTCTGTATGTATGTATGTATGTTTCAGGGATGGCCTGCACGGTCAACCGTTTACATATTTTTTCTCTTTATATCATAAAATAGCAAACGAGCAGATGGATCTTCCTGATGGAAAGATATAACCATCGTCTATAGATACCAAAGATGTTTATAGTGCGTTGCTATCCTGGTCGCAAGTTTTTAATGCCACATGCATAAGTCTACCGACTACCTTAACCTCCAAAACGGAACACAACAATATCAAGCACTGACGCTATTGCGACAGAAATATATAAGGTGGTGGCACCAGAGCCGGCCGATTGTCGCCAAACTCTGCCACTAGTAGCCGAACGATGACAGTGACTCGCATAGCCAACCGTTTACCTCTTACAAATTGCCCGGCAGAACGGCAGATGGTCTATTATTTAACAGTAGGCCGGACCGACACAGATTATCCAGTGTCTTTTGCATTTTGTTGACGGCGTGCACGAGCAGCATGGAGGCGGAGATGTACGCCGCGGCGTCGGCGAACAAGGCGAGGGAGCAGCCTCGCCCTCGGGATGTCATTTGTGTATTGAGAATAGAATATCGGCGAGAGGCAGCTTTCCTGGGGGACTCCTGCCTTATCCCGAACCCTACTTTGGTGAAAAAAAAATTGGTCAGCTTAACTACCCTTGTAGGAACATCGTGTGTGCTTATACAGTAGGCAGTATTGCCACACTCCGTCGAACGCTTTATCTATGTTAACGAGTACTGCTGCCGCTTGCTCGCGCTCGTTGCGAGTAGCACCCAGCATGTGCAGTACCTTGACAGTTGGAGTGTGGTGCTGTGTCCAGCCCTGAACCCGAATTGTTCAGGGTTGGACACAGCACGTGATGTGACAGGGGTCACTAATGTTATTCCTCTATTTGGGCAGCATGGAAATGTGATCAATCTTCCAGACCCTAGGGAATTCCCCACAGCGCAGTATTCCATTATAAAGTCTGGTGATGGTGGTTATGGTCTTGGTTTATGGTGGGTAGCACAGCGCTTTTTTGGCGATGCCGTCCGCTCCCGGGGCCGTGTTGTGTGTATGGTGACAGACGTGTCGTGTTTAAATAAAATTCAAGCGTGTATTAAACTTGTTTATTACAAAAGTGACTTCACTCGACAGTACATTGGTACGGACTGTGTCCTGCTGCGGACTCTTCTATTCCTATACAAACAGTATAACGGTGCTCTGAACATAATAATTGTATGAGTGTTGGTCTGAGATGTCCACGGCCAAGCAGTTTTCAGAAACAGAGCTACGACCTGCAGTTGACATAAATCGGCTGAGATAATGATGATTGATAACTCAAGTCGTAACGATGCTGACGACTAAATATATTCGATACTTTCCATCGTCGGCACTTGGTGATATTCCTTTACTGTTAGACACAATTATTAATTCACTTCACAACATATATTTTTAGTATATCATTCAACTTGAGTACACAAAGTATGTTACATTCAAAAGATGCTTTAAAAGCTGAAATATGTTGAGTAATGTACTAAAAATATATGTATGTAGGTACCTACATATATGTTATGAAGTGAAATTAAAGTACAAATGCATTAATGAGAGAATTCGGACATGTAGAAAGAATGGCAGATGAAAGGTTATGAAAACAGATGTATAATGCGAATGTGGAAGGATGTAGGTACCGGGAAAAACCAAACTGACGTACCTATCATGATCAAATTGACCGAGTACTGGCCGAAGATGGTGTCAAGACTCAAGAGTCGTCGCAACCGGCGTGTTTGTATGAAGAGAGTAATGAATTTGGAGGAAACGAGACAAGTCTGCAAGGAATCTGCAAAGATGAAGGTTGTATGGCACTCGGGTTTCTCTGCCTACGCCGAAAGGGATCTAGCGTGAAGATATGTTGTTGTTACATGAATAATTATGTCTGACAACCGACTAAACACTTAAATTTAGACGGCTTAGCAAGTATCGTGTATCCTTTCCTTCACATGTATCTACAATGTACATTAGGTATAAGTAAGTACTAGGTACTCATCCGTCGCAAAACACAGAAATGCCGAGGCCGTATCATCTCCAATCGTAATACCGTAATCTACAAAACATTTATTTAGTTACGGATACAAATTTAGCCGCAGATTATTGTCTTTTTATTATAAACTGTGTGGTAAAGGTACATAATATGTTCAAATGAGCTCTGGCGCTTACCACACTCTCTTACAGCTTTATGCATACTACCTGTCTTGCGTGGAATAGTCTATATATTTTCAATGTATAAACACAAATAAACTTATTGCTGAGATGTTCACTTACAAAGGAGTAAAATAGTCCTGAGCTGTAAAAATTTGAATCAATTACAAAGTCTACTTACTCCGTAACTTCTACTGTCTACTCACAAAGTAAGCGCTTCAATCTACTTTCAGCTGGTTTAATAAAAAAGCAAAAATCCGATTTGGATACTTCACATGCCTCTGGTCTCATTTTATATCTACCGAGTATATCTTATTACTACAGCTGCAGCTGTATGTCTGAGTACTGGGGTATTATCAGGGCTGGATTATCCATAAACAAATTAAGCAATTGCCTATGCCCTACGGGGCGCCAGTAACAACACCCAAAACAAACATTTGCTAGCACATATAGGTACCTGACTTTGGCTGTTTCAGCGCGTTTTAAACTGATAAAAGTGTTGTAATACATTTTTGTAATGAACAATACTCAAGGGCGTATATAAGGAGTAGGGATGCGCCCCCCACCCCGCCACCCCCGCAACCCCGCATTTACACGTTCGTGTTCGCTATTCGCCTCGTCACTCGACGAACCATTCGTATCAAGTGCCGTAACGAACTGACTGTTCACACATTCGTGGGTGAATCATTTGGACATTCGCATACGAACATGGAGGACGTGAAAATAATTGTGGCATGCGCGCTACATCTATTTTATTTAAATATGCTGCGTAAAAAAAATCTCATAAAATCCCATACTAGTTGATAATAATAATAATAATAATCACGGGACTGATCTAACCCCAAAGTAAGCTAATTATTTGCTTGTGTTACGGGTGTTAGTCAACGGTACTAATATATAGTAAATACATACCTATATAAATACTGCTACGTACATAAGAAAACACCCAGACCCAGAAATACAAACATCTATGCTCATCACATAAATGTTTGTTCCTATCGGGAATTGAACCGAGCCCCATTCGATTTGTAGTTAGATTCGCTAACAACTCGACCATCGGGACGGACAAATGAGCTCTTCCTTTTGATAAAGTTCTAGGAATTCTAAAATTCGTATTTCACTCCACTCCATTTTGTCTACACGTCCTGTCGGGTCGGGCGCTGGCTGACCACTGAATGCAGGCGAATGTTCATGTTTGCCATTCGTGCCCTTTGATTCTTGTCCGAAAAACCGCTCCCGACGCAAATAGCGAGCGCACTGTTTAGACATGCATGTTCGTGGTTCGCCTGGCTATTCGTACGAATGTGTAAATGCACCTAATATATAAAATTTAAATGATTTATTGCACCATTTAAAAGTTAACTATAACAGGTAGTTAATTTTTGTACATTTTGGAACCCTTGAACACTCTTCATTACAAAGCAACAGCTACGCCCATGTCAATATAAGTGTAAGTTATATATATAGGGGAGATTGGTTAGGACGGCAAGTAATCAAAATCCGGTACTGGCTATGATTATATCATAATTATTTGTAATTTGAAGTACACACCTGTTCGTAGGAATAGAAGTGACCGCCGCGGACTGTGTGGATGGAACCTGTGATTGGATTCCGAATGCTTTTATACTAGTGAGTTATCAATTAACGTTAGTATTGTCTCTGCGCATTCAAACAAGAAATAATGCGACTCGAGAATCTACACATCGACCTTACGCATCGCTTACGTACTAATATGTTCACTAATTACCATACAATACTTACTATACTATACCACTAATACACTAAGCTGTAGTCACAGCGACAAGCGCAGCGGCTAGCGCGGACACTCTCACATCAACTGTTACGACTTACGTCTAAACTTTGCGTCACACTTACATCTTGTTTTTTCCAGACACTCACTCCCACTGCCGTCATTTATATTTGCTATATTATGCCTAAGTTAGTTACAATTACTGAAAAAGTAAAAAGTTGCTGTATCCCTTAATGATATTTATTTTGATGTGTATAATTTCGCCAGAATTTGACTGCGACACTGTAAATATTACACTTTTTACGAAATTGCACAAAGTTTAGGAAGGAGGCAGCGAGTTCGTCGCACATCACTACATGTTGCTTTTAAAATATTATATTTCTTCGAATTTCCCGCACCACTGGCATTTAATTGGCACTGATTCAATTAATTTTAAAACTATTCATTTTAAAATATAATCATTAACATATTTTCATTTAAAACTATAAGCAAATTAACAATAACTGCTCAAAACAAATAACAACTTGCGTGCCTTTACATATATATTATTATATTGAAATTGAGTGATTTTATTCTAAGGACTTAACATTTATAATAAATATATTTAAAGAAAATTTAAATATGTTTAATATTAATGTAATAAAATATTAAATATGTTTAGGTACATCACAAAATCTGTGGCCATGTCTAGCGGGAGCCCGCAGCCCGACAGTGAGAGATGTTAACTATTTGGTAAAGTTGAGGTGAGGCGGGGTGCGGTGCGGACCGCGACCGCCCGCGACACTACCACGGATGATATGTTTATTGCACTTTTATCGTCTCCCAGTCTGCCTCGAATAACTATATTAATCTTGTCTACAAATGTTACACCAACACGGAGCTTAAAACAATGTAAGAGCTAAAATGTTTTATCTAATATCCTGAGTAGGTGGCGGTTGCGTCGATGTTGACCGGTGACGGCCCCGCACTGGCGCGGGCGAGCGGCCACACGCCAGCCGCAGCTCGCTGCCGACACGTCCCGGTAGTGCGCACATGCCGCAATGCTGTATGAGATTATCCCATTCCCGCACGCTTATAGAGTTTTCGCTTTTTCTAATAATTCGTTAATGAATTTCTGAAATTGAGAAAAAGTGGCCGTGAGTCCATAATATAAAGAAACAACTTATGAAAAAAGTTTACGCTGTTAATGTCAAATGCGTAGAAGGCGGCGATTAGCAAAACATCGCCATTCGCCACTACCAGATGGTGGAATTATGCAACGTTTTACCCGGAATTGGATGATTGGTTTTTTGGTCAGTTGGCGAACGGAAATGTAAGACATTGACAAATTGTAGTCGAAGATGAAGATTTCGTGTTTCTATCAGGCACTTGCATCAAGCAGTAGCACTGTACGTACTTGTGCTATCAAGTATTTTGTGCTACAGGTGACGCACACACACACACATACACACACATCACAAATAACTATTTTGTCATTCTGGACTGAATTTTGTAATGCTTTTACCCGTGTTGGCTATTCTGCCAAACAGTTCGTATAGGCTAACTATTAGCTGTACATACTTATAGCCCCGATTACACTTTCGAGTAGTGCATGTGCGAGTGTTTAACGCAGGTGCTTAGTATTAAGCTAAAAATACGTGATGACAGCCGTTGGTCAGTGCGAGTGTTAAGTAATCAGCGTAGTAAAAGTAAATAGTCACGTATTTTATGCTTAATACTAAGCATCCGCATTAATCTCTCGCACTCGCACTAATCAACGAGTAATCGGGGCTTATCACTACCCACCATCGTAACTACTAGAAATCTGAAATACTTTATTCAATTAAATATCCAATAATATGCTACTGGCGGGTATTGCAGCAGGTGTATTCCGGGTGGCACAGCGTTGTTATTGCCACGTTCCGGTTGGGCGGGTGAGGTGCCCGGTACACTCATGTACATGGCGCTGCATCCCGCCTCGCGGATGGCAACAACCATTAACATCTTTGCTGTGTATAGGCGATGGTTGTCTCTTTCCAACAGAACAGCCATCTGCTTGTTAACCTTATGACATCAAATGTAGGGTTTCGAAGTTGCCCATCACAATGCGGACTAAAGAGGGCTATTGTAATTTCATACTATGAACATTTAAGCTAGTCAACATCAATGACACATATATACCGCACCGCGTTTAGCCTACAGAGGGGGGGGGGGAGGGGCGACACTTAACTGTAAAAAAATTAGTACATAAAAGTTTAATATCTTACAACGATTAATCGAAAACTTGTTTTCACAAACTCACAAAATTTTTAAATAACCAACGATACAAGGAGGTACGAGGGAGAAACACGACCGTCCCCGGTCGGCACGGGGGGGGGGGGGGGCTCTGGAAATAAATATTTTCAAGATTTTATGTTACCGCTTTGTTGAAGTGACTAATATTTTTTTTTATATCATAAGATAGCAAACAAGCAGATGGGTCCGGCTACCTTACCCTCCAAACCGGAACACGACAGCGACAAGCACTGACGCTATTGCGGCAGGAATAGGTGGGGCGGTGGTACCAGACCCGGGCGAGACAATGCAGAACTCTACCACCTAGTAGTCACGATAATAGTGACTCGCATAGCCAATCGGTCGCCTTTTACGACCTGCCTGGCAGAACGGCAGTTGGTCTATTCTTCAAAGGGGCCCGGAACCAACACGGGGAGATATGTATATTCTTGCTAAATTACAGCTTTCTAGTACTAAGGATCTCTGAATTATCGTGCGGACGGACGGACGGACGAACGGGCGAACGGACATACCGAAACTATAAGAGTTCCTAGTTTACTTTCGATCCCTAAAAATAAAAAAACATCGCCTTTATACCGATAAAAAAATGCCACCCCGTTGGTCGAGTGTTTAGTACCTCCGGATACGCAATCAACGTAGTTTGAATTCGACTCCGAACAGGGGCAGGCTTTTGTGCGGTGAGCATGCATGTTTGTATTTCTGGGTTTGGTGTTTATTCAACATATTTGCGTATTTATATATGTATTTCTATGTATTAATATCGTGGACTGACACCCATAACACAAGCAAATAATTAGCTAAGTTTGGGGTTCGATCAGTTCGTGTAATTTGTCCAGTGATATTTATCGGCGAATGCACGTAGTCGTGCTGGCCCGTTCCCCGGCCGACTCTGTCCGTCTGTTGCTGAGGGAAGTGGCTCTGAACATACCATTTATTTTAAATTACTTAATTGAAACTGACAATTACTTACATGTACATCTTTTTGAGGTTTCTTCGCGTCTGCGAGCAGTGTCTGAAACAGTTGGTTTGAAGTAAGCGCTGTGATCAAGTTATATAAAGTTGATTACTCTTTGTCATCGGTGCAAAGAGAATATGAGTGAAATGCGAGTTTTAATAAGAAAGTATTCTGAGGAATGTAAATGCGCGGTACATTAAGAAAAGGACAGATCTACTACCATCTTTCTATGATCCGCGCGCCATGCACGATGCTTGGTTTTACGCTATTTCGTGCAATTCTTTACCCCCTAAGAATTATTTATCTCAACAGCTCAGCCCCACGCCGCTGTCCCCCAGAGCACTCGCGTGACGGCCGCGGCGGTCGTTCGCACTCGTCCCTCCGTCTGGTTATCTTACGTGTCTTATCTCCAGGGTTCATCTGCGTGCGGGTCCCTAATGCGCAAACTATGGAGTTAGCTAATACAAGCTATCGGAAACAAACTACTATTAGTTTCCGATAGTTTATCGGATTTTCTGCGATTCGTAATAGTCGGTGCACGTGGAAGTGGTCTCAGTATTCCTAATTTCTTTATTTCATTGTAGCAGAAACATGAACCACATTTGAGGCTCATGTCTCAGTGATTGTCTTCAGAATTTCCTTTTAAAAGTGCCAAGCCTTATTAAAATTTGGGATGTCTAGTGGCTCGCATTCTTGTCTTTATATCGAGACAGGAACAGTAAAGGACAAAAACGCTAGTGGAAGGGAGCGCGCCATAGAGTGTAGTGCGGAATGCGGGGTGCGGCGTGCGGAGTGCGGAGTGCGTGGTACGGAGTGCGTGGTACGAAGTGCGTGATACGGAGTGCGTGGTATGAAGTGCGTGATACGGAGTGCGTGGTACGAAGTGCGGTGAGCGAAGTGCGTGGTACGAAGTGCAGTGTGCGGAGTGCGTGGTACGAAGTGCGGTGTGCGGAGTGCGTGGTACGAAGTGCGGTGTGCGGAGTGCGTGGTACGAAGTGCAGTGTGCGGAGTGCGTGGTACGAAGTGCGGTGTGCGGAGTGCGTGGTACGAAGTGCAGTGTGCGGAGTGCGTGGTACGAAGTGCAGTGTGCGGAGTGCGTGGTACGAAGTGCGGTGTGCGGAGTGCGTGGTACGAAGTGCAGTGTGCGGAGTGCGTGGTACGAAGTGCGGTGTGCGGAGTGCGTGGTACGAAGTGCGGTGTGCGGAGTGCGTGGTACGAAGTGCAGTGTGCGGAGTGCGTGGTACGAAGTGCGGTGTGCGGAGTGCGTGGTACGAAGTGCAGTGTGCGGAGTGCGTGGTACGAAGTGCAGTATGCGGAGTGCGTGGTACGAAGTGCGGTGTGCGGAGTGCGTGGTACGAAGTGCAGTGTGCGGAGTGCGTGGTACGAAGTGCGGTGTGCGGAGTGCGTGGTACGAAGTGCGGTGTGCGGAGTGCGTGGTACGAAGTGCGGTGTGCGGAGTGCGTGGTACGAAGTGCGGTGTGCGGAGTGCGTGGTACGAAGTGCAGTGTGCGGAGTGCGTGGTACGAAGTGCGGTGTGCGGAGTGCGTGGTACGAAGTGCAGTGTGCGGAGTGCGTGGTACGAAATGCGGTGTGCGGAGTGCGTGGTACGAAGTGCGGTGTGCGGAGTGCGTGGTACGAAGTGCAGTGTGCGGAGTGCGTGGTACGAAGTGCGGTGTGCGGAGTGCGTGGTACGAAGTGCGGTGTGCGGAGTGCGTGGTACGAAGTGCAGTGTGCGGAGTGCGTGGTACGAAGTGCGGTGTGCGGAGTGCGTGGTACGAAGTGCGGTGTGCGGAGTGCGTGGTACGAAGTGCGGTGTGCGGGGTGTGGGCGCGTACCGCGAGATGGCGCCGCCGCGGCTCGTCGCCGTCCATGTCCAGCAGCTCGTCGATGTCCACCTCCACCTCCTGCGAGCTGCCCGCCGCCGCTGGTTCGCTCTGCAACATAATACGCCGTTCATGTATTTTCATTCCATCATACGAAACGTCGATTTTGTGCTATGAAATGACTAAGTGTTTCAAAATACGTATTACTTCAAAATATTTGTTGTTCAATTCGAAAGGCAGATCTACCCCCGTGGTGCGTGCTGGTTCGGGCCTCTTTGAAGCATAGACCATCTCCCGTCTTGCCGGGCAGTTCGTAAGAGGCGATAACGAACGATTGGCTGTACAAGTCAATACCATCGTGGCTACTGGGTAATCCAGTACCGCAACGTCTCTCCCGAATATGTGATACAACCTATTTGTGTCGCAAGAATTTCAGAGCCCTATCAGGCTAGCATGGTGAAATCAGCAAAATTGCAAAAAAAAATACATCAATTTGTAGCTAAATAGTTGCCAAAACGACGATTTTGTTGCTCGTGCCAATCCCTAGAAATCGCGAATTATGCTATCAAGGTAGCAAGGTAACTTAATGAATTATATTCTTTTCCGTTCATCTTTATAGAAGATTTAGTTACTATTTTGTTGCTATATCTTAGATATCGCAAAAAATTTTTAAATAATTATTTTTTTTAATTTTTCTGTTTTTGCTATCTTGAAACTGGTTTTTCCTGGCATTAAAGAGTCTTTGAATTTTGTTGCTCATCAGGAGGCTACTCAAATACACTCAAACAACTAGCAACAAAATAGTTGAAACCGGTCAGCCGATTTTTGAATTTTTTTTTCATCTTCCTCATTCTTGCTATCTTGAAACTGATTTTTGTCGGCATAGAAAGTGTATTAAATTAGTTGCTCATCAGGAAAATACTCAAATACACTCCAAGTATCAGCAACAAAATAGTTGAAACCGGTCGGCCGATTTTTGAATTTTTTTTTCATCTTCCTCATTCTTGCTATCTTGAAAGTGGGTTTTCCTGGTAATAAAGAGTCTTTGAAATTTGTTGCTCATCAGGAGGTTACTCAAATACACTCAAACAACTAGCAACAAAATAGTTGAACACGGTCAGCCTATTTTTGAATTTTTTTTTCATCTTCCTCATTCTTGCTATCTTGAAACTTGTTTTCCCTGATAATGAAGAGTCTTTTTTTTTCATCTTCCTCATTCTTGCTATCTTGAAACTTGTTTTCCCTGATAATGAAGAGTCTTTGAAATTTGTTGCTCATCAGGAGGCTACTCAAATACACTCTAAGAACAAGCAACAAAATAGTTGGAACCGGTCGGCCGATTTTTGAATTTTTTTTTCATCTTCCTCATTCTTGCTATCTTGAAACTGATTTTTGTCGGCATAGAAAGTGTATTAAATTAATTGCTCATCAGGAAAATACTCAAATACACTCCAAGTATCAGCAACAAAATAGTTGAAACCGGTCGGCCGATTTTTCAATTTTTTTTTCATCTTCCTCAATCTTGCTATCTTGAAAGTGGGTTTTCCTGGTAATAAAGAGTCTTTGAAATTTGTTGCTCATCAGGAGGCTACTCAAATACACTCAAACAACTAGCAACAAAATAGTTGAAACCGGTCAGCCGATTTTTGAATTTTTTTTTTCATCTTCCTCATTCTTGCCATCTTGAAACTTGTTTTCCCTGATAATGAAGAGTCTTTGAAATTTGTTGCTCATCAGGAGGCTACTCAAATACACTCAAACAACTAGTAACAAAATAGTTGAAACCGGTCAGCCGATTTTTGATTTTTTTTTTCCATTTTCCTCACTCTTGCTATCTTGAAACTGATTTTTGTCGGCATAGAAAGTGTATTAAATTTGTTGCTCATCGGAGGCGACTCAAATACACTCTAAGAACCAGCAACAAAATAGTTAAAACCGGTTGGGTGATTTTTGAATTTTTTTTTCATCTTCCTCATTCTTGCTATCTTGAAACTGATTTATGTCGGCATAGAAAGTGTATTAAATTAGTTGCTCATCAGGAGAATACTCAAATACACTTCAAGTATCAGCAACAAAATAGTTGAAACCGGTAGGCTGATTTTTGAATTTTTTTTTCTTCTTCCTTATTCTCGCTATCTTGAGATAGGTTTTTCTGGTGATAATGAATCTTTGAAATTTGCTGCTTATCAGGAGGCTACTCGAAAACACTCTAAGAACCAGCAACAAAATAGTTCACCTTCATCGGCCGATTTTTATTGTTTTTTCAAATTCTCAAAGAACTTCGCAAAGATCATCAATTAAGGTATTATTATTATTCAAAAAATTAATACAACTCAAAAAATTAATTTTTGTGTTATTTTGAGCTCTTCGACCTCAAAAGCCTCATAAAAGTTCGATGTAACAGAAATTATTAAATATTCCATCTGCCATAACTTTTGAATGACTCAAACGAATCTCACGCAGTTTTTAGCAATCGATGCAGTTTTTTTAATTTTACAAACAATTTGTAAACACATATCGATCTTGAAAAAATTCAATTTTTTCGATTCTTTTCGTCAACGATATCTCACGAACGACTCAACCGATTTTGACTTACCCAACGGCAATCGACGTGTTTTTTCAATGTTAAGAGCTGATTAGTTTTTGGGATCGATCGGTAAAGCCATTTAAAAGTTATTCTAGAAAAACCGCTTTTGAAAAATTTTTTAACTTCCCGCTAAGAATATCGAAGATTTTCGAAAAATCGGGAAGTTATTGGTTTTACCCCGTTTTATAAAAATCGAGTTTTCATCAGATCTCGACGTTTTAAGGTCCTAGGAATCTTCCCTGATGGTTCCCGAGAGGGTGTCACCCTGTCTGTATGTATGTGTGTGTGTGTGTGTGTGCGTGTGTAAGTATGTTTCAACTATTTTGTTGCTAGTTGTTTGAGTGTATTTGAGTAGCCTCCTGATGAGCAACAAATTTCAAAGACTCTTTATTACCAGGAAAACCCACTTTCAAGATAGCAAGAATGAGGAAGATGAAAAAAAAAATTCAAAAATCGGCCGACCGGTTTCAACTATTTTGTTGCTGATACTTGGAGTGTATTTGAGTATTTTCCTGATGAGCAACTAATTTAATACACTTTCTATGCCGACAAAAATCAGTTTCAAGATAGCAAGAATGAGGAAGATGAAAAAAAAATTCAAAAATCGGCTGACCGGTTTCAACTATTTTGTTGCTAGTTGTTTGAGTGTATTTGAGTAGCCTCCTGATGAGCAACAAAATTCAAAGACTCTTTAATGCCAGAAAAACCAGTTTCAAGATAGCAAGAACAGAAAAATTAAAAAAAACAATTATTAAAAATTTTTTTGCGATATCTAAGATATAGCAAAAAAATAGTAACTAAATCTTCTATAAAGATGAACGGAAAAGAATATAATTCATTAAGTTACCTTGCTACCTTGATATCACGATAGCATAATTCGCGATTTCTAGGGATTGGCACGAGCAACAAAATCGTCGTTTTGGCAACTAATTAGCAACTATTTAGCTACAAATTGATGTTTTTTTTTTTGCAATTTTGCTGATTTCACCATGCTAGCCTGATAGGGCTGAATTTCAGTGCTTGTCATAACTAGTCATGTTCCGGTTTAAAGGTAAGGTAGCCTAAAGACTTACACACGTGATCCCGCCACAAGGATACCAACATACCGTTATAATCTTTGGTGTCTATAGGCGATGGTTTTCTTCCATCAGGAGGACATCGGCTCGTTTGCTATCTTATATTTGTTTTAACGTTGAGAGGCAGGGGTTTTGATCTAGGCACACACGAGTAATCGAAAACAATAAATACGATTACATTTACACATTATTGCGTAACCTTTGTAAGTTAAAGTATAAATGTGGCCAATCAAACTGATTTAGCGCAAAAAACCGATAACTGTATTGTAATAAGCTTATTAGGAAAGTGCTGCGTACGAGCACGCCGACCCCAACGAGTGTTCGCGGGACACCGTACGGAGGGCTACACACAGACAGCCGCCGCGCCGCTGCAGCTGCCGTGAGTAGGAACACCAACAGCACAATGCACATTGCACAGAGCACGATTAATTCGCTCCATTTCCTGTAGTCCGCAACTAACAGGAGCCTCATTTACTATACCGTAAACCGCCAATGAAACCTATCAAGAGTAACCTCTACAATATCAATTTTGTTGCTATTTTTATATAATTTACCTGTTAGTGATGAAATGTAGAAAAAAAAAAGAAATGTTATTTATCCCCGTGTTGGCACGGGCTCCTTTGAAGACCAACTGCCATTCTGCCAGGCAGGTCGTACAAGGCGACCGATTGGCTATACGAGTCACTACGGTCGTGGCTACTAGGTGGTAGGGTTCCGAAACATATAGACTTATTCATGTGGCATTGCCATCTCGCCACACAGATAGCAACGCTCCATTAACACCTTTGGTGTCTAAAGGCGATGGGTGCTTCTTCCATCAGCAGAGCCATCTGCTTGTTTGCTACCTTATGATATAAAAAATATGGATAGTTGACGTATCTAAAATATCTGTTACGTGGGTAACTTACCGTTGAGTCGTACAACTTCTGCAGCTCGTCGTAAAGCCACATCTCGACGGCGAGCCGTTTGCGTATTAGCGCCATCTGGTGGCTACCATACTTGGCCGTCAGAAATTTTTCTCGTCGCTCTTTTACCTGCAATCGTCAAATTATTACGTTCTAATGCTGTGATATCACAAAATCCGAAATATTTTGGTTGTTCTAAACTAAGATTATTATTAATAACGAGCAGAAAGTTACGAGGTCACTGGTAAGCTGCTATACATCTACGCCCAATAAGCTTTAGCTTAACCTTCAGCTTATTGGGTATGCATAATAACTCGATAATCATTTCTTAAAGGGAACAAAACAACTTAAGCCTGACTGTCCTCGTGAAGCCAAATTGTAATAAAGTGCATATAATACCCCATTCCACAAATCTTGTGATAAAGCCAAAAATATGTATGCTACTACACGCACGTGAGACGGTGCAGGCTTTATTCTGTAGTGCGGGGCAGCCGTCTGTGAGTGCAGCCACTGTTTCCTCCACAAATGGTATGATAAGATCAAAAATATGTATTTGTAGTATATCCTATAAATTATATTAGGGTTGTGGTCAAGTCGCTGCCATACGATAAGTTGACATACGAATAATATCGATACACAACACTAGCGACAGCGACGTCACTAACGACACAACGGGCGAATTTAAAATATTACAAATCATCTTTTGCAACGAACTGTCGGGCTATCTTTGTATTGTGCAATATACTCTTTCAAAATACAGTCCACACTTATTTCAAGCCAGAATTCTCGAGCTAATAGCAAAGGCACTGGCCTCAACAGTTGTCTTTTGTCTGTACGTCGGAACATGTCACCGTTATTAACAATGGTGTCCCAACGTCCCAACAACCTACAAAATGTCCCGACAAACAGTCGAGCACGAGCTACAAGTTTTTAAAATTTAATAAAGCGTCATCTAGTGAGCGTCTAGCGCAGAGCTACAAGTTTAAAAAAAACACAGTAGAAGCAATTTTTCAATGTAAAATTAATTTTCGCATGAGTTGTAAAGAATTTTATAAATTCGTAAAAGGTAACCGACAATTACTGTCCCAGGCAACATTAACCGATAAATATAAAAAGGAATGATGTTAATGAATAGTTATGTCACCCTCGATACTTAATAAATAATAAATGAATATAAATATTTCCAAATGTTTTTTGAAGATTCTTTTTAAGGGTTCCGAAGGAATCCTTGTAGTTTCGCTATGTCCGTCCGTCAGTCCGCACGAAAGCTCAGAGAGCCTTAGTACTAGAGAGCTGTAATTTAGCACGAATATTGATATATATATATATATATATATATATATATATATATATATATATATATATATATATATATATATATATATATATATATATATATATATTAGTCACGTCACAAAAGTGGTACATTAAAATATTGAAAAATATTTTTATTCAGGGTAGCTCCCCTACATGTAAAGTGGGGTTGTTATTTTTTTTTTCTCATGTACTCCATTGTGTGAGGTATCGTTGGATAGGTAGTAGTAAATATAATGAAATTAAAAGGAAAACTATCACGGCTTAGAAGACTTTACAAGTTTTTGGGTAACAGTCGACCAACCAACTTGTGAACCTGTGGTGCGGATTGTCAATAGCCGTTAGATTATAATATCACTTAGGTAGATTATTATAATCTAACGGTCCCTAATTTCCAAACTTCCGTGGTGCAATAGCAATCAGGCTTAACCTGATTGTAAAAGTCTCATTTCGTAGCATTTTTATGCTTTTAACATTTTGCTGTCTCCTGCTAAAAAGGGAGGGAAACAGGATGTATTTTCCTACTCCTCCTATATACTTCTGATTAATTTCGTTGCGGGATCCAAGACAGCTTAGCTTTTCCCCAGGGCACCCTGAGCTCGCAACTCAGAGGTTATCAGGACGGTTGCCGCTGTTGATTCTGGTTTACAGAAGTTACAGTGGTGGGAACGAGAGGTGGGCCCATTGCCCTTAAAAAAAAAAAAAAAAAAAATCTAACGGTATTGACAATTTCATATATATATATATATATATATATATATATATATATATATATATATATATATATATATATATATATATATATATATATATATATATATATATATATATATATATATATATATATATATATATATATATATATATATAATATCTAATAATTATATGAAACTCCTGTGCACCGAAGAACACGGAAAAACTAAGAAAAAACTCCAAATCGTATAAGTCCCGACAGGGCTATACTACACGTACGTGAGACAGTGCGGGTCAGCCGTCTGGTGAGTGCGGCCACTGCCACGCTTCAGCTATTCTTCCGTCATACAGGCGGTGTGCGCGGCTACCTAGATAACTAGCATTTATAGCGGCGCCGGCAGACCCTTAGAGATGACTTGACGACACTCGATTATAAGTTGTAACCGCGTGTTGATTCGTGTTTTTTACAGAATATGTACCATCAGTCTGTCTTCAGCTAGCCAGGCGTACAAACACTGTCTTAGCTCGAAAGGATCCGTATCCACCACCTCACATATTCTTGCCAACTATTGCGGCAGGAATAGGTAAGGCAGTGGTACCAGACCCGGGCGAGACAATGCAGAACTCTACCACCTAGTAGCCACGATGGTAGTGACTCGATAGCCAATCGGTCGCCTTTTACGACCTGCCTGGCAGAACGGCAGTTGGCCTATTCTACAAAGGAGGCCGGGACCAACACGGCGAGGTCTGATCTATCTGTGGTGACAATCGGTGAGATGTATTTCTTGTCATCAAAAGCGTCGTTTATTTGTTAACGTATGTTGGTATACCCAGATAAGATACTAACAGAAATAAAAAAATTTTAAAGTGCGTGACGGGCCACGCGCAATGTAGGGTTCCAAAGTTGTCCATCACGATAATGGGGACTAAGAAGACAGTTTTTATTGTTTCGTACTACGAACTTACGTGAATGACAGTTATATACCGCACACTTCACCGCCTATAAAAACTTCTTTATAAAGATGGACGATTGTGAATGTCATTATTCGAATAATTCGATTATAGAAGTCATGCAAATTATTCGAATTTCATTATTACTACATATATTCGAAAGAAAGAGAGAAAGAAAATATTTATTTGCAAGAATATCGAATATCCGTAAGCTCATCTAAAAGTAATCTCTATGCACTGAGAAAAATGACTACCTAGTTTAATGTGGCAAATTGAATCGTCGAACTTAACGAAAATTACTAGTCTCTATTCAAATATTTGTAGCTTTTATGCGCCAATATAAAAATATTTTAATCGAAAAATCTGACTTAACAAATAATTATTTCTATCAACCAAAATTAAAAATATTTTTTTAAATCAGAAAACGGTCAATTTTTTATGGCAAACCGAATGAACTAGCGATTCGCAAATCAGTAATTTTAATACGCCTTTCAAGACAATTTTTTAATTTGGCAGCGTAGCTTGCATTTAAAAACTATTTGCTAATAATGCTTCTTCACCCTTTATAGAGTGAAGTTCTATTCGACTCTCCTGAAGATGCTTCGATTACGAAGTGATGTGCGTCGAGTACATAATTTTCTTTTGCTTCGGTATATACGGTATAATACACAATAGGTTGGCTACACACTACAACGTGTAAGAAAGTGTGGTGGAAGTGGGTCGACCATTGTGCCGCTCTGTGATCTTCTAATATTTTCAACTCTTGGTTAAGTCTGCCCCATTCCTTACACTACCTTTCATTACAGTTGCATCACCGCAGTTCCATGTAAGGTTTCGCGGAAATTTTGCAAATGAAATACCATAACTTCTTATTTAAAAATTCTGAAAATTAGTTTTTTACTTAGATATATCGCGTCTCCAGGCATGACTTTGTTTAAAAATGCTAATTTTATTCATCTTATTACTAGAATGGGCCGAAACTTCGACCACTGGCTGAAATTCGGCACTTGGCCGAAATTCAACATGTGGCCGAAACACGACATTCCGCCGATATTCAACATTCGTTTGAAATTCGGCATTCGGTTGAAATTCTACATACAGCCGAAATTCGACATTCAGCCGAAATTCAGCAAATTCACTAATCTTTTTCAAATTCTCTGCTCGTGAAACTTGTTCACAACCCATGATTACATTGACGTGATTACTATACATGGGGCACACTAAAAGTTTTGCACTTCTAGCTAATCGGAACTATTTGAATTTTGAATGTTATATTTTTAAAACGTTGCAACCTTCTTATTAATAAAAAAAACAATTGGCGGGAAATGATTTGTCAATTGTTTTTTTATCACACATCAAAGTTCTACGTACACAACGAAAATGGAATTAAGTCGAAAATATTTTAGAGCGATGATTTTTTATGAATTTAAAATTGTCTTTCTCCGCCAGACTGTGCCGCTCGTCTTCAAAATGCTTTTGGGAGATAATCACCTTGTTTGAGCACCGTTAGGCGATGGTTTGCTGAATTTGAGAGCGGTCGAGTTTCTTTACATGACGAATTTCGTGAAGGGCGGCCTTCAACTGCCGTCAACGAAAATAATGTGGCTACTGTTAAACGGTTAATTGAAGAAAACCCCCGGATTACCTATGAGACAATTCGAGGACTATTGGTTTGAGTCAAATTCAGAAAATTTCGTACGAAGAATTGAAAGTTCGGAAACTTTGTTGTCGTTGGATCCCTCATGAACTGACAGCGGAGCAGAAGCGGGCTCGCGTGGAATGGTGCTCACAGATGCTACTGAAGTACGACCACGAACATTCTAATGCTGTTTATGACATTGTCACAGGAGACGAAACGTGGATTTATTGTTTTAAACTCGAAAAAAAAACAGCAATCTTGTGAATGGGTGTTTGAAAATGAGAACAGGCCAACAAAACTGAGACACGCGAAAAACGTTGGTAAAAAAATGATCGCGTTTTTTTCTCAGCTACGGGTCCCATCTGTACAATTCCACTTGAAGATCAATAATGCCGAGTGGTATTCTACTATTTGTTTACCCAGGGTGTTAGAAAAAGTTCGCGAAAGACGACCCAAAAGCCGCATTCTCCTACACCATGATAACGCTTCTTCACACGCGGCCAACAAAACAAAGTCATTTTTAGCTTCAGAAAAAGTACATCTCGTCTCTCTCTCCTCTCTCATCATCTCATCTGCGCATAGCCCCGACCTGTGATTTCTGTATTTTCCCACTTTACCCACTTTACACGTAGAAAAAAGTGTTATGTTAACGCTTTGCTGTAGTGACTAATATGTATATTCGGGCCAAATAACAGCTTTCTAGTAATAAGGATCTCTGAGCTATCGTGCGGACGGACGGACGGACGGACGAACGGATATAGCGAAACTATAAGGGTTCCTAGTTTACTTCGGAACACCAAAAACAAGTTCTTTAACCTTTAACAACGGCACCTTTTTAAAAATTGAGCACTTTTCTTTCTGCTTAGCAGTTCGTTAGGTGTAAATAATTGACCAAACGTGTCTTTCCTACGTTTCGTCCGGGCTTGATTTCACTACACCAACTATTCCTGCCGCAAAAGCGACCATCTAGTAGCTAAGCGCTGTTTGTCGTGTAGTGTAGATGGTGGTGTGGAATGGTGTGGTGTGACGGTCACCTCGCCCTTGTCGCTGAAGTTGACGTGCAGGCCCGCCTTGGCGGGGGAGCGGTCGGTGGGCGAGAGCGCGGGGTGCGGGGGGCGCGCGCGCGCCGCCACGCCGCACTCCATGCCGCCGCCGCCGCGGCTCTGCAACAACCACACCTGCTTTTACACCTCAGAAGTACAGGACGGTCGGACGGAGAAATGGGGCAGAGACAAAGCTTCTGACATATGGCACTTGCAAATTTATATGACACAACAAAAACGGTAGTCGCCCGTATGCGTTAACACGAGCGCCCTGGGGCGCAATTCACGTAACAAATGACAATCGAGTTGAAGCGTTTAGGAACGGTAATATTATCTATACAGTGTATTGTAACTGGGTCGTATCTTTGAAATAAATGCCTACAGCCGCGTAGTACGTAAACATGCAACAGGGCTGCCCGCCTCCAGGATTTTAATTACATTTGCCTAATTTGTATTTCCATTTAGTTTTGTGATTGTAAATATAGTTTTTTATATAAACGAATAAAATACTTTGTGAAAAAATCGCGCGGTTATTGTTAAAAAAACAAAAAACTGTCGCACCTGTCTGCATGCCGAGCGCAAAGCCGAGACCGATGCGAGTAGGCATAGCTCGCGCTTCGTCCGTTTGTATGAAGTTGGAATACTATATAGATAATAATACCGTGGTTTAGGGCTCGTATACATTTTCTTACACACATAGCTAGGCACAACGTCATATCGTGTTTGTGTGTGTGTAAAAGTCCTAAGCGCATTTCAAGTATTTTACGTATAACCCTTCGGCCGCACCTGCGTATATCGTCCCGAAGACAGCGCGAGATCCCTTTGACGTACCGCCAACCGCGCGACGTGGCACACGCAGTCCGAACTCAGAATGTTTCCGACGATAGCCGATAATAGCCGGTCACATATGCATGTATGAAGCGTATGAGGGTGTATGAAGGTGTATGAAGATAGGCGCAATGCGGCCGCATCATAATCGAATTGCTTATAAAATAAAGTGCAAACTAGCAGAGGGCTCTCCCGATGAAGTAACAACGTCTGTCAGTGGCAGGGTCTTAATGGAACATGTATAAATTTACCGGCTACCTTAACCCGCAAACCGGAATACGACAGTGACAAGCACTGACGCTATTGCGAAAGAATTAGGTAAGGCGGTGGTACCAGACTCGGGCGAGACATTGCAGAACTTTACAACCTAGTAGCCACGATAGTAGTTTCCCCGCCCCCGGCCCCGGACTAACGCGGAGGAATCTGCGATAGCTTGTAATGTTTTTTTTTGTTTCTTTACAAATGATGCACATGAAGCCCTAAAGCCGAGCCACACTGTTTGAAACAAGCCCTCCACATGGATCCCCACCGGCGGTTTACAACAGTATAAACACTTATTTGCAACAAAAATTCATCTAAACTCCACAAGCCTCCCAACAAGGTCACCCGTGTTGGGAGCTTGTTTCCAACAGTGTGGCCCGGCTATCGGCGGGTCCAAACGCCGGACTACCCGTTAATTCGATAGCTTTACTAGAGTCGAATAATTCCGATTTCCGATGAAAACCAGTAATGTGACTGAACACATTTAATAATCACGAGCACTCTTAATTGTAGCGCGGTACCGTGTTTTATATATACCATGTAGTCGGTCAATGTTATTAAAAATGCATAGCACACGGGGTGGTAAGCCGGAACGCTGGGAAAGGTCACCACTCGCTGATAAAAACTTTCAATTGTGTATCATATTATTTATTTATTCATTATACACAAGTAAGTACTGCAGACTGCAAAGGTAATAAATTACGAGGGCACAACCGCGACGACGCAGGGCTGCCAACGAACTACACCCCGTTCCCGGCGTTACCAAGTCGCGTTGCAAGTTGCAGTTATTATATTATAATTTGTGCGACGGGTGCAGCTGCAGTTTTGACACGGGTAGTTTTCATTCCTACTCCAAAGCGGATACCAGTTACCACGTGGAGCAGACAAAGATTGAAACGAGCTTACTCATATTGAAAGTACCGCAACGCGATTGCAATACCTCCTCTGACATTGAGGCTGACATCCATTGGCGGTGGTGATCACTTACCATCAGGTGAACCTCCCTCGCTCTACTGTCGGCAGTTGACTTCACGGTGATAACGGTATTAACTCTGAGTAGGGTTTCGGCGACTTATCGCGTAGATTAAAGGGGTGATGTGTAGCCATTTTACCGGTTTACAGTTTGAACTAAATCTACAAAAATGATTTTGTAGAACTTTCAATGTGATATACAGAGACCAGTCACAAGATCAGGGAAGTTCAATGACGGCTCGTTCAGGTTTGTAGGTACCTATTCTTACCACCATGAAATCATCGTGACTATCATGTAACGACGTAGAAGGTAGGGTAGGCGGTGTGGTCTTGCACGCAAATAACATTACACCAATAACATTATACATATTATATGTATTTGGTGTTTATCGGCGACGTGACGCGACGTATTGTTAGTATCGGCGTTAATGAGCGCACGGAGGGTGTAGCTTGTGGTGAGGCGCGCGACAGCCCTGCCGGCGAGCGGTAACGAGCGCCACTCGAGCGCGCCGGGGGCCGCGACGCTGCACCCCGCACCCCGCACCCCGCAGCCGCACTTATGCCGGGTTACTGAGCAAGTGCCATCACATTTGTTGCATCAAAAGGAAACACCATTAAGACATCACCCACTGCCTAGCTGTTTATTAAAAAGAAAACACATATTTTTCTTTAAAACAGAACTAACTGCCTTGGTGATTATTTATTAAATGTGCTGGATGTGAACGACAAAATACCCTATAATAGACGATTCGATCATAATCAGTCAAAACTGATAACGTTTATATGCATATCCATGTTGTTTTTCTAAAAAGTATTTATAGACCGTCGAATAATGAATTTAGCAGCGGCTGCCTCTCCGGTGGACATACCGACGTGAAACCTCGTAGCTCTTTGCAACACATATTATAGAAATTTACATACACGAGCCCTTTTGAAGAATGGATCAACTGCCTTATTGATACGCATCTTGTGAAAGGCGAGAGAGGGCCTGGCACCAACAATAACGCCTTTGAAGAATAGATCATTTGCCATTCTGGCAGGCAGTTCGCAAGAGGCGACCGACTGGCGACGTGAGTCACTACCATCGTGACTACTGGGTGGTAGAGGTCCGCAACGTCTCACCCACCCACCTTTTCACTCCTGCAAAAATGTCTGACCATATATCAAATTCAGATGGTCAACCGAGCACTATCGAAACTTTCGAAAAACCAAGAGAGTTCAACAATGTTTTGTCGTGCTCGCGCTGGATAAAACTATGTGTTAAAAAGAATGAACAAATTTGGCTTTGAGTTGCAGAGGTATACCAAAAAGGCTCCACTAGGTACGAGTATATTGCAACATTCAAGGTGAAACGAAATTACAATACTGCACGATATAGCCTGTACCATCCACCCAGAAGAGAACCACAAATGGAAATAGACCAACAGACGCATTATGTACTAAAACATGCAAAAAATCAAAAAGCCAGTAATACAAATTTTCAGGGATTTTGGACCAAAATCAAAATGTTATCAGTAACGGAATTGATTTGTTGACTCCATTATCTCAAAAAAAAATCACAAACTCGGAAACATGTCGCAAGGGGCTAAAAAACTCAACTTCCTAAAAGCCCGTGATCTTGAAGTACCAAAAATATATGAAAATTTATTGTTTGCCGAATACCTACTGAGACAAAAAGAAGCGAATCCTTATTTTTGCAAGCAAATCCTTATATTTACAAGAATCGACAAGATTTCTTATCAATGGCACATTCAAATTTTTTTCGAAGTATTTCTGTCAAGTGTATGTATACACTATTCAAGTAGATATCGACAGCAATCTAAAATATGTAAATGTGGTTCCATGCTATGCTGCTTCCACAAAAATTCCTCCAACAAAAATTCCACAAAAAATTATATATATATATATATATATATATATATATATATATATATATATATATATATATATATATATATATATATATATATATATATATATATATATATATATATATATATATATATATATATATATATATATATAATATTCTATATTTTTTTAAATATGATTGTTATGTTGTATGTTGTTATGTCCAAACAGACCCACAAAAAAGAGCAAGAGGTTGTTAGGGCCCATGGTCCCAATCCTATACCTTGGGCCATTCACGCCGCTCCATTACTGCGGGGCGAATGGTTCTATTCAGAAACGATGTTCCTGGTACCTGACGGTGACCTGCTATCTGACGGTAGCAATGTGACGTCAGTCGTCAGACGTCACATATCATTATAGAATACTCTTTGTCTTCAGTATATCAAATTTTGTAAGTAATAATAGGTATACGTATAACTAACAGCACTCTTTTGATGTAGTGTCACATAAAAGTGTCCAATAACTAATCAAGTAAGCTCATGGTGCCAGGTGAGCAACTTTCCCTGAATTTGAAAAGATTCATCTGCCTACCCTCACGACCGGATGTGCAAAGCCTCCGCTATGATGTGTGACAAACGCTTGGGCGAGAAAGGGAGCAGCCAGCACTGACACCATCTGCAACTCTAAGAACATCACCGAAATGTGGCGATGTCATGGTTACTGTTCTTTACAAGTTTATAATTTATATGAACACTAGGTGCAGCGTGCAGCCCGCTGCATTATAACAGTTTATGGCGAATCCCGCGGAATCAGCTAATTTTCCGGGATAAAAAGTAGCCTATGTGCTATTCCAGGTCATCATCTAATTGTGTACCAAATTTCATTCAAATCCGCCCAGTAGTCTTTGCGTGATTGAGTAACAAACATCCAACCAAACATCCAAACTTTCGCAATTTATAATATTAATATAGATTATCTAACTAGTTGCAAAATGTCAGCTACTAGGTATGCATTATATTTCCTACTTGTCCTACATCGCTGTGGTATGCAAACACTGGCAATTATATTTCTTGTGCATTACAATGTTTCTATTCTGAGATTAAGTTTGGATCCACGAGGTGTAAACAACACACTTCTGTTTTTCATAAGAAAACGTTGAAAGACCGAGATATATACATGATTGGTGTGAATAGCCATTGCCGCTGTACCATTGAGCTCCGAGGAAGAAAGACAGCAGACGGCGCAGTGGCGGGGGCACCGCGTCCCGAGACTTGTCGTCGGTAGTCTTGGGTAGTTCGCGAGCGACCTAGGTGGGAAGAGCGCTCCTTTAGGTGAACTATGCGAACTAGTTCATTGAAAATCCCACTCTTAGTTCTTTTTATATCTCTGTTAGCGTCCACTTTACTAGACATTGGCACTATGTGATCAACCGACTTATTTACTTTTACTGTGCGCGCCTTGATATTTCGATAATCGATATCGATACTAAACAACTTCAAATCCCCATGGTTGAAATTTTATCAAATCATAACAATCGTCAACTGAAGTATTGCTGGCTAATTATCAAACAGAATACTAATACCATTTATGTCTTATTTTACGATAAGTTTAATTAAAATTAAAAATTTTTCTTCTATTCCCATTTATTGTTACAAATAATTGATTATTAATATTATATATCACGTTAATTATGACTAAATATTAATATAAATCATTTTATTTTTTGTTTTTGTTTCGATAAAAGATTTTATGTGCCATAACAAAAAAGTCAACTTTAATTGTAAAAATTCATACTTTTTAAGTATTCTTATATAATTACACATTATACTAGGAACTAGCCTAGCTGTTGACTAATCATTAATATAAATTACTTTATTTTTCATTATTTAAATAAAAAATCTCATATTACATAAATGGACGTGTAAAATTTTCATGTAATACTTTGTATTTTTTAAATAACAATAAACAAAACTTACAATAATCATATTTTTTTCTTTATTTATTGTTCTTAATAAATTATTTAAAAAAAAAGAACTAATGAACTAATAGAACGAACTAGTTCATCCTTGGATTATGAACAAAATTGAGCGCTCTCTGTTGTGACCGGTTAGGCCCAAGCCTAGTCGTCGGCGGTGTGGCCGCGCGAACACTGTACTAGTCGCACCTTCCGTAAACAAAACCTGTGCAAGCCAAAAACTCATTTGTAGCGACAAGCGGCCGCGTGGCGCGCCGTGAATAATGCAGGCCGCGCCGCCTGCCGCCCTCCGACACAACAAAGGCTTTTCAGGGGTTCAACAGGGAGCGGCGCACCCTCTGCTCTGCGGCAGCCACCAATTTTAAATGAACACTTACAGGACATTCATTTTAACAATAAAAAAATCACTGATTAATTGTGATTAAATTTTATACTTCAATTCGCAATAATATACTCTTATGCATTACCCAAGTTTTTTCTCTCAGCATAACCAAGGTAAACTGTGAGAAAATGCTTATTATAGCATTAAGTTACGCCTTTTGTACTGATTTGTGCAATAAAGTGTTTAAATAAATAAATATTCCTGCATTAGACCCGGAAACATCGCATACAGCATAAGTATGTGCTAAGTTTAAATCTGGATGAGCTTGCGATCCGATGATATCCGATGGTAAATACTTCATTGCGATGCCATCGCGTACGAAGGGTTCCGTACCATTATCTATAAAAATGAACAAAAAATTACGTTTACTGTAATTGCAACTGTCTATCACCGTTCAGGAGACACAGCTTGGGAACAGACGGCCTGACAGACGGACAGCGAAGTCTTAGTAATGCAATGCACGTATAATATAACGTATGCAATAAAGCACACGTTTTATTTTTATTGCGTACGCCGGTATATATATAACGCCGGTAAGTGGACTATTTTACTAAAACCGCGTATCAATCCGTTAATTTTTTACTAGTTTAGGTTGTAATTGTTTATTTTATACTGTTACAATTTTATCTGTCAGACTTTTTGCTGTTCACTTATTAAATGTAAAGCTGTGGGCTTGTCGGGTTTTTCCTAAACATGTAATTGTACGCATTCTAGCCGATGTTCTACCAGAGTAGTTCTACAGCAGACGAGTAATTGTTGTTATTGTTGAAACATGATATTATTTAAATAACTGAGACAACCAGAAATCAGAAGTACTTTATTCAATTAAACTTTTTACAAGTTATTTTGACATGTCAACATATTTTTTAAAAACTACTACCGGATCGGAAACGCGGACACACACTGAGAAGATCTGGCGAAAGAAACTCAGCGGGCTTGTCTTTTTTCATATCACCTATTATTTTACAAAATCACAAAAAATATATGTGAGATCGGTATGAGGAGCAATTAATCCTAGCCTTTTTTGGTTTCTAAATAATCTGAGATTTTATAATATCCTTTTTCACAAAGTTTTGTTTTAGCACAATTTTTAAATTTATTGACCGGTAGACAATAGGTAGAGCTATCTTTTAACAATGAAAGGACTAATATAATGTAAATGAATTTTAGTTCTATAGATGTCCTACATACACTAGATTAGTGGCTTAAGACTAGTCACTAGATCATTATCAGCTTAAATCATGCCAATTGGCAGCTCAATCAACAGAACTAAAGCAACTCCCGGTAGCTTTCGTTTACAAAACAATTGTTAAAGAACGTAAAGATGTTCTGAGCTTTTCCGTTGAGCGAGTTATCGATCAATATTTTTGTTATTTATGGTCCAAACTATAAAGCCTAAATATAAAATAACCAATCGATTTCACGAATTTTAAGAAATGTCAAAGTAATTGTTTTATTTTCTATTACGACGGCTTACTCAAATTTGTTGATATTGTTCTATCCAGACAATCCAAATTATTTATTATACGTTTCATTAAATAATTTCATTCTAATTGTCCTGCCGCACTCCTGCCGTTGCTAGATACTATCGTGTTCCGGTTTGGAGGACAAGGAAGCAGGTTAACGATGCATGTGGCATTACCACCTCGCAACACGATTAGCAACGCACCACAACATCGTTGGTGTCTGTAGGCGACGGCTTTCTGTTTCCATCAGGAGAGCCATCTGTCTTTGTGCTGTCCTATTATATAAGAAATTGGAGGCAATTATGAGGACTGCCTGCAAGAAGTGAAAATATTAAATTTTGAATTTTCAGACTGATTAATAATACTAGCAAAAAGCAGAGCTTTGTAAGGGCTCGCAAAGTTATACTATCTAGTAATATTGTTATAAAAGTATTTTTATGAGAATTACATTTTTTAATGTATGGACTTTATTTATAATTATCTAACCTAAAAAACTCAGCGTATTTTCACCTAAACATTACATTTGCATCAAAGGCCCGCGTCGTCAGGCTTTGGACTAGGAATATTTGGTTTTTGTTTGTTGGTATTTTCAAGGAAAAATATGTATTAAAAATGAAGGTTGATCTTATAAAAAACACATTTTTGACATTTTGCTGAATTAATTGTTTTTTTCTAAAATCAGGAAGTTCCTGGTTTTACTTCGATTTACGAAATCAAAATCAAAAAATGTTTTATTTAAATAAACCTTCAAAATTTTTGGACTACGCAGGCACGAAGAATTGACGGTAGACACTCAGCGAATACATTTTTCGAATTTTTCTCTCAGAGAAACCCTCGGAGTTCGATTCCAGAGCCAGGCAATGAAAAAATGTGTTTTTTCAGTTTTCTGATGAAACAACTTTGCCCGGGATTGGAAATGTGCCCTACTGGCGATAGGCTGGCCACCTATCACATTGTGGGACTTAAGTATCTTCGGCTAACCGTGGACGCACACGTTGTACTTCTGCCTACCTCTTCGGGGATACGGGCGTAAATTTACCTTTTTTTAGCTTTTTACCCTCGCCCTCGGGCTAAGATTGGGAATTGATCTCAATACAATATAAATCAATTAATACATCTGTACTGTTTCTCAATAAGCATATTGTGAAACTCTCTAACGCTCTATTTACTCTGTTCCCAGCAAACATCCCTGCTCTAGAGCTAAATTTTCCTTGTGCCTTCCACAATATTACTTCGAACTTCCCTTGCATTCTCCTTTTAATGATTTTATCATACACCTTCGATGCCAAACTAATCAAACTGATGGCCCTATAGCTATTGCAGTTTATACTTGAACCTCGCCTTTATACGAGGGCACGATAACCGCGCGCCGCCAGTCAAATATGAAGAAACAATTCATGAAGTAGGTAATCTCTTAATAAGTTCAAAAATTCGAATAGAAAATGTATCTTCTATCAATTTTAACTCGTTAATTTAATAAGAGATGGCGTAAGTAGTAATAAGATTTTAATACAAATTGTACCTTCTATTTTTTATTTTTATAAAATGGTATTTTTATGGTAGATAACAAATCTAGACATGAATATAAACTACCACGTCGAAGCTCAAACCTAAAAATGCGATATTTTTTCAGTAAAATGTACCACAAAAGTGCGTAGAAAGTGGCCTAGTGTAGGGCTCGCTTCGCTCGCCCTGATAAAAAATATATAAAGTATCTTCACGCCCGTATCCCCTAAGGTCAGAGGTACAACAAGTGCACCCACGATTACCCGAAGATACCCGGTCCCACAATGTGATAGGTGGCAAGCCTATCGCCAACCGGGCACTTTCCAATCCCGGGCAACTTTGTGTTTATCACAAAACTGTAAAAATACCTCCTTCATGTGTCCGACTTGGGAATTGAACCCGGGACCTCATGTGGCCAACGCCAACGCTGGACCACTAGACCACAGAGGCGACAAAAAATATATAATTTTACCTTAAACATTAGCATATTGCTGAGGCGAATAATTCGTCAATGTTTAATCCAAAAATATTAGTACTCGTACATATACAAAGTTGGAGTGTTTTATTACTTATAATATTTTTGGATTATATATAATATTGAATATATTTATGAATTGCGTCGGTGTTCATTCAAAAATAGTATAAGCAATCGGGGGCTTTCAAGTGAATGTTACAGACTTATCATTTGTGAAAGTAAAAAACCTCAGTTGTATATTATAAAAACATCGTACTGAATAAAAGCGAATATTACGTATACCTAGTTGTTTAATGTGCGACAGTGCGAGTGGTTCAATAACACATACACCCCCTTTTTATATCAGTGCATACACCACATCATTAATAATACGATCGTACTTTTGTAGGAACGCTTTGTGCCAAATTCTTGTTTTTAAACTTTAAATATTTACTAAGATAAAGTTATAAGGCTTTCAATAATCTTAATAAAAATAATCTACTTAATAAAATAGTTTATCTTTACTTAACCATTATATCTTTATTATAAATAATTAAAATATAATATCCTCATTATAAATATTTCACCGAGTTAAAACTCAACAATTTAAACTCAAATAATCAACAATTTAAAATCAACGAAATATTGGTAACTAATATTTTTTAGGCTAAATAATGTGTAAGTCTATCAAATCTAGCTGATATGACCTATTTTATTAAAATCCTTAGATAATATTGATTTAGTTACGATACTTTTTTGGTATATTTCGTGTAGTTTCACAGACACGACAAAATTTCACGAATAAATCAATCGCTTTTCTCACAATGACAAATCGATCTTTGAGTTTGTATTGAATTTTGTCTTGCCCTGTGTCCACCATTTCCATAACCTTTGTGCATGTCCAGAAGAATATTGTAATATTCCTCTAAAGGTATGATACGAATACAGCAATATTCGTCACATCATACCTAAAGCTCCAATAGTATTCAAAAGAAGTCCGTCGAATACAAACTTTTATAGACACCTCAGCATTTTTTATGTGCCGGATAACCTCAAAAATTTTCTGGTTATTCCACGGTGTTTTTATAGCCCCCTTTGTGATTCATATATTTTCAATAACTCACTATAATATCGATCCTTAAAATCACTAATTTTATTATCTACAACTATAATATTTATTTGTTAATTCCGCACTTGCCCTGCTATCCGCCATGTTTGTTGTTTTAACGTGCAGCGCTAGGCGTAGTACTAATTCGTACAAAATGCCGCGGCAATTTATAAACGGCAATGTTATAGTCGTGGAGCCTATTATAAAATGTCGACACTTTACATTCAGCGTGAAGTATTTTATAAAACGTTTTTATGTTTGTAATCTGACGCCGCCGATTGTCTGATTGCCGGCGCCGATAATCCGCCCGAATAGGGCGGATTATAGAATTTGCCTGCGACACATACACCACATCAATTGCATTAGGTACATACCATTTTGCTAGTTACAACATAGTAGAAAACAACGAAGTAAAACGTGTTTACAGCAATCACCACACTTTAAAATGTATTTGTGTTCCCTGGACACCAAGGGCTGATCCAGCCTTCGAGTCAGGGGGGGTGACACATTTGAGGTTCAGTCAAGATAAGCTCTAATCCTTATTTGTTTGTAATAAATCCATACTTTGCGGGCGCAAGGTGAAACTGTTACTTCGTTGAAACGCGCTTGTACTGTTTCACAAAACAGATTTATCAGTTTTTTTTTATAATAAATAAATATTTAACGGGACAAATTACACTTACTGATCTAACCCCAAAGTAAGCAAATTATTTGCTTGTGTTATGGGTGTTAGTCAACGACACTAATACAAGAAATACATATATAAATACAAGAATATATTTAATAAACACTCAAACCCGGAAATACAAACATTTATGCTCATCACACAAACGGTTGTCCCGTCGGGGATCGAACCCGAGCCCCGTCGATTGTGTAGTCAGGGTCGCTAACCACTGGACCAACGGGTTGTTTATATCTGCCAACCAGTTTCGCCTCTTCAGAGCTATGACACAAAGAAAAAAATGATACCGGGATACAAGTGTCGTCGTATCTCAGCAAACATTATATTGCGTATATTGTGAGACAAGAACGTTGTGTTCCTCGTCTCTACTGTCATAGCTTGCACATCATATGGCGTTAACTACAACTTAAAAACTGACAACTAAATAACATTTGATACCGAAGCTAAAACAGCGCTCGCGCTACCTAAAAAGCTAAAATGACCTAGTGGTACTCCGAAGCGAGCTGTTTTCAAAGCATTGCAGTTTGCCGAGTGGCTGCCTCAGCCCTCAACTTTAGTTATTTTTGGCGGTTTCTTTGAATATGTTCCAGTGGTACGGCAGCACTATCTTCCTTTAGGGCTATTTCAGAGGCTACATATTCAGGAAGAGAAGCGATAGTATGTGATCTGTGAAACAGAACAAGTATGTAATTGTTGTAATCATTATGATGGAGTTACATCAAGCGCCGACGATGGAGAGTAGTTATCAATAAAACAAAATAATTGTAATTGCCGAGTTCGATAGTCGAGTTGGCGCCGCCCGAACTATGTATGATACCGAATAGGTACTGAGTATAATTATTATGGTATCGATGGTCGAATGGTTAGTGACAGTGACCAGTGACCGCGCTATCGACGAGGATTGGGAGTTATTCTCGACAGGGATAAGCGTTAAAAATATAAATAAAAAATAGGAAAACCCAGAAAAACAAACATTTATGCTCATCACTCGAGCATAAATATTAGTTTTTCTGGGTTTCCCTATTTTTTATTAAACGTATTTCAGTAATTTTATGTAAAATGTGTCTGTTTGTGTACAATATGTGTATGTATTAGTATTTTGTACCAAGCGCACATGCCACAAGCAAACAATTTGCCTATTTTGGGGTTACATCAATTTTTTTTTTAAATCATACTAGCGACCTGCCCGCGGTTTCACCCGCGCAGCTTTTGTTCCCGTGGGAATATCGGAATGGTTTATATACTTAAACCTTCCTCAAGAATCAATCTATCTATTAAAAAAACCGCATCAAAATCCGTTGCGTAGTTTTAAAGATTTAAGCATACATAGGGACATAGGGACAGACAGAAAAAGCGACTTTGTTTTTTACTATGTAATGAAGATAGCAAACAAGCAGATGGGTCTCCTGATGGAGTCATCCATCGCCTATAGACACCAACTGTGTGTGTTGTGTAGCTGATGATGCAATTTTATTATTATTATAGTAAAAAATAAAAAAAGGCGTAGTGAAAATATTGGCAGATTGCGCTAGTAGGTGGTACCGGCGACGAGAGGAGGGGGAAGGGGACGATTTGTTTTTCGTTACGTAGATTCTCATGAAGTAAGCTTCATGGCAATTAGGAGGATTACAAATTGAGCAACGGCTATTAATTAACATATTCAGTTCCGCGTCCGGCAGTTACAGCTGTAGCGGCGGATACACACAGAGGCCGCCGGCACAACCTCCACCACACGCGCAGCAACACGTGACGACAGCACTGCCGGTTTAATATTTTAATTATAAAACTAATTAATATTTTAACGCAGAGTTTCGCAAATACCTAGTATCTAGTATCGACGTGGTGTTGTAACAAGAGGAGCCCGTTACCTCTCTTCAGTAAGCCGCGCGCGCTAAAAACATTATCACTCTATAGCCGACATAAGATACCTACTGGTCACTGATAATATAATATTTCATGTTTAACGATTTTATGTGGATACACAGCGGAGCTGCTCCGGTTGCGTGCCCTGTGTCACTCCTGCTCCGTGGAATGTCATAAGGTGACGTGGCCGCCAGCCGGCCGCTAGCCGTGCAATATAAATATTTCGTGACGGTGACAATCGGCACCGCGAGCCGCGACCAAACACCTGGCAGGCTGCCAAACTATTGAACGTATTTTCGGTATAGGCCTGCGTTCCACTCGACACTACAGTGGAGTGCGAGGGAGCCTGTCCTCAGCTCGCCCGCCTCGAGTCCGTGGCGACGACGTCACGGTCGCGGTGGTGGCACCGACCACCGTTTCACACCGGCAAACCTAAACTCCACAATAAATCCCTCTTATATTGTAAATAAACTAGCTGTTGCCAGCGACTTCGTCCGCGAGGACTTCGTTTACTCCGCACAGCTTCTCCCCCGTAGGTGCCCCCGTTGGTGATATTATGTATCCTATATGTTGACCCGACCTGTTAGTAATATTCTTGCAAAATTTGAAGTAAATCCATGCAGTACTTTTAGAGTTTACCCCGGACATACATAAAGACAAACAGACAATAATTCTAAAAACTATATTTTTGCTTCAATATCGTTTGTAGATCCACGCTTCAAGTATTCTTTTAAAAAAATATTCAATGTACAGTTTTGACTTTCCCACCATTTTATTATATGTATATGCTTGTTAATACATCGTAGAAAAAGTATTGAATTAATTTGTAGTAAATTTGGCACACAGGTAGGTTATGATTGAAGTCAGTGTACCCGGCTGTGCATATTTGTTCCAACTGTAACGCTATTGAACTCAAGTGAGAACTGGATGTGTTAAAAAGAATATGAAAATACTAAAATCAACGCGGTCGTGATTAGCTAGCTAAAGAAAATATATGGGGCTCACAGAGCGGATGCGTAATGTTGAAGTGAGAGCGGGCTTATACCTGAAAAAAATATCGATGTATTGATTGGGCATAAAGAAATGTTAACAAAACAGATATACAATGAGAATGTGGAAGGATGTAGGTACCGGGGGAGACCAAAACTGATGTGCGTACCATACATAATCGAATTGATCGAGTACTGTCCGAAGCTGATAATAAGCGTCTTCGTAACCGGCGTGATTGTTGAAATTGCGTTTGTATGAAGAGAATAATTAATGTGGAGGAAGCAAGACAAATCTGCAGGGATCATAATATTTGGCACTCCATTTTTTTCTGCCTAACCTGCAAGGGACCTAGCACGTAGATGTACATATATATGTAGGTTGGATAATTTTACCATCCATATGGAAATAATATATATGATTTAAAACAGTGCTTCATTTTCAGTAATGTGTACCACAGTTGATGGTAGACTTTATCAAGGTAATCATCAAAATTGTTTTTGGTTTGAGCCACCCAGCCGCTCCTGGATACGCTACTGCTTACTTATATGACCTACGTCGAGAAACAGATTTTACCCCCCACCTAAAATGATCGTTGCCTACAATACAAACAAATACAAACCTCCGTTTTAATCAACAAATGACTGTGAAGTTTACGTGTTTACAATTGTTACGTAACTTATAAGTACATCACTTTGGCACACTGGAACATTACATTAGTAACTTCAGTCAGTGTGAAGATTGAAACTATCAAAACTTTTACTCTTTATTCATTTGTTGTAGGTGTTCACTCTGTTAAATCCGCCAGCTATGGTAGCAGTGATTTAAAACGAATAAATGGTACCAGGGTCACGGTGTTTCTTGAGGAGGAAACCTTACACGACTTACAACAAATACACAAGGAGGATGGCGTTGATCCAACTTAACCAGTTGAGGAGCTCGAATGGCAACACAACCTGACGAGTGACGAACGAGTAGAAAAACATTTCAATAAGAATATTCCAATTTTTGTGCAATAAATACAAGTGTATGTTATTGCAGTGAAACATCGTTTATAGCTCAAAACTGAATACTACGCGATGACAGCAACAACACGAGTGTGACTGATATATTAGTATTCGCTAAGATATTAGTAACATTGAAAGGATTCGTGGATTAGTAATCCGGCGAACTGTAATATGCTAATATTTCATGTTCGCCTAATATCTATAACAGCTATCCAAAATGAATCGGATAATATCATTCGGTATTCGGAATAGTTCGGATTCACTAGATTGGCGCCCGTCGGATTCGTGAAAATATTAAAATATTTTCACGATACCCCGCGTCGTACGTACGAATGAGACAGACGTATTTTTTGCAGTATACTTTTGTTTTAAGGTCCAAATTACAGTGAAATATTAGTTAATAGTGATATATTAGTTAAGATTTTTTCCTGCCGTATCGGAATAAGATTTTATTACTGTTGCTTTAAGGTCCAAATTACAGTGAAATATTAGATAAGGTATTTTCCTGCCGTATCAGTATCAGATCTTATTACTGTTACTTTAAGGTCCAAATTACAGTGAAATATTAGTTAATACTGACATATTAGTTAAGACATTATAATATTTAAAAGTGAATATATTAGTATCACCTAATCTTGAGAAATATCGGTATTAACCCACCTCTAAACACGACCTATCCTTCAAGTAGCAATAGCGGCACTTCTACGGGGAGCTCTCATTAATTCTGCTACTCAACGACAGACGCGTTCCGTCCACCAGATCTCACTTTAGGTCCATTGCTTCTGTTGGCAAACTTAAAAGAGATTTTATTGTTAAGTCTGTGGTCGATGTTCGGCCACCGGCGACCGCTAGTTAGGTAATAAAGTTAGAACGCTCTCAATACAACAATACATCATCTCATCTCATTTTGTGTGTAACTTTGTTTAAACATTTATTATATATTTAACAAAATTTTATTTTATTATATCAATAAAATTTTATTTTATTTTTTGAAATTCAACAACCGTCATTCAGGACAGGCCTTTTGCAGTCAACCCTATATCATTGTGTTCGCAATAAAACAGCGCTTATTTTTATGTTTAATTTATAGATTAAACAAGTAGGTGAAAATAACTAAGACCAAAATACATGTTTATACCTGTCCACCCAATAGTTAGGCCAGGAAAAATATAGCCAACCCTACGTTTGCATACTCTATAGACTTTGTACTTGCGGTTGGTGTACAATTTTTTCATTAAACATATCGGTAGAAATTTTATAAAAGTGTTTTTTTAATTATTAATTAATTATAGCCTGGCCAGGATTTTTTCAGTCAACCCATTTTTTTATAATTTTTAACATACTAAATTACTTATAAAATTATTTTCATTCATTAAACAGATGGGTGAAGGTCGATTTTACTTCGGATCTTAGACTATTTGCTTGTGTTATGGGTGTTAGTCAACGATACTAATACATAGAAATACATATATAAATACTGGAATATATTTAATAAACACCCAAACTCGGAAATACAAACATTTATGCTCATCACGCAAATGCTTGTCCCCGTCGGGAATTAAAACCGAGCCCCGTAGATTGCGTGGTCAAAGATTCAAAGTTAATATCTTTGTTGTCTGTAGGCGATGGTGTCCTCTTTCGATAAGAAGAGTCAACAGCTTGCCTGCAATGTCATGATATAAAAACGCAAATGTGAAATGACGCATCCACTAGAGTGCCTGAAGCGATGCGACGCACGGTGTGTAATGTTTACCGGTCGTAAACATCAGCTCCAGCGCTCACGCCGGATTCCCGGCAGGTATGCCGCGGCTGGCAGTTTGCGCGCCGATCAAGATAACGTGTCGGATAATAACAGCAAGGTCGATGCGTTCCGAAGGTATTTCTAAATTAATCCGAGGTTACACTTTGCCGAACTTCGTTGTTATTGTAACAGATTGGAGAGCATCTAAGCGATCACGAGTCACGACTCGATGTCGCAACTGGCAACGGCCAGCGCCGGCGGCCGCCGGAATGTCCAACACTTTATTATAATAAAAGATGTCGGGTCAATCAGTCTGATCGATCTAACCTTGATTGTGTAACTAGATTACCTACGATGGTGTACGATTGTAATCGTAGCAGCTTATCGTTCGATATCTGGGTATACCATCGTGCTGCGAAACTGTTATTGATAAATTATACGCCTTAAACGGTTTGAATTAGTCAATAGGTACCATAGCTTTCGTCACTATTCACAGAATATTAGGCAATCGGAATACATCTTGAAAGTCGAAACCCCCTGTCAACACGACACGCTGTTAGGCTACTAATTTAATATGTTGTAATTTACATATGCCTTAGTCAAAAAGAAAATTGACAAGCTATTTTGATGGTTGCAAGTATACGCCAGACGATAGCAAAGTTGTAGAAGGGTATTTAATAGATTCAGGCGTTACCTTGCGGAAATCCATAATTTCAAGGAGCAACTACGGTATTTTTTTAATTTGCAAATTTTCCACGAAATGTTATATAGAACTGCTGTGATGCAACAGATATTAAAGGTAGTGTAAAGAATGGGGCAAACTTATCCAAGGTCTGAAATTAGTGAAGACCGCAGCGGCACAAAAAGACAGTAACACACAAATTATGTCCTCAAGGCACGTTTCTCTTCGCAACCGAAGCATATTCTGGAGAGTCGAATAGCACTTCACTCTATGAAGGGTGAAGCATTAATAAGGTGAATCATTAATTTATAATATTATAGTCGAGTCCCAGGCCTCCCTGAAAAATATCTATAGACAGGTACGCCAATGCACTCGGCACACAGTTCACGAACCTACCTATAACTTGTATTAAGGAAAATCAGAGAAAATTGTATTACTTATATTTGCAGTTTCATCTTCTTTGTGTCACAAAATAACAGACAAGCAAATAGCTCTTCTGACAGAAAGAAATAACCATCGCCTATAGACACCAAATATGTTGATGGTCTTAATGCGTCTTTTGTCATCAATAAGCAATTTACGGTATTCGGCGAGGTTTATGGGCGTGTATCACGAATATATTGATTCAGGGAATACGGCGTTCCGTATAGCGCTACCACTGCTACCAGTGGTGAGAATTTCACGTAATGAGCACGTTTGTGTTTCAGCAGGCCACCTCACATTCCGGCGATGATAGTAGCCACAGTACTGACAGAAAACACTACCAGATACCACGCGAACAAAATTATGAGTAAACGTTAGTATCTACTAACCGAACTCAACTTTAAAGACCAACTCATAGTAAAACAAAATAACATCAGACAGTAGCTATGGTTGCGATAAATATAGCAAGCTCCGCGGCCCGATTTCGGTCAGGTTGATTAAATATAATAATATAAAATATTAAAAGTAGTAATGTAGTAAATAATAGACACACACACACACACATACTCTCTCTCTCCCTCGTATACATATAAACACAAAAAAACTCACGCACAAACGAAACATTCACTTATTCATAATATGTAAGTCACGCAAAACACTCAGCAGTCTAAAATTAACCTACTGTGCCTGTTATTGTTAATTTTTTTTCAAATTTACTTTTTAATTTTTCTTCTTGTTTTATTGTATAGCTTTATTACCTCCCGTGAAATTTTTGTTAATTGTATATACGGAAATCACTGCAAGGTATCCACGCCACAGGCTTTGCCTAGTGTGGAGTCCAACAGAATTATAAACTATTGTACTGTACTTTTAAGGCGATAGGTAATGCCAAACTACGAAATAGACACCTCTTTGAAAGCCTACTACTGCTAACCGGTTGGTCCAATAATTAAAAAAAAATATGCATTATACGTATAATATAATTAAGTTTAAATTTTAAGTTCGTTTTTTCAAATTTTATTGTTATTTTGACGAAAAAATATCGAATATCTTTCTTATTTTTACGAAAAAATTTGCTTATAACTTCCAAACTACTGTAACGATTTTGATGATTTTTTCTTTTTATTACAGACAATTTATTGCTTTATAAAATTTAAGTTCAAAATTTTACAAAATCATTATAGTGTGCTATTAAATCAATAAAAACCTTATTATTTAATTCGCGGACAGCGCTTGCGTCGTAAGTCAGTCTCCCGGTAGCGTTCATACGGGGAGGCTGTGTCGCATGTTAGCATGCTCCGCTCTCCATATTCGAGTCAAAGAGTAATAGTACAGATAGAACGTTTGGCACAATAGTAAGGTTGTGCCGTTTGGAAATTGAACATTTCGTTTACGCTTGGATGTTTTTTTATAGTAGATAATGAGCTTGGTCCGAGAAGGCTGTTTTTTTACAGATGTTGTTCTTATGATATAGACAAGGAATAAGAAAGGGTTTTTTTAAATTCATCCTCTAAGATGGTAAAATAGGGGGTGAAAGTTTGTATGAAACTCTGTCATTTTTGAGTTGTAATGAATGATATGCCGTAATTAAATTATCCTTTATCTGAAAAAAAATTAAATACAAATTTAATATTTTTTTGAATTCTAGCCCATAGAGAGGTAAAAAGAGGCTTTCAAGTTTGTATCAAAAATGAAGTGTTTATTTATTGCATTACTATAAAATCTAAATTATTTTAATTTAGTATTTCTGATTTTTAATACAATTAAGAAGTACGAATTTTCGGTTTTTTTTTAGTACTTATGCTCTTCAATCGAAATTGAAGAAACATGCATGTAATGTACGAAGTTTCATCCATTAAAGGAGTAAAAGTGTGTTTACAATTTATGTGAAAAATCAAACGTTTATGGTCAAAATAATTTGAAATTCGGCATTTATGTTCTTCAACACAATTTAAGAATCATATATTTATGGGATTTTTTAAATTTCATTCCTTAAAGGGTAAAAAAAGCATTGATGTTTGTATAAAAAATAGATTGTTTATTGTAGAATATCGTAGAAATTATTTAAAACTTAGTATTTATAATTTTTAATACAATTAAATGAATACGAGTTTAAGGTTTTCAAATGTTATCTCTTCAAAGGATGAAAAAAGTGGTAAAGTTTGTAGAAAAAATAAAATATGTTTAATCAAAATCTCTTCAAATTTATTAGTCACGTTCTTTATTTCAATTAAATAAACGTGCATGTAAGGATGCTGTGAGTTTTATCTCTTAAAGAGGTAAAAGAGGATATTAAAGGGGCTGAAAGCTAGTACTTTATAAATGGTTTTGTTTGCGAGTAGACGCTGAATAATATTTTTAGACTATTCATGTACTTACCTACGTTTACGCTTGAATGTTTTATTAGCTATAGATAGATAAGTATTTTGTCAATATTTTGTATAAATGTACAAAAATAAAAAAAAACATATAAACAACGAAGATAATTCAAGCAAGCGAATAAAAAGCAAAACTCTAAAGAAAAAAAAATAAAAACTGGTACTATTTGAAGATAGCAAGGACTTCGCAACTAAAAAAAAAATAAATAAAATATATTATACATACAAATGATCTAAATAAACCAACTTATTTAGTACTTTCCTATAAAAACATTAAATTAAATTATATCTCTACTTTTCTCTTACGTGATTTTGAAACAAAAACTAAGAAGCTAGTTAAAGTTTTAAAATATTATTCAAGAGATTAAATGTTTACAAAATCAAATTTTGAATGGTTTTGTTAAATATTAATTGTTGATTGTATGTATTAAAATAAAGTGCTACACGGGATGTATTGTATATTACAACACTTTCAAAGAAATAGGATACGTAACTGTTATTATTGTGTAAATTGTTATATGATTTTTTGTCGATTTTCGGTATATTTTTTTCTTTAGATATTTATCGTTTTTGTAAAATGAATGTATATGTAATCGATAAATGAGCGATTACTGTTTATTGGTTTTGAGTTTGACAACATTCAGTCGATTCACGATGATAAAAGTTCATATAGGTAAACGAAAATGTTAAAATGTAGGTATCTGCATCAACTGTAAATACTCTTTGACTTTGGAGCACACCAGCGCGAGAAATAATATTTGCGCCGCTCCTGTTAGAAATTCAAGGTCGTTCGCAGCTGTAATCGCCTTAAATATAAGTAATAATAATAAATCTTATCTTATCTTATCTAATATCCAGACTGTCCAGTTTCTAGCACACACCATTTCAAAGCTATACCTAGGTACAGAGGACTGCAGGCCGTAGCGAGTGTGACTGTGAAACTACACTATCAGTGAGACCGACATGCGGGTAATGGACTAATATAATTTGGAATTCTTACCGTACAATGATTGTGCTTAACAGATTTCTACCTACTTAAGTCGTGTTTTATCCACTCATGTACATACATTGTACGTACATCCATAATAATAGTAATAAGTAGGTACACGACTTTTTCGTAAACAAACGGTTATGTCTAACATAATGATTTATCTGTTTTTTAATAATAGTTACTAGCGAAAGAAAAAAGATAGTATACATATGTGTATATTATCACGTATGTCACATAAATGTGGCGCGCGTGTGTGTGCGCGCGCGCGCGTGTGTGTGTGTGTGTGTGTGTGTGTGTGTAGAATTAAATTTATTTGTAGCGTAGTCCTTCGCAATGTAAACTTTAATTGTGCCAAATTTCAAACTCCTCCGTTTGCGTAATTGACATAAAATGGATACAAAGCTTTTGCTTCACGTATCATTATATATAGATACTCGATTGCAAGTTTCTGAGTCGATCAACCCGTCAACTAAGTATCCAAACAACAAATTCTTTTAATGTGTTCGATTACTTATTGGCGGGACCAATGTATTTGAAATGTATGATTTCATGAGTATTTAGATATTTACATATTCACTTGTAACATAACATTTATATAAATGATTCATGTGGAGCAACACGAACTAATTGGTCCCGTTCGCGGAGGGCGCGCCGCACGCTAGCGCTGGCCGAGTTCTTTGTCTCTCCTCCGAAGCCAGAGACGTGGCACGAGTCACGAGTCACGACATGTCAACGAAGACGCGACGTGCGGCCTACCTTTTACTTGGGATTGGTCGGCTTGTATTTACAAGGCGTTTAGCTTCCGGCGACTCGGTCACTCATCTTAAAGTTCAAATGAATACACTAATAAGTTCAACGTCTGTTCGGCGTCGTCTTCGAAACTCCCACACGACAAATATGTATTGTTACCGTTCTGTTAGCCCCCGTTGTAGTCTCGTCTGTTATATTAAACCCTACCTACCAGTTTCGTATATAAACGCAACGCGCTTATAAGATTATCTGTTTTAATAAATCGGAAAACGTTTAAAAGCACTAAGGTGTGGCTGAAATAAAATGTTCTGTGCAGGCGCCCACCGACATCTCACATTGAACGTGTTCTATTCAAATCAAATGACTAGAGACCGCTGGCCTCATACTCAAACGCAGCTGTAATAATTAATAATTAGAGCAAATTAGTAACAACAAACAGTTCGGCAGCCTCTGCTCCTCAATGCTCAGTAGCCTGCGCCACAACAGAGTGCTAAGTGTGAGTTTTTTTTTGGCATTCGATCGTGAGCGCGTTTGGAGTTTACTAGGAATTTGTATGTGATTTGTACAGCGCCACCTAGTGGTAAACGTGAGAAACCAGTTTACCACTAGGTGGCGCTGTACAAATTACATACAAATTCATTGTAAACTCGAAACGCGCTCACGATCGAAAGCGAAAAGAAAAACTTACACTTAGCACTCAGATCGCTCCAGTCGTCATGTCACGTTAGCGGCTGTGATGTGTACCTACGAGTAACTAGACTTAGAACAGTATATATATATATTCCTGCCAGGCAGGCAGAATCCAAACACTACCACATTCAATCTATTCTGTACATTCCTAACTCTGCGTGAACCGACCGATTAATTATGAGAGAAACTACATAGGCGCCGTTCGCATCTAAAACTTGACACAGAATTACGATAACGAAATGATAAAGATTAAAGAATAATAGATATAGAAGTACGCGTAGTAACTACTGGCAGTGCGTGACAATGGAATGACAACGGACACTATCGACGTCGCGCCCCGCAACAGCCCCCCAAGACAAGTGGCATCAACGCTAGGAGAATAGAAAACAAAATGTATGGATTTGACATAAGCTGTTGATACGAGCGTAAACGAATTTGTAATTGGTAGCCAAGTGTCATTCGTGAAACGAAACGTTATCTTGTATCGACCATCTTTGATCAATTTCATACAAAACCTTAGCCAAGTGGCACTTTTGACAAGCAAAATTGGTGATCCAATGATGAGCGAACGCTAGAACCCTGTAAATTACGCTAAAAATGGCGGATAATCACTATTATTTAATCAGCTGTTCTAAATCGTGGATAATATCTGATAGAATTTTTGATAATTTTAAAGTAAAATGAACGCAAATTGCCATAATTTAAGAGTCCTAACCTAACTAGGGGGTTTTCAATACATTTTCTTTTTTTAAATCGCAGGCGCCTTTGTAATGAATTTCGTTTTTCATCCCCTAACTCCACGGGGAATTAACTCAGTGCAAAGTGACCTTGACAAAAGTTGGTGTCCCTTACCCCCTCCACGTAATGGTGCAACAAAAAAGGGGTGTTATATAGGGTTGAAATTTTCCATCAAAATTTTTCTAAGTCCTGCGCACGCTCTGACCGCCAACCGAGCTCTCTGTTCATTCTAATATAACGCATTGGCGTCATTTCGACCAAATTGGTAGCCAAGTGGATTATGGCTTGTTTAACGTTCGTTCCATACGAACTTTACGAATAATATCGAATATTGTCTCTGAATTGAATATAATAAAAATAAGAACAGAGTCGCTATATCTGATTCAATTTTGATTGTATGTACCGCGTGAGTGCGAATAAGATAAAATATACTATCTTTTCTTCTTAATTACTGTCATGCCGTAAGTTTCTATATAGCTAACATGTTAATTGTTTTAACATATTTTAAGTAAATCCTCTTTACCTACCTTACAAGTGAACGTAGAATTGTGCAAAATGTTATCGATAGTCACATTTTAAAACTTATGTTTCAGATTTATGAAAGCTGATGATAAATTTATTATTAAAAATGAACAAAAATATGCAAAACTGAACATATAAAACTTCTTTTTTACGTATTTTTTGGCATACATATTTACAGAAATGTAAAATTGATCGAAATCTATTGCTACACTGAAAAATAAACTATCTTTCTTTGTTTTATTAAATTTACAAAATACAAGGGTTGTAACAAGAATATAGTGTTTATAACTTGAACTTATAGTGTCTGTAAAATATTTAAAGACGAAATATTATATTTATCATCATTAAGACATTGTCAGCATTTTGCAAACCTATCACTACTTACAATGTGTCTAGGCAGTTCGTTAGAAGCGAACAATTGGCTAAACGAGTCACTAGTATTGTGGCTGGTAGGGTGCTGCATTGTCTCGCCCGGGTCTAATACCACTGACCCACCTATTTCTGTAGCAATAGCAACAGTGCTTGTTACTGTCGTGTTCCGGTTTGGAGGGTAAGGTAGCCGGTAAATGTATGCATGTGACATTAATACCCCCCCCCCCCCCCCCCGCCACAAGGATATCAAAGCACCATTAATAATGTGCCACCAAAAGCCTTCTTAATTTGCTTCCTAAATTTTACTTTAAAATTATCAAAAATTCTCACAGATGTTATCCACGCTTTAGAACAGCTGATTGAATAATAGTGATCAACCGCCATTTTAAGCGTAATCTGCAGGGTTCTAGCGTTCGCTGATTATCGAATAATTCGCTACTATTTTGCTTGTCAAAAGTGCCACTTGGCTACGGTCTTGTACGAAAATTGACAACGAACGTTGAACAAGCCATGATCCACTTGGCTACCAATTTGGCCTAAATATCGCCAAAGCGTAATATTTGAATAGTTACTGAGCGTTTGCCACTTGTCTAGGGGGGCAGAGCAGACGGCGCAACGGACTACAGCGCGGGCGGGACACGCCGCGCACCGACCTGTGTATGTGTAGCAGTTGTCGGTTTATCAGTCACGCCCTCCAACGACAGGACACCCCTAACTTACACGAATAAAGAAACGCTGTTAACACGTGTACGTAGTTCACTCGCAGAGGTCAACAGTTGTTAACGCTCGTGCCTTATGAAAAAAAGAGGCCAAACACAGTAACAGTAAGCGGGCGTTAGTCAGTCAGCTCCGTCACCAGCGGCCGCGCACCTCACCGCCACAAACAAACAATGTTATCTCATATCTGTGACACGTGTCCTGATACTAGCGCTGCTTCGGTGGCTTGGAACTGCGGCCGGGTGCTTCACTACTCATACAGCGGGCAATAAAGTTTATGTCGACTAAAGCGATAGCTGTGATAGTGTGCAGACACCACCGATAAACGGTATCATCACGGAATTTAATTTTTTCTATTCCGTGGGTATCATAATAAAGTATTTCGGGGCAAACAATGATTTAACCTCGTGAGAAGAACGATGACGACACGAATAGTGCAATACAGTTCAAAAATAACACCTTAAATCGAAAATTTGTTAGAATTCAGTTTCCAGGTCATGACCATGACACTTGATTATGTCTCTTCGATATGTCGATATGCTTAGAGTGATAATTGCATTCAACGTTTCGTTCATATTTTAAGCCAAAACCGTATCGATGTGTGCATGACGTTCGTCACCCTTCGTGTAATTACTTGCATTGACACGCACACAAAGACACATTATTGCGAGAATAATGTTGCAAGCAAATAAATATTTTCCCAAAACGGTATTTAAAATAAGTCTACCTTACAAATAGGCTTTCATATAACATTAATAGTCATTTAGTATAAACTTGAAACTTATACTTTTTATTCGGTTACGTAAAATATGTTAAATGCCGAGAAATATTCTAGATGTTCTCAAGATGATATTCCAAAGCTATTTAACCTTATATTTTTTTAGTTTTTGTGCTTTCATTTGTAATTTAAAATATTTTTACCTCATTAAAATAAAGATTGTCTTTCTTTCCAATAGTATTATTAGAGTTATAGAAAATTTAAAACCTACATTTTTTATCCCGGTGAGGTAAAATGAGTAGAATTACAGGTTAAAGAGGTTCTCAAGATATTTATTTTTTTGTATATAATATCAGTAATCAAACAGCACCTGCACCAACCGTAAATAAAAAATATGGCCAATACAAGTTTACATTTTTGAAGTTATAAAAACAATGATTGAAGTAATTCTTTAAAAAACATTATTGAAATATATCTACTAAAATATAATTGTACAATACAAATGTTATTACAAATTTCTGTATTGCTTGGCGAATGCTTGTGCGTCTTTATGTGTATGTCTGTGTGCATGTATGTGTGTATGTGTATATGTTTTTTGAAAGCTAAACTAGCTTGAACGTTAACAGATGGGCGGGCAAGTAGGAACAATACTTACGAGCACTTTGAGGTAAAAATAATAGGAGAAATAGGAAATCAGTTTAAAAGGTTAAAATGTTTTAAGCTAAACATAATATTTCTGACTACTATATTGAATCAAGCTACTTTTGGCTCTGTGCACGACTTGAGCACCGCTTATCGTGCGCAACTGTTTTGGTTCAGATCTTAGAATATATGTAGAAAAACGTAATCCCTGTGCTTAATCTCCTCTAACGTTTTTACCTGAATCGGAAACAATAAAGCTCTTTGTGGCGACTCTTTGGCTTCTACGTGCTATAATATATGCATTGGAGTATATGGCACAAATTAATTAAGTCGTGTATTAATACTCAGTCATATGAGCAAAGTCGTCATTCACAGCATAAATTTCAAGCTATGTAGAATTGAAACTTAATTATCAGCTTAAACATATTAGGAGGCCAACATTTGGCGCTGACCGATTTTAGGACACGTTACCCTACATTATTTCGTCGATAAAACTCAAAAATATCGCCAATAAAACAACTTGACACTAAGCAAAACACGAAATAATGCCGTACGATGGCATATTATTTCATAAGAAAAATTTAAAAAAAATGTCTTTTTGGAAGCAACAGTATTTTTCTTGTGATCACAGCGGCATCTAGTAATGCTAGTTGGAACAATTTTTTGCCTTCTAAAAGTCCTCATTATACACGAATATAGGCTTTGCAATATTGGTTTGACAAACGGTTTTGTAATATTTGTGCCAGTATAAAGGTAAGTCCCAACACTTAAAAAATATTTTTTATGCAAAAGCAAAGTCCAGGCTATGTCATATCGCACATACAATAGGAATACACATGTTATTAATTATAATGAAAATAGGTAAAAACAAATACGTGGTAGAATATTTTCCTATTTGGCTGGCAACATTTTGAATATCGTTCAACTTAGATATTTACGATATATTTGTTTGGATTTTATACAAAAATATCCGATGCCAAGTAGTTCTTATCTGTGAAATGTGATCTTCAAGTCCTAAATACGCTTTTGTGAAGCACGGTAACAACCTTTCACCACACAGTAACTCACATTTTTTTAAATTGCGAGAGCTGTACTCCGTGTGGCACGTGTCATATGTCTGAGAGGCCGGCGAGCGTAAGAAGCCTTTTCAGGCTTCTTTGAAATGGTTTAATATTGCGCGGGTCGACTTGGTTTCTATGCGTTATTATTCTATGTCGATATGTCGATCTTAAATACGAGTATACCAACATACAACCACAAAACTATTGAGAAAAATCTCATGACGACATTTACTGATATTTAATTGTGGCGCCATAGACGCCACAGTCTAAAATACATGAACGCAAATGTGACGCCACCAACGTGCGGAGACCAGAGTACATTCCATTACTGGTAATAAACAGAAATGAATGTGACGCCACCAAAGTTCGGAGACACTCCACTACACAGAAATGAAATGAATACATTTCAAAATGCCTGTATTAACACTGAGATCCACTCGTACCAAACATTTTAATTAAGGTTAAATTCATTTGAAAAATATTCAGTTTGGTGCAAGCGGTTAGGTCCGCTTGACCAAACTATTAGACAGGAAAATAACCTTAACCTACTGTTACTCGTACTTTATTTATCAATCGATTTAAAACTAGGAAGTAGTTCAGAGCCTCAAGCACGAAATTTAAGCGTTTTCGTATCGTCAACGTATCGAGGACTCGATACGTTAACGGAGTATGACGATAGTAGGAAGCACGAAGCACCTTCTATCGACTCTCGAGACCTCGATACGATTACGCTAGTGACGTCATCCTAACGTAAGCAGGGAGGTACTAGTTTCGTTCAAAAACTTAATCGTATATTATCGGTTTCATTATATTCCATATAGAAATATATTTATTGATAACTAAAATCATACCTAACTCAAGCATAATTAATAAAATACACAAAAATAAAGAAATACATTCTCTACTCTAAGAAAAATCAAATTTATTTTGACGAAACCATTCTAACAACGATCTTACGTTGTTCTACGGTTTTTGAACGAGACGACCGCTTGTTACTTGACGTAGGTATACGTCATACGATGCCAAACAAAGACAAGGTCAAGTTTGTTTACGTACAGGCTCTCGAAAACATTACATTTAAATTGTTTCCTCGCATTAAATATAAATAAAATATTATAAAATGAAAACTAGACTAGCTTTATGCAGTACATAACTATGGTGAAGTTCATGGAAAAGTACGTCCTGAAGTTTTATGTAACTTATTTATTATGTGCAGTTTTTTGTTTTGTGATGTGAAGTGAAGATTGGATCCTTTCTTCCAGGAACAAGATTCCTCTAAGGAAATAAGCTCTAGAGTTATCCTGGAACTCAGTCTTAATGAAGTTTTTCGGCGGAGTTGCTCACAGAGAAATGTAAGAGCCTCTTTGTTGAGGCGATATTTATTTTTAAATTCGGTATCATTTAAATCCATAGGATCAAATATTTTTCTCTGTTTAGTCCTACATCTAACTTCTCTGAAAAATAATCTATACATATAATAAAATCGTAGGAAAGTCAAAACTGTACATTGAATATTTTTTTAAAGAATACTTGGGGCGTTATCTACAATCGATATCGAAGCCAAAAATATAGTTTTTAGAATTTTTGTCTGTTTGTCTGTATGTCTGTTTGTCTGTATGTATGTCCGGGGTAAACTCAAAAAGTACTGCATGGATTTACTTCAAATTTTGCATGAATTAAAACTAACAGGTTTGGTCAACATATAGGTTACATATTATCACGCTATCACCTACGGGGGAGGAGCAGTGTGGAGTAAACGAAGTCCGCGCGGACGAAGTCACTGGCAACAGCCAGTATTGTAATATAAATGTAAACAGTAAAAAATGATTGAAACTCCATAAATTCTTCATATGTTTTGTTGTACTTATGTTTGGACTTTTCTGGCAAAAGGTTTAAAATGACTGTTTGAGCAGCTTCTTTTAATTCAGGCGGCGTAAATAAAACAAATAAAAATGTGCGAATAAAAATTGCTTACATCGAATCTCGTCTATTATTTTCTTAATCTTGAAGTAAACTTCCAATGAGAATATAATAGAGAATTACGTTGAAATATAGGTGGTATTTGTATTTTTTAGCTTTCCGTTGATTGTATTAATATCCGGAAGTAACTAAAATTACTTATTTTTTAAAAAAACGAGCGTAATAAATGATTTTAAACAACTCGAAACTTTTTTCACCGACAAATTGTAAGTGAAAAAAGATTCGTCACCTCTCGATACCCAGCCTTCGAAATATGCGATACGATACTTCAAAACGCCGTTCGTGCTCGCAATTTTGTTACGTTTCACGTATTTCTCGATACGTTTGCGATACGAAAGTTTAATAATTTGCTTGTGCTTCGAAATTTAGTTCCATTTACGTACGATAGGGGCGCTGATCATTTTTCATACGTTTATTTCTCGATGACGATACGAATACTTTTTCGCAAGGAGTTCGTGCTTGAGGCACAGAGCCTCAAGCACGAAATTTAAGCGTTTTCGTATCGTCAACGTATCGAGGACTCGATACGTTAACGGAGTATGACGATAGTAGGAAGCACGAAGCACCTTCTATCGACTCTCGAGACCTCGATACGATTACGCTAGTGACGTCATCCTAACGTAAGCAGGGAGGTACTAGTTTCGTTCAAAAACTTAATCGTATATTATCGGTTTCATTATATTCCATATAGAAATATATTTATTGATAACTAAAATCATACCTAACTCAAGCATAATTAATAAAATACACAAAAATAAAGAAATACATTCTCTACTCTAAGAAAAATCAAATTTATTTTGACGAAACCATTCTAACAACGATCTTACGTTGTTCTACGGTTTTTGAACGAGACGACCGCTTGTTACTTGACGTAGGTATACGTCATACGATGCCAAACAAAGACAAGGTCAAGTTTGTTTACGTACAGGCTCTCGAAAACATTACATTTAAATTGTTTCCTCGCATTAAATATAAATAAAATATTATAAAATGAAAACTAGACTAGCTTTATGCAGTACATAACTATGGTGAAGTTCATGGAAAAGTACGTCCTGAAGTTTTATGTAACTTATTTATTATGTGCAGTTTTTTGTTTTGTGATGTGAAGTGAAGATTGGATCCTTTCTTCCAGGAACAAGATTCCTCTAAGGAAATAAGCTCTAGAGTTATCCTGGAACTCAGTCTTAATGAAGTTTTTCGGCGGAGTTGCTCACAGAGAAATGTAAGAGCCTCTTTGTTGAGGCGATATTTATTTTTAAATTCGGTATCATTTAAATCCATAGGATCAAATATTTTTCTCTGTTTAGTCCTACATCTAACTTCTCTGAAAAATAATCTATACATATAATAAAATCGTAGGAAAGTCAAAACTGTACATTGAATATTTTTTTAAAGAATACTTGGGGCGTTATCTACAATCGATATCGAAGCCAAAAATATAGTTTTTAGAATTTTTGTCTGTTTGTCTGTATGTCTGTTTGTCTGTATGTATGTCCGGGGTAAACTCAAAAAGTACTGCATGGATTTACTTCAAATTTTGCATGAATTAAAACTAACAGGTTTGGTCAACATATAGGTTACATATTATCACGCTATCACCTACGGGGGAGGAGCAGTGTGGAGTAAACGAAGTCCGCGCGGACGAAGTCACTGGCAACAGCCAGTATTGTAATATAAATGTAAACAGTAAAAAATGATTGAAACTCCATAAATTCTTCATATGTTTTGTTGTACTTATGTTTGGACTTTTCTGGCAAAAGGTTTAAAATGACTGTTTGAGCAGCTTCTTTTAATTCAGGCGGCGTAAATAAAACAAATAAAAATGTGCGAATAAAAATTGCTTACATCGAATCTCGTCTATTATTTTCTTAATCTTGAAGTAAACTTCCAATGAGAATATAATAGAGAATTACGTTGAAATATAGGTGGTATTTGTATTTTTTAGCTTTCCGTTGATTGTATTAATATCCGGAAGTAACTAAAATTACTTATTTTTTAAAAAAACGAGCGTAATAAATGATTTTAAACAACTCGAAACTTTTTTCACCGACAAATTGTAAGTGAAAAAAGATTCGTCACCTCTCGATACCCAGCCTTCGAAATATGCGATACGATACTTCAAAACGCCGTTCGTGCTCGCAATTTTGTTACGTTTCACGTATTTCTCGATACGTTTGCGATACGAAAGTTTAATAATTTGCTTGTGCTTCGAAATTTAGTTCCATTTACGTACGATAGGGGCGCTGATCATTTTTCATACGTTTATTTCTCGATGACGATACGAATACTTTTTCGCAAGGAGTTCGTGCTTGAGGCACAGTTCTCAGTCCGTCGAAATCATTTATTTCTTTCCCCGGTTTCACCGATTTTTTTAATTAAGTGCTCTATTTTATTTCAAATTATAGGAAAGTAAACAAGTGATTTGTTTTCTGATGGAAAGAGACAACAACAGATTACAGCCACCAGAGATGTTAATGATGCGTTGCTATCTGTATGGCGGGGTTGGAATAAGAATGGCACATGTATAAGCTTACCGGTCACTTTAATTACGGTACCGGATCACGACAGTGACAAACACTGACGCTATTTCGTCAGAAATAGGTATGGCAGACAGAGAAGAGGAGACAGTTGACCTATACTTCTCAACAGGGGCCCGAATCAACAACAGTTATGAATAATAACAGATAGGCTCGAGGACAGCAGAGTGACTGCGGCGCGGCCGTCACGTCGCTAGTGAAAGTGAAATGAATCTATATCGACCACCGATTACCTTCGAATCATACGTATTTTGATTACAACTGGATCTATACTATAATCCAATATAACGAAATCTCATACAACAAGAAAGCGGTCAATACGTTGTTCGCGACGTCAAATACTTCCGTCACGTCTTGTAGGTAGGTATTTGAATAAATATTGAAATTTATTTTAAATTGGCTTTTGATCTATCGCTATTGAAGTTTTAACGACTCATATACCTACTTTATTTTAATCCAACGCGCTTCGAATAGAATTTTATCCTAGCGAGATTATTATTGTCAATAATTTACCGCCCTGTGAAATTGCATAAATATCGGATAGCGATACAGGAATAGTGCTTCACCACCACCATTCCTATCCACCATTCCATCATCTGTTTATATGCAATTTCAATTACTTCTCAAATCTTTATACCTACTCAGATTTTTTTTCCTTTTCGAGGTGTTAAGATAGACTTTTTAGAATGAACTAACAAAATGGTGCAAAAAATTATTCACTTATGTCTAACAAATATATAAATCCCTAGTTTTAACACTATCGGGCACCTACTTAAATACTGTTATTCAGTAAGTAGAACTACACTAGAAACTATGTCGTAGACCCATTAACGCATCGATAAATCTTCCAAGCTCCGTGTCAAGTCGCTCCACCCTCGATATTAGAGCACGTTAACAGCCTACTAGTGATCATGTGATGTGAGTTTTTCTTTTCGCATTCGATCGTGAGCGCGTATCGATTTTACTAGGAATTTGTATGTGATTTGTACAGCGCCACCTAGTGGTAAACTGGTTTATTATTATGTAGGTACTTTTGTGATATCATAAATCTAATGTAAACAAAAGTGAAATAGCTCGACACCCGACGCTTATCAGTGTTTTGAAACACAACAAATTGTTGTTAGATTAACCTAATTATTGTGCAGTGGCCGTCCTACACGAGCAGGACGTAGTAACAGTCCGTCCGCGCTGGCCGTAGACGGCACCGGCGCGGGCCATGGTGGTGCATTCCTCAAAAGCTTGTTAACACGGGATTGGTAATCTCGTGTAAACTAGCTTTGGAGTTTTTATCAATATAATTTCCATGCTACACAGTGTGTAAAAAAGACCATGACGGTCGTCAAAGGTGTTATTTGGTAGCTTAATACAAACATTGGTGTTTCATTATTTTGTAGGTAGATATTGATAGATAAATTTTCAAAATATTTGCTTTATTTAAAAGAAAGGAAGTTCCTCAGTTTAGTACTAAAACAAGGCACATTTAATAAAAAGATTTTTTTTGTAATGTCATTGACCTACCTATATACCTCTTTCGGATCGAACAGGTTTTTTTTACAAACTGTGTATGTATTTAATTAAGAAGTATCAATAAACGGAACAATAAACATATAGGTAATTGTTATAAAGTATTTGCTTGTGATATGGGTGCTAGTCAACGATATTAATACATAGAAATACATTTATAGATACCGAAATATATATTAATAAACACCCAAACCCAGAAATACAATCATCTATCCTCATTAAACAAATGTTTGTCTCTGTCAGGTATCGAACTTGGGCCCCGTCGATTGCGTAGTCCGGGTCACTAACCACTCGACCAACGGGACGGTTAATAAATATAGTTCTTACCTTTCAGAATCTTTCGGTAAAGTAAAAACGAAAACTTTAAATTGTTCTGTTTATTGCGACAGCCATCCACACAGGCATTATTTGTATTACGATTCCCCATTTTATAAGAGTACTTACAATAATAAACCTTACGTTACGACGATGATCGACAGGCCGTCGTACAGGTACACGTGATAAGCACGGGGCGGCCCCGACTGATTTGCAACGTTGCGTTGTCGTCCGCTGTACGTGCGTTAGCTTATCGTATAGGCGAGCGATGTCAGAGGCCTGCGGCAGGGCGATCGCTAGTATATTCTTAATTGGCATTGATAACCTTAGTTGCAACTTGCCAAGCTTCAGTGATTTTTAACTTCCGGCTACGTAGTACGTAGTGTACGTACCTAGATAGGAAGTTACTGGATTTGCCCCTATTTTCGCCATGACGTCAGTATGTCTGTATGTATGTGTGCATGTGTGCGTGTGTGTATGTGTGTGTGTGTGTGTGTGTGTGTGTGTGTGTGTGTGTGTGTGTGTGTGTGTGTGTGTGTGTGTGTGTGTGTGTGTGTGTAAACATCTAACTTTTGAACGGCTGGACCAATCAAAACGCAGTTGATGGCATTCGATTGGATTCCGCTCAACTTAGACTTACTGAAAATTTTAACCAATCAGTCTAGCAGATTTTGAGAAATTTTGAAAGAACCTAAAAAAAATTTTGGCGAAACAGTATTTTTTTTAACATAACTTCCAGATTAATGTACCGATTGAGTACAAAAACTAATCAGCTCTATTCCTCAAAAGATTACATCTAATGCATTAATTGCATCAAAATCGGTTTATCCGTTTGGGAGAAATCGTTGACAAAAAATTTAAAAAAAGGGTTTTTTTGACATAACTTCGAAACTTTTCGACCAATCATTTTTTGGTATTCTACGATATTTTAGTACTAAAAAATTACGTCAGATGGAATTTCAAGAATCAAAATCGAATTAAATTTTCAAAAGTTACAGCTTTTCAAATATTAAAATTACGTCATTTTTAGCAAATTTACTTTATATTTTTAAAATAATTTTTAGGCTAATACACCGACATGGACTTAAAAATCTTATCAGCTTTTCTCCTTTAAAAACTGTGTCAAATACCGTTAATTGGATCAAAGTCGGTCAATTTGTTTAGGATTTATTAATGATGAAAATATTTGAAAAAAATATGTTTTTTGACATTGCTACGAAATTTTTCAACCTACCTATCCATTATTTAGCTAAAGCAATATTTTAGATCTCAAAAATTAAGTTAAATCTCATTCGAAAGATCAAATTCAATCAGCGTTCCCAAAATACCTACTGCCATTTTAAAAAAATAGATGTTTGAACTAAAAAATCCAGTTTTAACTATAGTTTTTACTCTTTTGAGCTTAAAATATCTTAATTTAGCGGGAAGTTTCAGGGATGGCCTGTAGGGTCAACCGCTTACACATTTTTTTTACAATTTTTGGTCTTAATAATGTAAATTGCAGGCTTAAGATACCTGCCTCGATCCAGAAAGTGACGTATGCCCGACCTTGACTAATATCTCGATATTATTCTAATGTGCATGCCACGATGAATATTTTAAACGACAGCGATAAATTACTCAAAATTTACTCGAATAGAGAAATCAATGTCGAATAACAATTACCTATAAATACGGCACTGCTGTCTGCTATCATTATTAGATATGTACCTATACACTGGACCGAAATTTCCAAAATAACCTTACTACGTTCTCAATTTACTTATATAAGAAAATGAGTGAATTTAATTAAATAAATGTAAATCTATTACTGTGGAATAATATCCAATAGGTATCTTAACAATGTGTCAAATCGATAAAATGACAGCAAGATTTGATTTGATCGATCGGTAGAGAAAACAACTACTATTGAGTAAAAGTGATCATTTTCTCTTCCCTTGAAGTATCATGTCGAATCAAGTGTCTAATGCGTTAGAGAATAGAGAAATTGATATAAATATCGAGAAAACGGGTCGATAAATTTTTATTGCGCTGCTTATCCTAAGCCTTTTGGTAGACGTTGGAAAAATTCACAGAATAATTAGTTATATATAAACTTAAAAATAAATTCCTAAAATAAAATAAATATTTAAGGAAGCTCCGATTTTAAAAATAATGGTACGGAACCTTTCGCCTGCGAGTCCGACCCGCACTTGGCTAGGTTTTTTATTAGCGCCGCGAGGACGAGCTGTATTGGTTATCTACATCCTAGCAGATGGCTGACGGGAAGGAAAACCATCCATAGACATCCAAGACCTTAAAGGTGCGTTGCTATCCGTGTGGCGGGATGGCAATGTCACATGCGTAAGTCTACCTTACCTCTCAAACCAGAGCAATGACAAGCGTTGACGCTATTGCGGCAAAAATAAATAAGGCCGTGGTACCAAATACCCGGGCGAGTTGTTGCGGAACTCTACCACTGGCTATTCACGATAGTGGTGACACGTATAGCCAATTGGTCGCTTTTTACGAACTGCCTGGCTGATGGTCTGTTCTTTACAAGGGCCCTTTCTAGCATTTCCGCCATTGTGGAAAACGATTGACGGGTGTATGTTCTGTGGCTCTACATTTAATACAGAGTAGGTACGCACATAGAGCACATGTAATGACGGACATTCCATCAGCGGATCAGCGTGTGTTGGTTCCTGCTTCGAACCAACTCTGGTTCCGTCCGTCGTGTGAAGTTAACACATTGACAACATTAGAACAAAGGAACTCTCAAGTATCCACGCAGTCATAGTGCCGCTAACTTAATGAATCTATATCTATATCTATATTCTATATATATAAAAATCAATTGCTGTTTGTTAGTCTTGCTAAAACTCGAGAACGGCTGAAGCGATTTAGCTAATTTTGGTTTTGAATTAGGTAATTGTTGAAGTCTAGGGAATTTGAATGAAATTTGGCACACAGGTAGATGATGACCTGGAATAGCACATAGGCTACTTTTCATCCCGGAATAATTAGGTGATCCCGCGGGATAACCTCAAAAACTTTTACAGTGCAGCGGGCTGCACGCTGCACCTAGTGTTCATACTTCATCTTTATTTTGTCATAACAGTTTAGAAATCGATGGCCAACATATACTCGTTTTAAATATGTTTGTGTAAAATATTAACAACATATTTGAGTTCGTATGAAATAGTAAATCAATATTGACTAGTGATCACCTACTTAGTCGAAATCAGAGCCAATAATTAAATAGGTACCTACTAAAAACTAGCCGAAGCGCGCATCCCGCTGTATTACTAAGGTTTTTGATAAATCCCGCGGGATCGCCTAATTTTTGTGGGATAAAAAGTAGCATATGTGCTATTCCAGGTTATTATCTACCTGTGTGCCAAATTTCATTTAAATCCGTTCAGTAGTTTTTGTGTGATTGAGAAACAAACATCCATCCAAACATCCAAACTTTTGCATTTATAATATTAATATAGATAACTAGCTGACCCGGCAAACGTTGTTTTGCCTTACATATTAGGAATCCTAACGGACAAACAACGTGACACGTAATTTATATAAGTCTACGGGATTGTCCTTCCACGCAGCCAAAATGGCATTAAACTTTATATGGTGGTTAAGTATTCTTAAATTTTCTAATTTTCCGTGCAATTTTCTTAATATTTTCTTTTATAAGAACCTTCTCCTTACAATTACAAACAATATAAAAAAATATTACCGAAATTGGTCCAGCCATTCAGGCGTGATGTCGTGACCAAAGAAAATATGGATTGATTTTTATATAATATATAGATTTAGTTAGGTACCTAGATTAATATAGATTCCTTCCGACGAATGTAGGTATCTACTCAGTGTGTGGCCGGATTTTTGATCTTGTAGTAACTAGTACCTAATTGTAGCTGTTAAACTGTTAACATGTCGTATAATATTATGATTACAGAGTAAAAAATCGCTAAGTACCTAACAACCTACAATAAATAAATAAATAAACCTACCTACCTATTTCAAATTCTTTTTTGCGCGAAAATTTCTTAGATAGTGATCCAAAATTTTCGTTTTATTATGGTATCGGTATGTAGGTATTACCTACCTACATACCGATACCACGTAGGTACCTAATCGTAATTTCACAAATGATAACGACATTTTTGTATCATATCATATCACATTTGGACAGTGTTTATTATCTAAGTAGGTATATTTTAATGAAACAAAAATTTTGGATGACTATCTAAGAAATAGGTACCTATGTAGAGTTCCGCGTGTGAAGAGATTCGGCTAACTGTGTGTAGGCCGGCGCGGCGACAGAGCACACGACGCACAATGTTTAGTGAAAATAAAGTGACCGAGCCGGATTAGGTTACCGCTAATTAGATAATCCGCGAATTATATCTAATAATAGTGGAGCGACGCTGGACGGGGCTCGGGGCTGGACTGCCGAACGTGACAAAACACAACTTCCAACAGTATGTTGTTATAAATACAGTGTGACGTGACACTGGCCCACACCGCACCGACGGATATAGAATATTTAGTTGTGGCTAGTTTAGTTTCCACCTGACTAAAATTACTAAACGTTGTAACGACTCCCAAGATCCCGGCAAGAAGACAATATACCTAAATAGTAGTGAGAAGGATTTGATACGGCAGGGCGTCGCAGTGACGGGAGTAGAGCGAAACCTCAACAACCATTCATACTTGTCCCCTTGTTTTCAAAAACAAATACTGTGCTGTAGAAATAAGGTTCATATTTGCAAGTACATATGATCAAAATTTGATAAATTTAATGCTTATATTAAGCCGTGCAGGCATAACAAACCTATATTTTACACATACAAATATGTATAAGCCGTAGATAATTAATTACCTACTTATAAACAATTTATAAACTGAACAACAAATTTTTCCTTCCTTTGGTTTATCGTATGTTGTTCGTGACCTTCCGCTGAGGGCAGACTTACGTGACGCACCCTGCGGTCTGTTTCATCAGGAACAATAGAACAACCAATATGAATACAGTGTAGAGTGCAATTTCCGCAAATAATTGGAGATGTCTAATGAGAGAGGCAAATGATAACACCGTTAATCGTTAGCCGAGCGTATTACTGTGGTGTCGCAGCGGTCGTGTCGTACCGAGATCGTGTCGTCGGTCAATGCCCCGCGGAGGCTGCGACGTCCAGCGGCGCCGGGCTGGGGCTCGGTCGCAGCACCTTTGTTCACTGATCAACACACACACTGACACACACGGCACTGGCGGACTGCGAGAACGACGGGACGTACGTACTACGAAGAGCGCGCGCCAGCTGAGACTGCCGACTGATGTCTGATAGAGCGCCGCCGGGGCTGCCAGACGCGCTCTACGAAACTCACCGGTTTATTTAGCGAAAAGCCGCCACAATGCCGCCACACGTATCTGATATTACGTGATCGCTTACTGAACATATTTTAACATTTTTATGATAAATCAGAAATGTGTAAATATCGCAACATAACTAAATATGTTAAAGCTTATCTAAAATCTACATTTTGTCCAAGTAGCAGAAACAAACACTTGAAAATGCATTCATCTTTATGATTACTTGTATGCAGCTACATGCAATAGACAGTCAAAATGTATTGACGTGTTTAATATTCGTAAGAAAATATGGCGTAGAGTCAATAATAAGTCGCTGTATGTAGCGATAAAATATGTGAGGTAGCAACAGTGTCGGCGCGCGGCGCACGGCGCGTCTGTCTGGTGGGGGCGGGCGGCGCGGGGAGCAGCAGTCAGGTGGATGTGGAGACTCCTCCGAGCTCGCGCCAGGACGCCGAGGTGGTTGACCGCCGCCGACCAAACAGATGCTCCTCTCATCTCGGAACATAATTCAGTTCACTACAGCTGACATTGCGCCTAACTAGGTACATATAATAAATTATAGTGGAGCTCTGAAGATACTGTCAAAAGCGAAACCGCTTTGTTAAACAAGCTGAGAAATAAAATTGGTAACAGTTCATTCACTGTTCACTGTGGCCGAAATTAATTCTACTGTGGTACTTTAGCCATTCGAGATGTACACCTACAGGTGTATTTGTGGAAAACAGGCCCAAATTAACAGGTCAGTAAGTAAACTATATTTAGGGTTCCGTGCTCCCCTTAAAACTAGCCTGTCTACCAATCTGCCAGGCAGGTTGTAAAAAACAAGGGACTGGCTTTCATGTCACTACGATCTTCGTAGTTGGTAGAGTCCGCAACGTCTCGCCCAGGTATTTGGTACCACCGCTGTGAACTGTTCTAGTTAACTTTAATAAGTGTAAACGTGCTAAGTATTATACTCGGCTGTAAAAAGTAACACAGCGTGTGAGCGGCACGCTCTCTCCAGATCATCACAAATCACAATACATTCAACATCGTTCAGTATTTCACGTAAACTTTTGAAAAGCATTCCCATTATCACATATCGTTAACCGCAGCCGCCGCCGGCTCAGCGCGCTGACTCTACGAGGCGACAATCCTCGTAGAATTGCATCTTTCTATCAAAGTCAAAGTCAATTTTATTTTATACCTGATAACCTTTTTATTTATACATTAAAAGATGTAATTCTCATAAAAATACTTTCCTATTTGGGGTTAGATTAGCCAGTGTAAATAGTCCCGTGAATATTTATACCTATTTAAAAAATAGTACTACGTCCATTGATATAAAAAATCCAAGATACACAATCAGTGTCTCAAAAATGTCCTCTAAAAATGAGCGCAAAATTTTAAATTGTGCGCTCATTTCAAATAGAATCAGTCAGTCAGTCGCGACACTGTCAATTTTATTTCTTTTTGTACATTGCTTTGTAAAAACAACTATAAATCTTGCACTTAAGATTGGATATGCAAACACATATGTTTTTGCCATATCTATAATTAGTTATGTGAAATTAAGGACAGTTTTAAGTCTCAGTTTTGTTTGGGACTGTGCATCTAGGGTTTTTATATCAATGACTACGTCAGTTCAGACAAGGTTATCGTAAGTGACAAAATATCGTGAGCGACATCACGGCGGTTAGGGTTAACGAATATTGTATTTTCTGCTTTTCCCGCGACTACATTCGCGTGACCCACACACATCACTTCCTTTTACTCAATCGGATAAGTAAGTAACCTTACTTATTCAATGATAACGCAGCTTTACATTGGTGAAAGAATTTTCAAAATCGATAGTTTTTTACATTACCACGAAATCAAATACTATTTTTTTATAAAATTAATATGGAAGATTAAAGATAACAAGTAACAACCTAAAAGTATTTTCACGAAAGCCGCATACATTGATTAAATTGATAGTGCCAACTGTATTATTACACACGCATGTAAACACATTATCCCTCCTTGTCTTGGTGGTGAGAGATTCCTGCCGCCTTCAGACACTACATTAGTTTGTATAATAATGCTATCAGATCACATCACTTTCCAAGTTGGAATACTTTCACGACAAGCGGCGGAATTATGGTGCCGTCTGCAGAGACAGTACCTTACCGAAATCAAACGAAATTTTCACATTTTTCGGGTCAATATTTTATATCTTACAGCTACGACTGGTTCGGAAACGCGACCTCACACTGAAAAGATGCTACGGAAGAAACTCTCCAGAAAAAATGTTGATCAAAATATAATGTACAATTTTTGAACATTACAAAAATTATTAGAAAATGATATGTGAATGTGCAGCAATTTATCCTAAGCTTTTTGTATTCCAAATGTGGTTTTAACATATTTTTAATTTGTTCAATGGTAAACATTGTCTGGAGAAAGCGTGTACATATCTACCCCTAAACGCGTTATTTATTCTGTTGAGATGAGGTGTTTGTTCATTGTGTTTTGCGAATAACCATTACTATTTTTCTCAAATGGGTAACCATTTTTACTATATAACATGTATTGCGATATTACATTGAGAGTATCGATTTCTTTAAAAATTTCTTTCAGGGAGGCCGACTCTTGAGCCAACATCGTAAATTGTCTCTACAGCTTCTTTTATTATACATTGTTATATAGAATTAACTTTAGTGGGTTTACGTTAGATAGTAAATCTGTAGGGCATGGCAGTGCTATGAGGACTAAGGTACATACACATTCCTTATATTTTTTTTGTTCAATTATATTTTTAACTTCCCGCTACATGTAGATAAGGCAATTACTGATTTTGCTCCGTTTTTAGAAAATGGAGTTTTCACGAGATCTCCACGTTTTGAGGTCCGACGAACCTTTTCCGACTATTTTCACGATGACATCAGTATATCTGTATGTGTGTATGTAGGTGTGTGAGTGTATGTAAACATCTCATAACTTTTGAACGGCTTAACTTATCAAAACACCGGTTGGTGGAATTCGATTTGATTCCACTCAATTTCGACTTCCTAAAAATCGAATCAAAAATTTTAGGGGGAAGATTCAGGGATGGCTTGCAGGATCACCGGTTTACATAGGTATTTTTTATACATTTTTCAAAGTTTACAAAGTCCACCTTGTTTAGCTCATTAACATTGTTGTACAGTGGTGCCTACGCGGCTTGGATTTGGCGTTAAATATTTAACACATCTTAGCTTTCTCCCTGTAATAATTATCAACTAGCTAGGAGGAGAAAGTTTTTTAAATATATAATATTGATTCCATTTGTCGAACACGCGATGATAATCATGTCTCACAGTAGGTACCGGGCAAACATATGACTGTAATATTGTGTTTGGGGCCTCGTATCAACGGATAAGTACAATTGGTCATATTTACCGAAGCATATAATAAATATTTAGTAAATATCGGCACGGTTGCTTATTTGCAGAGCAATCAGCGTAAGCCGATTGCCCGAAGCCGCTGCTGGTTCACGCCATTCGCTTGTTTTGTTAGTCAGTGGGTAGGTAGGTACTGCCCGGTTGTAGTGATCCGTAACGCTGCCGCTTGTTTATCGATTGTCGCTAGTTTCAAACAATTTAATTAATAATTAACATTGGGCTCGACACCGACACTACTGCATGCTGCCTAATAATGCTCGATTTAAAAAAAACTGATGTCAAGGTCACCACGTAGTAAGCATAGGTACGTTAGTTCTTAAATTTTGATTTATTTATTTATAAACTTCTTTTTTTTAAGTATACCAATGTATAATTTAATTATTTTTCATTTTGTCATACTCTTTGTTTTTTTTTTTAATTGATTTTTGTTTTCATTAATAAGTATGACCTCTCCCTCCCAATTTCTTGGATGCCAGCAAACCTGGTAGTCACTGAGAGGTAGTTAGATCCTACTAATTAACAGATCCACTAGCACAAACAATACCAGAAAATATATCGACATACATAATGCGCGTGACGCTGTACTCTGTGATCCGGGGATTATAATTACGTAAATATATCGGCGGGTCAGCCGCCGGGGCCAATGTTATACTCATACCTTTATGAATGAGGTCACGAGCAATGCCGATGTTGCCACAGATTACTTATGTATAAAGTTAAAACTCAACAAAGGAACTGACAAAGTTCACCTCGACAGTCAACATTTAATTGTATAACTAGCAAAAGGGACAATGAAATGTAATAATAATGTAGAATAATTTCTATAATATAAAGCATGTAAAATTTGTACCAAAGTACAACAATAATCATATGAGCAATAATAGCAATACTACAAATCCAATGAGTAATTTGGACCGAAACTGAACGTATTAGTTTTAAAATAGTCTGATATGATATAAACTAACAGCTAGGATTTAATATGATACAAACTAGCGGCTAGGATTTAATATGATACAAACTAGCGGCTAGGATGTAATATGATACAAAGTAGCGGCTAGAATTTAATATGATACAAACTAGGGGCAAGGATTTAATATGATACAAAGTAGCGGCTAGAATTTAATATGATACAAACTAGGGGCAAGGATTTAATATGAATAAACTAGGGGCTAGGATTTAATAAATTATAAACTAGGGGCAACGGATTAGGATATTCTATCTATCTGTTCGGGCTATAATATAACACAATATTACACCGAGCACCTTTAGCTTGCTCAAGTGATAGTTCTCACGCGCATCGCGGCAGGTAAAGGCAGTGCTAAAACTAGGGATGCAGGTCATATGGAAAAACATGTAGATATTTATTACCGACCGATACCGACGTTTTAACATTACCGCTTATTATCCGTGCACAAATATCGATACATAATCAAATAGTTTTCATAAAAACATTAGGCGTTAAAATTATTATATACTGTCTTGACTTCTTTTTATTGCTTAGTCGGGATAAGTAGCCATTGTTACTTCATAGGTGAAAGAATTATTTTACAGAATAACAGAATAGAATTACCTACCTGTTTGTCGATTGGGGCGTGATTATCAGGTTACTGATCTGACAACGGTTACCGCGGGCCTCTTACCATAAGCGGGCCCGAAAACTTTAGTGGTAAGGGGGTATGAACAGGCTCTAAGCTGCTATCGAGATCACGACTTTCGAGGATAGTCCAAAACAACCCCAATAACGATTGCCTCAGTCAAATACGAGATTTTACTGTATCGTGGGCTCCTTAAAACACTATATCGTATGAGGTCTGATCATTTTTTTTCATCATCGACGATTCGAGCCGCTCTACGTTGAATGCGATCAAAAGGAAGAAGCTGGTAAGCTGGTGATTTGCGCCTTATAAAGTAATAAGCGATGGGCCGGTGTGAAGTACTGCCTGGCCCTGCTGAGAACTCCCAGCTTTTTAGAGGCTAATTTAGCCTTGCCTTCCAAGTGACCGCGGAACTGAACGTCGCTCGATATGTCGACTTCAAGTATTCCAATACTGACTGTTGCTTTCAGGGAAGTATTTTCAAAACGAGGTGATACGACAAAGGGTGATTTTTAGCGGTAAACGCGCAAACTTGTGCCTTAATGGGGTTGAATATAAGGAGGTTATCGCTATAGCTGGCGATAGTTGGACGGGACCGATTGATCACTTTTTCTAGTGATTGGGTGCACTAAAGCGGTCTTCCAAGTTATGGCATTTTGAGTAGGAGAGTCGGAATAAACGCGTTAAAACCGGTGCCAACTCTGGAGCACACATCCTAAGCACGATAGGAGAGATCCCATCAGGCCCACTCGACTTATGGACGTCCAAGGAAATGAGTGCCTTACGCACTGCAGTTTGCTAGTACTTTACCTCCGGAATGGAAGTGTCACACCGCGGGATGGTAGGTGGTGCATTTCATTGGTCGTCCAGAGTCAAGTTGGCTGCAAAAAGTGAGCCTAAGAGATCAGCTATCTCTTTTGCAGAATGGGGTAGAGAGAGCGTGTAAAGGTGGAAAAGAGGGCATACAGAAATTCCCTTGAACAGCTTTGGCTAGAGACCAGAACGCATGAGTTCCCGAAGGAAGGCGAACTAGTCTCCCGCCAATTTTGCCAATGTGCTCGTATTTTGCTTTAGCTATGGTTCTTTTAAAAGACCTAGAGGCATAATTGAACTCATTTCTGAGTGTGCTGGTGTTTACATCCTGCGATGCCGATGCCGCGGCCCAGGCATGATAGGATTCCTGCTTTCGGCGTGAAGCCGTTTTGCATTGGCGACCAAACCATGGCTTAGACTTGCCACCAACGGGTACAGTAGAAAACGGAATGTAAAGTTCCATTCCCTGCAGCTCCACATCAGCGACGCAGTCAGCAACGACATCTGGATCTTCCAGCGAGAAGCACACACGCCTCCATGGGTAAGATGCAAAAAAGGACCGCATCCCGTCCCAATCTGCTGACCTGTAGTGCCAAACGCGGCGGAATCCTAAAGAACGAGGCCGATTTGCTCCGTACTAGGCAGTGGTCCGATGAACCAAGTGGAGCGTATACAGAAACCTGATAACTGTCTGGGTGTGAGATCAGCAGAAGGTCTAACAAGGAAGGAAGATGGTGGCCCACATCTGGAACACCTACGCGTGTTCCAGATGTGGATCACCATCTTAAATACCATCATTACCATCGAAGTAACCAGCTGCGTCATACCATACGCTAAAGCAAAATCGTGAACAGATCTCCCCGCATGATCGGTAGTACGTGAACGTGAAAATAGTACCTGAATAGATTGTGTGTGTGTGTATATATATATATATATATATATATATATATATATATATAATATACCTACATACATACAGTGAACCCCCTACAACCTTTTGCTCCTTCGAATAATTAGTGGACCTTACAAGCCATTTTTCGATACTACCTTGCACTTTAATCAAAACTCGCCCTAACCGTGAGAGAACTCGAAGATTTTATTTGTAAACCCAATTTTAATATTTGACAAAGCTGCACTAACCTCCATGACTTGTTGTTCTACAGATTTCGAAAATTTTGTTGTAAAGATTTCGAAAAGCTTTTTGTAAAGATAATTTTTGAAACTTTTTTGGGTATTCGGGCTGATTACATTTTGAAATTAATCGGTACATTCGTTTTATTCGTTTTTTTATATTATAAGATAGCAAACAAGAGGATGGCTCACCTGATAGAAAAAGATAACACCATCGCTTATAGATACCAAATATGTTAATTGAGCGTTGTTATCCTTGTGGCAGGGTCTTAATGCCACATTCATACTCGTAAGTTTAGGGGCTGCCTCCTCCAAACCGGAACACGGCAAGTGACACGAGGGGTTTGGAAGTTATTTAAAAATATATTGATTCTACGATTTTTATTTAAAAATATATTGATCTATCAGGCCGAATCAGATTAAATTTTCAGTAAGTCTAGATTGTTAGAATATATCTAGTTGAATGCTATCAACCGCGATTCGGTTGAACAAATCGTTGGAAGTAATAGTTATGTTCATAGTTTACCTTCACATACATCTAAATACATAGACGTAATCCTAAATACAGGAGATTTTCTAAGAATCTCTAAATGCGGAAATCTAATGAAAGCTCAATTACTAAAAATCAACTATCTAAAAAATTAAGGAAACTTCAGAACATTTATAAAAACCTCTGAGTTAAAACAAAATAACAGTCAACTAGTAGGAGTGACGAATATTTCAAGAAAAATATTTTTGAGCGCACGCGCCAGGCAGGATCTGTATCGAGAAATTTGTGAGAACAATACAACCTACAATAAATAAGAATAAATAATAGTTTAAAAAAACTAAAAAACACGCTTTTTATAGAAAACCGAACTAAAAAAAATAGAAAATAAATTTTAATAAATTTAAATTAAGAATAGTGTTAAAAATTTCAATAATTATAAATTAATAATAGTGTGAATAAAAAAAAAAAATATTTAAAAAAAAGCGTGGGGTGCATGGTGTCAATAGTTATAAATATTTTATTGACACATATGAGTAGAGTGATTATCATTTCGGTAATATCTTAAAAAGCACCCCACGCTTTTTTTAAATAAAATTATTTTTTTTTATTCACACTATTATTAATTTATAATTATTGAAATTTTTAACACTATTCTTAATTTAAATTTATTAAAATTTATTTTCTATTTTTTTAGTTCGGTTTTCTATAAAAAGCGTGTTTTTTAGTTTTTTTAAACTATTATTTATTTTCTACTTTTTAGTTTGGTTTAATTATAATAGCTTGTTTTTTTAATTTTAAACTATTGCACGACTCACGATGCGAAGCATCAGAGAGTGCTTTACGATCGAATTTTTTTTTTCATATATACATATCTTCACGCCAGATCCCTTACGGGGTAGGCAGAGAGAACCGAGTGCCATACATAACGATCCTTGCAGGCTTGTCTCGGTTCCTCCACATTCATCACTCTTTTCATACACACACGCCGGTTGCGAAGACTCTTGATACCACCTTCGGAAATTTTTTTCGCCTTATTTTGGCAACTATTTTTAGTGTTATAGCCTTGTTAGTTAACGGAATCAAGATATTTTGCATACTATTGTCGAGATAATTTAATGGAGATTAATTCTATACTTGCTAAAAATTAATTTAGTGCTATAGAAACGGAAAAAAATATGAAAATAGGTCAAAAAATTTCATGTCCGTCATGTATGAAACTCCGGAAACACTGTAACTTATGAAAAAATCAATTATTTGAGTTATTTTTTTAAATTCTAATCGGCAATTGTAGATCATCGAATGCGAATGGTTAATAAATTCAGTGTCGTTTAATTACAATTAATAAAAAACGAAAACTACAAGACTGTATATCTATATATATCCATGTCAAATGTTTTTTTTTGTTTTTTTATTCAGTCAATTAAACTCAGTCACAGAGACGGCGGCGGACTCTTCGTGGCTCGTGAAATCTAAGTTATATGCGCAGACACTGTTGCAAACTCTAATGCGCATACCTAGTCGAGTGCCGCGGTAGAAGCACGGAACTACTTACACGCTTATAGACATGTGTGTGTGTGTGTGTGTGTGTGTGTGTGTGTGTGTAAGTGTGCAAGGCGTTCCTGTCGTACTCCCATACAGGACAATACGACGGGGCCAGATATGGGCCATGCTTGGCGCAATGCTGTCTATCTCTGGCCCATGCTTGTAAACCCGCTTTGGCCCAGCCTTGGTAGAAGTAGACTCGGTAAGATCCAAGAGCGTCTAGCGAATGAGTCTTTTGAGCAGAGAGCTATTAGAGTTGTTCTCATTATTGAGCGAACTAGCGAACTAGCGACTAGCAAGAGAACTACTAGCGAACGAGTCTGCCGAGCAGAAAGCTCATAGAATTGGTCTCATTGAGGAGCGTTTAGCTAAGGAGTCCGCCGAGCAGAGAGCTCGTGGATTAGTAGTGATACGAAACCGTACAGCAATCGAGTCTGCTCAGCCACGTGAGAACCGCCTAGCGGTAGCGCGTCAGACGTCACAAAGACTTCGTTCAATTACTGAGCGCAATTTTATAACCACCATAAATCAATATGCTGAAGTACCATGTACAATCTGTAAGAAATTATTATATCCAAAACAACAGACGTCATTAGTTAAAGCACGTTTTGATTTTTTTTTTGCTCGACTACCATAAAAAAAAGAAAAGTTCCTTCTCAGGCCTACTGGAACAACATGGAAGTTATATCTTTACCTCTTGAACTGACCGACTTGACAGACGTAGAACAAAGACTTTTGTTAAGAGTAGTTCCTTTTACAACTAGTTTCCACCCGCACCAAAGTGCTCGTTAACACGAATCAAACGAGCCCAAACTCGATAGAGTTGTGTTATTTAATTGCTGAGCTCCTATGGTCACCTTCTGGCTTCATCATCGAACCCTGCAGGATCCTAGTTAGCACCAAGCACCAAAGTGCTCGTCAACACTAATCAAATGAGCCCAAATTCGATAGAGTTGTGTCATTTAATTGCTGAGCTCCTATGACCATCTTCTAGCTACATCATCGGACCCTGCAGGATCCTAATCACCACCAAGCACCAAAGTGCTCGTCAACATGAATCAAATGAGTCCAAACTCAATAGTCTTGTTATTAACCGATTTTTAACCATTTAATTATTAAGTTCCTGTGGTCATCTTCCGATTCAGATTCATCAGATCAGCTCCATGTCATAATAAGGTTTCATTGTCATTCAATTAACATACGTATACAAAATTCCAGCTCAATCGGTAACCGGGAAGTGGATCAAATTTATTTGCGAGATTTGATGTCAGACATCGAGATAGGTACAATAAATAAAAAAATGCTCATAAAACAAAAACTTCTGAGCCTACCTGAATCAAATTTTTATGGGACCAATTCGAAACTATTCCGCATCAAACAAAAAGAATCACGTAATTCGGTTCAGAAACCTCGGAGAAATCGGTGTACATACATAAAAAAAATATACCAGCCGAATTGAGAACCTCCTCCTTTTTTTTGAAGTCGGTTAAAAATGGAATAATTTTATCAAATTAGTGTATTGTCATCGCTCCTCGATAAATCTACAAAGTTTGAACGAAATCTGGCCGTTTAAAGTGGGTCAAAATCGCGCCCAAAGAAGTCGGTTACAAACAAACATACAAACATACAGGTGAAGTTAATAAAAAGCGTGTAAAAAAGCGTGTAAAAAGGAACCCGGCCAAGTGGTGACTGGTGACGGTAGCCTGGTACAAGGTATTTTATAGTATCACAGTTTTACAATAGTTAAAAGTAAGGTAGATTGAAAAATGTCAACTTACATTCAAGCACTATTTACAATATTATTCATATTACAAATAAATATTCCCAACACTACTAATACATGCACTCACTACATTTATTTAAATCCTATAATTTTCTTTTAAATGTAACGTAGAGCTAATATTATAAATAAAACAGGATATCGTAAAGTTTGAATAGCAGACGAACTCGAAGGGAGTGAGATGGCAGAAAGGACGTTGCCTTCTCTGAGGAGATATAACCGGCCGTTTGTCAGTGATTACACCGGTGTCTGGAGATTAAAGCGGGACGTGCCTGAGGCGCTAATGAGTGGCAGGACACGGCCGCCGCCCGCCGCGCCGGGCCGCTACCTACGCCAATATACAATAAGAAAATAGAGAAACATAGCGACCACTACTTGTAAAAATACACTTATTGTGGGAGTCCACAATCAAACAGATCTTCTTTTACTTGACAAATGTTTTATTATCGTACAACTTGGTTGTGTGACGATAATGATATACGTAATTTGCAAGGAAAATCTGGAATATGTACCCACGTACTGATCGGTGTAGCGGAAATATTTGGTAAAAATATAATATGGAGGCCTTCATTATTACAGGGGATTGTAAATATATATATTACAGCCATTATGTTTAATGAAACCTTTTCATTTGTCATGATATATATGATGTCAACCTATTCAAAAATTATACTGAGTACATGTTACTATGGTGCCGGGCGAAGCTGCTTGGCTCAACTAGCTGTCGATGTATTAAATAGGAAATATAACGCTACGAGCTTTGAGCTACGAGCTACGAGCCGCGAAGCAAACAATCAGACGAATATCCCTGACGCTCCCCGCTACACTAGCAAAATCACGGTCGTTTTAACGAATAGTCCGACAGTTTTTCGAAGATATTTGAATATATGAGATATTTGATAATTATATGACGTGTTAAAAAATTTAAACATATTTAACTATAGTTGTAGCGTTTACACATACATATATTACATACAGACTGGTGCTAACGTATGTATGTATTGAGAATCTGGTCTATTTAGTTCGGGACAAAGGCAGACTGAACGCCATTGTTGCCGTAAATGATAACATATCGGTTTAGTCAAAATTACATACGCATAACAATACAGTTTAATTATATATGGAGGTAATCATTTTAGAATCACCTAACAAAAACACATTAAGATATAATAAACAATTATTTATATTAAATATAGCGATCCAGCTGATGACAATGTACTTAATGAAGTAAATCTCGTGTTTATTATTAAAAGGTATGTATTATAAATGGTGGTGCAAATACTCACGGAGCTCCTGAATTTGAAGAACAAGGACATGGCGCCGGGGCGCGCCGGGGCGGACTGCCGCGCCGCCGCCGACACACCCGCTGCTGGCTGCCGGGGTTTCACTGCCGTGCTGATGAACCCTAATCAATCCTTAGCCTCATTCATTATATCAGATAATTAGTCGCCTCGCCGGGTTAGCTATACACGCAGCCCGTCCCGAATACATAGGTATCTTGAGTTGGGAAATTCCTTCTAGTTTAGTCAGATTTTAGGTTTTTCTGAAAATTATGACTAACTTGGGACTGGATACGTGCCCGATTTGTCATCAGGTATACTATGGGTGCGTTAATTGCTCCTCTGCCGACCCCTTCACAGACATCGTCGTAATTCGTTGTGCGATACCAATAAATTATAGATGTGTATATTTTCTTCTTGTTAATTGATTTTCTACTTTACCATGTAATAGTATACAATTGCTTAACAAAGCTGGTCAATAGACAATAGCTTGTGCTGGTTCGAGCTCCTGTGGAGATCACTACTAGACACGGGGCCGGGGCGCGTGAGAGACGAATATACCACACTTGTAACAACCATTGTGTGACGGTCCGAGACATTAGAACAACATTAAAATGTAGCTACATAATTCCACGAAATAATAAATAATGATCAGAGACAGTACACTACTTGTCGCTGTTGTATTCAGCATCCCTCTCCCCGCCTCTCGCACTCAACCCCGCTACACGAATAGCAACGCATCATTAATATCTTTGGTATCTATAAGTAATGATTGTCTCTTTTTATCAAGAAGACCATCTGCTTGTTTACTATCCTATGAAATAAAACAATAAATATATAAAGTACTAGCTGCAGCCTGCAGCCCGCTGCATTATAAAAGGTTTTTAATTAATCCCACGGGAACTACTCACTTTTACGGGATAAAAAGTAGCCTGTATGCTATTCCAGGTCATCATCTACCGGTGTACCAAATTTCGACCAAATCGGTTCAGCCGTTTTTGCGTGATTGAGTAAAAAACATCCATCCATCCATCCATCCATCCAAACATCCAAACTTTCGCATTTATAATATTAAATATAGATTCTATAACTTCATATGTCTCATTTAATTTTCATCTTTGTGCTGATGATTTACAGATGTATCGATATTCCATTATTAAGACTAAAGAATTTGATAAATGCCGCACATCTGATCATTTATTCTTGGGCCGGTAGCCATAATATTCCTCCTTAAGGTTATATTCCTCAGACAATTTCAGTTTGCCGTGAGTATTATACAATAAATCTATTATTTCATATACCAATCAGGTCACAGGTCGAATCTAAAATTACTCTTATTTATATTGTAAAGTAGCCCATTTTCTTGGAGAAGAATCTTTTCACGGTTACCATCTATTCAATCGAATCTGAGGAATTTCTCAGGAATACTTCTGTTTTGTGTTCAATGTTTAATATTAACTCTGCAGCTTCCCCATATATCCAGAGCATTTCACTTTTCTGCATTGCCTTGATTCTTCACGTCTCAATTTTTTTTTTATAATACAAAATAGTAAACAAGCAGATGGCGCTCCTGACGCTAAAAGACAACCATTACCTATAGACATTATTGATGTTAATGTTGTGTTGCTATCCGTATGGCGCGTTGTTAGTGACACTTGCACTTACCGGCTATCTTACTCTCCAAACGGCAACATGACAATGACAAGACGTATCGACGCTATTGTGGCAAGAATAGATAAGGCGGTGGTACCAAATAACAGAGCGAGTCGTTGTGGAACTCTACCACGCAGTAGTCTGGATAGTAGCGACACCTACCTACAGTTAATCGTCCGCCTTTTACTTTTAAAATATACCTATTTTAAAGAGAATTTTTTTACTGAAAGTGTCAAAATGTTTATCAGGAGAGTGTGACACGAGCGTTCAGTGAACTCTGTTATAACGCCATTTGTAATGAAGGAAGCTTCAAGGGATAAGTCGTGTTAAGTGAATCGAAGGTGCAGCTGTGCGCATGCGCGGCTGTATCGACCGCCGCCGGAGCGATGGCGACGCTCCTCGCTGTCACCTCGCAGTCAGTCAGCGAGTGGCAGCGCCAGACAACAGCGTGCGAGTGATGGCGATGCTGCGCCTGTGGTACATAGCGCTGGTGGCGGCGGCGGGCGCGCGCGAGCTGGACCCCGGCACGTGCGGCGCGCGGTTCGACGTGCAGCGCGACAAGATCATCCGCACCGAGGAGTCGCGCGGGCTCGGCGCGCGCTACCTCTCCGAGCTGGATGTGGGCGCGCGCCGCGAGTGCCTGCGCCTCTGCTGCGAGACCGACGCATGCGACGTCTTCGTCTTCGAGGAAAAGGTCTCTACATCTCCCAGCAACTACTGTCAACACCACGTAACCAAACACATTTGGAACTCATCGGTCGCGAGAAATCTCATCTGTTCAGTTGTCAATAGTGTCAGAGTTGTTTGCCTTGGATTCGAATTATATCGTGTGTCAGTGTGTTATCAATGGAAAGAGTTTATCAGTGATAGATACGGGTATGTGCGGTGGTGCGCACTACGCCGGTCACTAGTTCAGCTGCACACTTGCCACTACATATTACATATTTTACAATATCGCAAAATAACTACAAATAACTGGGTGACGCGAGCCGAAGGGCGCTAGTTATTTATTATATAAATAAAAGTGGTTTTCGTCTCAAAGTCCCAATGTGGGAAAGGAGGAGTGAGTAATGACCATTCACCATAAAAACGACGTAGATATGAACAGCACCAATATATTTAAGGCAACAATTAACTATTCTGGTTCAGTAACGTAGTGTCGAATCAAACTTAAACTTGACGTAGAAACAAATTACTTTATTTCACAAATCAACTTAGAATGATAACTGTCTGATAAATAACCATAATAGTAGGTGAGTCTAAGATGCTGAATGGGAATTGCTCGAGCTTCGTGAGGATCTATAGGATTTTGTAGATTGCATGATAGGAAAAATAAAAGGTTATACAATGATTTTCATTTCAATGGTGGGGAAAGCGTCTTCAGATTTTTAAGGGTGTAAATCAAATCAGTGACATAAAAGTACAAGAGCGCGTCAGATTGAGATATGGGGGTTAATTGCGAGCTAAAACGTGTTAGTAGGGACATTCAGAAAATCTGATGATTTGAGAGGTGGGAGGATTACAAAGTTGAAAAAAAAAACATTCTCTTGACATTCCCGAGCGCGGTGGTACTTTCTTTTATTTTGAAGGAATTATGTAAGACAAACAAAAATACCGAAGTTATTGGATTTCTTTACTGCCCTAAATCGCCGATTCTGTAGAAAGGAGCACACCAGTTACCTATATTTGATGGAGAGGAGGAGGAGAACAGTATGCCAGGTATGATATGCTATGTTAATTTGACGCGCGAAGTTTTGTACTTTGTGGAAAATATAAAAATATTAACTAATTCTTATATAAGTGCCAATTATAATATACACATTTCCTGTGTCGGTACGTCAAGCAAATCAATGTACAAGCAACATTTATCCAACCGCCTGCGCTGAATCACCTGACGTTGAAGTCATTTTATACATTTTTCGCCGACTTCTCAAAAAAAGTGGAGGTTTATTTTGCTCGTTTTTTTATCTTTGTTATTTCAGAACTCGGTCCTATGTAAAATATCTTTTTTTGTTCGGAAAATAGGATCAATGGACCAAATAAAATATACGGTATATTCCTTACTTCCAAGGGCGTCGCACGCCGATGGCCTGGGGGCAAGTTGACTACCTACTACAATTCATACTTCTCCATGAATGAGAAAAATAAGTATGAACTGTAAGTAAAGTCGACAGCACATGAAGCTTTTCACTTGTACTACGAGTCTTACATCTACGGCGATCGTAACACAGTTAACCTTACCAGCGTAGTTGAGCGTACGGAATATTAGAAATGGAATTGGTGAATTCATTCGAGTTTCGACGTACGGGATTGATCAATCAAGCAAGTCAACTCAAAACTTAGGACTTTGGTTGCATTCATTACATTTTGGCAGCTTTTTTAGAATCTCTAGGGGCAGCTGCCCCTCCCTGTTCCCCCTTGGCGACGCCCTTGCATACTTCCTGTTCGGTTTCATTTAGTTTTGGTTGTCAGAGATACAGAATAGGAAGTAGGTTCTTGCCAATTTACTATGTTTAAATTGTGTAAGCAAAAAATTGCATAAAAAAATATAAACGGGCCCTAAAAGTGACGCTATTTACATAATAATTGTGGAGTTAACTTTTGCTTGGAGCGTTTCTTTTAATCCTTTCATTTTTTTACGTACGTCTTCTTCGGAATACCAACATGTGTCATATTTAATCATTAGACTGGTTTCTGTTGTAGAAGGAACGTTGGTTATATCATTTTAACCGAGTATGCGAACAGCGCGAAAGACGGCTAATGTTTTCTCGTGGCATAAAGTACTTTTAACTATGTGGCTTATTATTCTACATATATTATTTTTTTGTAACAGTAACAAGTGTTTGTGCAGAGTCCAGGCAGCTGCTACCTGTTCAGCTGCGGGCCGCCGGAGGACTTCCGCTGCAAGTTCACGGCGCACGGCAACTTCAGCAGCGGCGTGCTGGCGCTATCGCGGCAGCTGGCCGAGCTGCAAGACCAGGAGCGGCTGGCGCACCACGAGCGCGAGCTGGCCAGTCTGCGGTCAGTCTTTCCTCAAACAACACTAACGCATCGTGTATGAACACTGCTCGTCACATAACCGTAGTGGTCACTGGTGGTAGGATTCTGTCTTTGCCGAGTATGATCCTAGACACAAAGTGCACCGCGGCGTAACTTCTTGAGGGTGACAGTGGTGTTCCTCGTAAGGTAACTGGTGAAGGCCTCTGATTTTACAGCGAGAACACGCGGACTATAAAGCACATACATCAGTTTGACGTGAGATGGGTATAGTGCACTACAGATTATACGTGAACGTAAGATTAACTGATATCTGAGCAGGTGTCCTCCTAGACAACTCAATTTGGCCTCAGTCAACTCACATGTCCTTAGGGCTTCCCACTGTCATCCGCTTATCAGGCAGAGCCGGATCGTTTGATTACACGCCGGGCGCCAACATGGAAAGGAATCTCTCACGTACATGACTAATGGCCAATTTATTTTCCATATATTTCTAACATAAAATTGGAAGTAATTGATCTAGGAGTAAGTGTAGGTCGTGAGACCTCTAGAAGGCAAAAGTACTAATGACGCAGAGTTACTAGTCTGGAAATCATGGGTCCCAGGGTTCGTAAGTGTGCAACCGGCACACTTGCGAACCCTGGGAACCTGAGGCTGCGGACGCGGCGGTTGTGCGCGAGTTGCGGCTACACTATTTCCAGAGATTATAAAACAGTTACTGTACATATTCTTTCATTATATACTTCAGATCGCCACCCATCTCTTACGATGTCGTTAAGACCGGCTGTCTTCCGCTAGTCGCTGTATCGTTGGTCACAACACCTGCTACCAACTATTTCTCGGGAACATTACAGTTTTTCGGGATAAAAGTAGTTTCCATGTCAACCAGAACCTGGTTACCTATGAACCACATTTAATAGCACCCCATCCATTCAATGTATTGGTATTCACTTGTTATGCCATGAAGTATACGAAGCACTAACGTCTTAATCCGCAGGAACCCCACGAGTTCGACGCCGTCGTCGACGACGACAGTGGCGGCGCGCAGCACGCAGCCGCCGCGGCCGCCCGCGCCGCCCGCGCCGCCCGCGCCCTCGCTGCCCGCCGCGCCGCTGCAGCACCTCGCACCTCTCGCGCCACAACCCAGTACGTACCTATCACTAACCGATAGATACTAGCGTCTGAAACCAGTATATATAGCACACAACATCGATCAACCTCAAAAGTGCTATTTTCAAGCCGCAGCCGTCGCACCGGACTCACGGTGGGTACTACGTAAGATTAGATGGTTTTGTGTACACATACACAAGATGATACATAAAAGTCATTAAGTAAGACTGATAATTTAAAATCTGTAAGCCGGGTAACCCTGCAGGCTATCCCTGAAACTTTCCACTTAATTGTGGTATTTTAAACTGAACGCAGTCAAAAATGTACGAATAAATTTTTGGGCTCGAAGAGTTAAAGAATCTAAAATTTGTTAAAAAAGATATTATTTAAAAAAAGTAGCTTCACGCCCACGGTTCACGCCCGTATCCTCGAAGACGTAGGCAGATGTACATCCAGTGCATCCACGATTAGCTGAAGGTACTTAATCCCACAATGTGAGATTAGCCAAAGATACTTAATTCCACAATTCTATCGCCATCCAGACACTTCTAATCCAATCCTGGGCAACTTTGTTTTCATCAGAAAACTGAAAATATTTCCTGATCCCGGAATCGACCCCTCAACTTCATGTTTTCAACACCAATAACGGGCCACTAGACCGTAGATTTTGTTTTTATTAATTTCTATAGAGATAATATTATTATTTTTTTATATCATAAGATAGCAAACAAGCAAATGGATCTCCTGATGGAAAGAGTTAATCATCGCGTATAGACACCAAAAAACTTGAGACAATGGTGCGTTGCTATCTTGTGGCGAGGTCGAATGCCACATGCATAAGTTTATCGGCTCCCTTACACTCTAACCTGGAACAAGCATTTTCGCTACTGTGGCAGAAATAGATAAGGCGGTTGCACCAGACCCGGGCGAATTTAGAACTCTACCTAACTTACTAACTACATATAATTTAACATTACACCAGATCCCTATTCTTCAAAGGAGCCGGACAGAGACGGGGTAAATAACTTTACCCCGTGTTGTATACAGTATAAAATATAATAGAGGTAATTTTACTCTATAGTACAAAAATACTATAGAGATAGGGAAGTATCTTAATTTTTGGGAAACTATAATTTTTGAATGCGATGATCGATTTTTATCTTTTGAACGGCATTAGAGGAAATTCCTAGAACTTTGCAAAATGTGTTCTTTCTACACAATCGACTGGTTAATAGTTTTCGGAGTTATGTCGAAAGAATACTTCATTTTAATGTTTTTGTGAATAACTTCCGAAAAACTTGACAGATTTTAATCTAATTTGCCGCATTCGACGCAGTTTTTTTTAACTTCCCGCTACGTACATAGATAAGGAAGTTACTAATTTTGCCCGGATCTTCGAAAAGCGACTTTTCACCAAATCTCCACGTTTTAGGTCCTATAAACTTTTTCCGACTATTTTCACGATGACGTTCTTTTTTTTTCTCTTTTTTCGAAATGGCTGTTACAGTTGACAATATGTCGTTACTGCGTCACCGGGCTTCGATGACGTCAGTATGTCTGTATGTATATATGTATGTATGTGCGCGTATGTATGTCTCTCTCTCTCTGTGTGTGTGTGTGTGTGTGTGCGTGTGTGTGTGTGTGTGTGTGTGTGTGTAAACATCTCATAAGTTTTGAGCGACTTGATCGATCGAAACGCGGTTGATGGCATTCGATTGGATTCCGCTCAACTTAGACTTCCTGAAAATTTTGACCAGAAGATTTTTATAAATTTTAAAAAATCCTTAAAAAAATTGATGAAACAGTATTATTTTAACTTCCAGATTAACCTACCGATTTAGTACAAAATCTAATCAGTTTTTTCCCTAAAAAACTGCGTCCAATGCAAAAAAATTGTATCAAAATCGGTTTATCCGTTCGGGAAGTATCGTTGACGAAATATTTTGAAAAAAGTGCTTTTTCGACATAACTTCGAAATTTTTTAATCAATAATTTTTTGATCTTCTACGATATTTTAGTACTAGAAAACTATTTCGAATGCCGTTGCAAAAATTAAAATCAAATTAAATTTGTAAAAGTTATAGTTTTTCAAATATATAAATTAGGTTGTTTACTTTCAGTAATAACTTTTAGACTAATATACCGATATATTTAAAAATCTAATTAAAAAATTGCCGTAAATCGCATTAAAATCGGTAGATTCGTTCGGGATTTATCATTGGATTTTTTTTGAAAAAAGTTTTTTTATTCTATTCAATTCAATTATTTTATTCTATATTTATCCTATTACTTTGTAACTAATAAAATAATTTAGAGCTCAAAAATTGCGTCGAATTCAATTCAAAAATTCAAAATTGATCATCATTTTCAGGAATTTCTAAAAACGGGGCGATATCAGTGAGTTCCTTTAGTGGGAGGGTAAAATGGAATTTACTATTTAATTCTTCTTATGGCAAAGAAGAATCTAGTCGTGGCCGGGCCACCGGGCCGTGAGCCCCACCCGGGAAAGGGGGCACACCGAACGTCTATAGACTCCTCGGTTGACCACGATTCACCGGTTTGTCGGTTGGCGAGATGAGAGGTGATCCCATCGTCGCATTTCATCAAACTGATAACAAATACCGACTATTTCTAGCAATAACCGGGGCCAACAGTTTAACGTGCTCCCCGAGGCACGGGAGTGGTAACACACCACCCGCCAGACTCCAAGCTGCTTTTGAGATTTTGGATTTTAGAAAAAAGTCTCGAAAACACTTCAATAGCACTTTTCCCCGACCCGGGGATCAAAACTGTGCCCATATGATCTTAGCCGCATAAGCTAACCCTTAGACGACGAGGCGTAAACTATTAGATACCTCCATATAATAGGTATAAATGTATAATTTATAGAAGTTACATTCAATTAAAATCTGAATAAGCACAGGGTACTCAGCAGATTACATGATGACTCAACTTTCTCAAAAAAGCGCGTAAATGACGTGTTAAGTAGCAACGTAGTTAGCGAGGTAGTGGCGAGGGCAGCGGCCCCTGACTCACGGCGGTCCGGTGGTGATGCGTCAGCGGCCCCCACCGCGGCCACGGCCTGTTCCGCTGTGGCTAGCGCGAGGCTAACCTGACACTGATGGACGGTCTGACGCACTCACTTACCCACTTACGCCCAATGTCATTTCATCATCTACAGACATGCAAGCAGATGGTTCTATATGGTGTAAGTAATAACCATTGCTTATACACACCAAAGATGTAAATTGTGTGTTGCTTTCAATGTGGCGGAGTGGAAATGCCATATGCATAATTTACCCTCCAACCCGAAAATGACAGTGCTAATCACCGGTGCTATTTCTGTAGAATTGGGTACGATGCGATATAGAATTGGGCAAGGCGGTGGTCACGAACCCGGGGGTCTTTGCGGAGCTCTACCACCTAGTTAGTGGTAACGATGTTGGCGACACGTAACAGCCTTCTCTTGCCTTATACGAGACTAGCTGTTGCATGCGACTTCGTCGCGCGGACTTGGTTTACTCCGCACAGCACCTCCCCCGTAAGTGATTGCGTGATAATACGTAGCCTATATGTTGACCCGACCTGTTAGTAATATTCATACAAAATTGGAAGTAAATCCATGCAGTACTTTTTGAGTTTACCCCGGACATACATACAGACAAACAGACAAAAATGCTAAAAACTATATTTTTGGCTTCGATATCGATTGTAGATCACGCCCCAAGTATTCTTTTTAAAAAATATTCAATGTACAGTTTTGACTTTCCTACGATTTTTTTATATGTATAGAAGATGACTAGCTGTCAGAAAGATTGACGAAAAACTGAAGTTTAAACAATTGAAACTAAGATTAATTATTAGACACACTTACTGTTCACAGCGTTCTTTACATATAATAATAGAACGCTTTTTATATAGGTTGGTACGTATATAAAAATGGAAGTTATTTTATGTTATTACCTACATTTTAATTGCGTATTTATGTACCTACATACTTACTTATAAAGTATTTTCACATGGATTAATATTTTTTAGAAAAAAAATATTCATCTAGATATTTAGTTTAAATACAAAAATTAAATCAGTGACAAAATATATTTAAATTGAATTTCTAATTACAAAAATATAGTGTCAATATAATAATGGATAATAATAATCTGTTTCAAAAGCTATTTCTTTTTCTGGAAAATCGCATTCAGAATTCTGGCCAATTATTCTTCATCAAATAACAAGAACTTTGTATGACGGTTATTAAATTACAACGTTCTGATGCAGAAGAACATTTGAAAAGTAGAACCAAATAGGTACATTTTCATAACATCTCCCTGTATTGAATTTGTTTGTTAATACGTGGTTAATAGTCATTCTTAATTATTTTAGTGAATTTCGCATACATCATGGCAACTTGGTTTGTGTGGAGGCGCTGCAGTGAACAAACCGTCTAGATAACCGCGGGCTATCGCTTGTGTCTCCGCTTGTTAAAAACCTCAATACCACCTGTGACCAAGGCGATACTAATTATACGTACGTCATCGCGAAAAAACGAATGTATCTAATAGAACACATTTTACAGCAGACAAATGCAAATGTTTCCGTCAATTTGCCGCAATAAAGCGTTTATTAATAACTATATATTATATGAATTAACCTTCATTCTAACTGATTCATGTCTTTGTAAAATTACTTTAGTAGAATTGGTGCGCGGCGCGGGTCTGTAGCAACAGGAAGTGCAAAAGCAGCTTGAATGTTAAACACACTGCGTTCGAACAAAAGAAGTGTAGTGATTAGAGAGCGGACCCCTCAGCTCACGCGGCCAATCGCCTTCGCCTTCGTTAACTGCGTTAAATGCCTTTGCATGAATATTGTAATGGCTAATATTGGCTATAGTGACTGTTGGTTTTGTGTTTTATAATTGTATCAAGAAGTAAGAAGAATAAAAAATCCTGTCAGTCGCGCACTCGCGCGCGCACTCGCATGCGGTCCGCATGAGTGCCGCAAGCCCCTGGGCACAATAGAATAATAGCACAGAAAAACAACTCCATTCAGAGCGCCCGAATCGCCACACACACACACACACGTGTCCTTTACACGGCCGCCAATCTATCTTGGCAAGACAAAATGTCGCAGTGTCACGCCGCGCGCCGCGCTCCGGGGACATTTGTCATTTGTTTATCGTTGATTGCATTACTTAATTTTTAATTTAATTAAGCTGCTTATAAATTTTCACTACCTTTCATTTCAATATTTCTTAAAAAAAACTTACGTACGTAACATATGTGTACTTACGTGCGTACGTTAGAAGTTATACTACTTTGGCATTACAATATGAAAATCCTTCTAAAAATTTTATCCTTTGAGTTATGTCCCGATTACACTTTGATTGGAGCGAGTGGAGTGTTTAATGCAGGTGCTTAGTATTAACTAAAAGCACGTGTAGACAGCATAATAAAAGTGAATAGACACATAATTTTCCCCTAAAGCGACAAAAAAAAGAATACTTGAAAAATATAACCTTCAATATGGCGACCAAAATTCGCCATTTCACATTCATAATGTTTTTCTTATATTGTCTAAAGACACTCGCGTTCTGAAATGAATTAAACAACATATGCAGTTTTAAAAACGGTTCATCTAATCAGCAGGTACATAACAGAACATAGAATGATGTACCTATTTATAACTTACGCACATCATTCTTACATACTACAATGCAAATATATTACTTACCCTTCCTTTTAGACTTTGAACACTAAATATCGTCGGCACTTGGTAAAACTCCATGTTAACTTGGATTTATATTTTACTAGGTGACCCGCGCAGCTTCGCCCGCGAGTTGATCAGCATGTCGTCAAGATAGCTTTTCATATAAAATTCATCCCCTATTTCAACCCTTTAAGGGTTGATTTTTAAAAAGAAAATCCTACGTTTGTCCCAGCTCCTCAACTATTTCCATTCCAAATTTCAGGAAAATCGGTCCAGCGGTTTAGCCGTGAAAGCGTAATAGACAGACAGACAGACAGACATTCGCATTTATAATATTAGTATGGATTAAAAGCACTTGTACTGTTTTACTTGATTTTTGTTTATTAAAACCAACTGGTTTTAACGCATCATCAGGGCAAAAATTAGACTTCCTCTTATGTCCGGTTCCTATATAAATAAAACGACTTGTGATATTGTGTCCAGGGTGCAACACGGGCGGGCAGCCCACTGGACATCACAGTACAAAACATCTCTGTATGCTCTAAATGGCCGTTTCTGTTTAATTGAAGTGGTATATTCCATGAAGTTCTGTACGGCTAATGCATACCTAGGTACTACATTTTTCTCGTGTTTGTCCTAATAGACCAAACTGCCGTTCTGTCAGACAGGTTGTAAAAGGCGATCGATTGGCTATACGAGTCACTAATATCATGACTACTAGGAAGTAGAGTTCTGCATTGTCTCGCCCGGCTCTAGTACCGCCTTATCTATTCCTATGGCAATAGCGTCAGTGTTTGACACTGACGTGTTCCGGTTTAGAGGGTAAGGTAACTGGTAAACTTATGCGTGTGGCATAAAAGCTCGCTACAAGAGAACACCATTTACACCGCACAATTAACATTATGTGTGTAGGTGTCTATAGGCGATGGGTGACTCTTTTCATCAGGAGACCCATCTGCTTGTTTGCTATCTTATAATATTAAAAAAAAAATTATAAACCGTTGACCCTGCAGGCCATCCCTGAAACTTACCGCTAAATTAAAGTATTTTAAGCTCAAAGGGGTAAAAACTATAAGCATAGATTTTTTCAGTTCAAATATCTATTTTGTTAAATGTGGTAGTACTTACATTGATTTTTGGAAACGATGATCGATTTTGATCTTTTGAATGGCATTCAACTCAATTTTTGAAATATAAAATATTGCTTTAGCTACAAAATCGATAGGTTTAAAAATTTCGAAGCTATGTTAAAAAACATTTTTTTTAGTTTCGTCATTGATAATTCCCATACAAATTGACCGATCCAGTAACGGATATTTGACGCATTTTTCAAAGGAGAAGCCGACAAGATTTTTAAACCAATCGGTGTATTAGCCTGACAATTATTTCAAATAAAATTAAAAATTTCAAAAACCCCTGACACATCCTCAGACTGCCATTCCGCTATTGAGTTGTTTTATTGCAAAGCTCCGATGGCCTCCAGCTCTACTATGTAACCCTGGAAATCATTGTGATTCAGAGTGTATTTAAAAATATAACATATGAGACCACACTCAATAGGCTTATTTTGTTTAGTGCAGGAGTTACATGGCCACTTTTTAGTTCCATTATCAAACCCTGCGAATCTCGGCCAACTACATCGGCCTAATCTCCGATGGCCACCTTCTAGTTCCACCATTATTATATAATACAAAACATCCGGCACCTAAGTGTTTGTCAAAATAAACCAAATTAGCCCACATTCAATTGGTTTATCCAGATTAGCTTAGAAGTTCTCATGGACTTCTTCCAGTTCTATCATCAGATACTTGAAAACATCCTGCTTCACAGTCCTTAAAAGAACGAATCAAACGAGACCAAAACCTATGATGCTGCTCAATTTTTATCCATTCATTCGTTCGCTTCGTTCCCATGACCTTCTTCCCACTTCATCGTAAGGACCTGGAAATCATCTAACACCTGATTATTTGTCAAAACAGAAGAAACAAATCCACACGCGATGGGTTTATCTCGTTTAGCTTAAAAGATCCCGTAGCCACCTTCAGTTTCCATTATGAAATTCAAAAAATTATTTAGCACCAAAAATATGCCAAAACAAATCGAAGCAACCCAAACTCAATGGGTTTTTCTGGATTAACTTAGGATTTCTCATGGACTTCTTCCCGCCCTATCATCTAACACCGGAAGCCATCCTGCTACAAAGACTTTAAAAGAACGGACTAGAAGAGTTGTTAATTTTAATTCGAAGTTCCCATAACCTCCTTTCTGTTTCATTATAGGACCTTGGAAATCATTTAGCATTAGGGTATTTGTCAAAACAGAACAAATGAATCTGAACCCAATGGTTTCATTTTGTTTATCATCAGATCCTAACTAATCCCAATCAGCCTACACTCGATGAAATTACCTTAATTTGCTTAGAAGTTCTTAGTAGTTAGTTCTTAGTTTTTCAAGTTCTATCATCAGGCACTAATAACCACCATGCTTCAAAATTCTTGTATTTACTCCATTTTATTCCAAAGTTCGCACGACCTTCATCATCTGCTCATTATAAGGCCCCGGAAATCGTCTAGCACCAAGATGTTTATTAAAACGGAACAAAGGATTCCAAACTCGAAAGGTTTGTTCTGTTTAATATTTTAGAAGTTCCCACGACTACCTTCCAATTCCATTATTAGATACTAGAAATCGTCCAACACCAAGTTGTTTGCCAAAACAAACCCAATTAGTCCCCACTTGATGGTTTAACCTAGTTTAGCTTAGGGGGACTCGGGTACATCTTCCAGCTCTATCATCAGGCACTAGAAGCCATTCCGCTCTAAAGTCCTTATAATAAACAATCAAACGACCCGAAAGTCGATGGTGTTGCTCTATTTTATTCCAGTTACCATAACGTACTTCTAGCTCTAACATGAGACTGTAAATCATATAGCACTAGAGTGTTTGTCCACACAGATCAAATGAGTCCAATTTCGGTTAATTTATCTTATTTAGTTTAGGAGTTCTCATAGTTAGCTTCCAGTTTCATCATCAGATTCAGAAAATCATCCAGCACTTAGGTTTTTGCCAATACAAGACCATTAAAACTTCATTCAAAAACATTACCTCGTTTAGTTTAGGAGTTCACTGTAGTTGCATTTTGAATCTAGATTCTTGAAGTTCCAATGTCACTTTTTCGGCTCAATCTTCAGAGTCTCACCATCATGAGATATAACTTACTATAACGAATAAAAAACCCTAAACTCCACTATATTAGCAATTTCTATCTGTGAGTTACAATGGCTCTCTTACAGCTCTATCATCAGGTCTTCGATTTCAGTCATCAAAAATCCATCGAGACTTGCCTACCTTATCCGTTTCTATATATATTCCACGCGTGAGTTTCGGTAGCACTTTTTCAGCTCCATCTTCAGATCCCCGTCATCATGAGCACTAATCAAACTTAGCATTATGGCAACAAGACCAATGAGTCCAAGCAACTTTTTCTCTTAATTAAAACTCTAGAGTTCCATTTCCTACGTCAAGGCTACATCATGAGCTTAGTTGGATGGTACCATAGTATTGCATTGTCACTGAGCTTTCTCAAGTCTTCCAAGTTTTTGTACAAACATATATCAGAAAGTCGTTAAAAAGTGGCTTGAAATATTTCGAAAATCTATTATTTACATACGAAAGTTGCCAGTTAAATAGATGCTGATGATCTTCGAATCAGGATCCCAAAGTATCAGGTCAAGGTTTCCATGTAATTGCATTATCAATAAGGTAACAACATACAAAATTTAGTATTGATAAAGCCTTTACAAGTTGTTTAATTCTTTTCATTAATAGGAAAGGAGCTGGTGATCGTGAAACGGCTAAACAGATTCTATTCAATCATAGCTAAGAAATATCTCGCAAAACAGGGCTTTCAATTTAAAAAAACCGCAACCAAATGGGACCATCCGCCAGGGTGCTACGATGCCATGACACACAGATACACACATACACAGATACACACCTGAAACTTATAACACCCCTCGTTTGCGTCGGCGATTAAAAACAACGTTATTTAAATATTTGAAAAGCTGTAACTTTTAAAAATTAGATTCGATTTTCATTTTTGTTGATACAGCATTCGACGTAGTTTTTTTAGTAATAAAATATCGTAGAATAACAAAGCTACGAGTATGTTAAAAAAACTTTCAAAATTTTTCGTCAACGATTACTCCCGAACGGATATATCGATTTTTATACAATTTATGCATTTGACGTAGTTTTTTGAGGAATAGAGCTGTTTAGATTTTGTACTCAATTGTTATATTAATCTGGAAGTTACATTAAAAAAATACTGTTTCGCCTAAATTTATTTTTGAGTTTTTTTTAAATTTCTCAATATCGCCGGGGTCAAATTAGTTCAAATTTTCAGGAAGTCTAAGTTAAGCAAAATCCAGTTAAATTTTATTAACCGCGTTTCGATCGGTCAAACCGTTCAAAAGTTATGAGATGAATTGACTATCACTACAGTGACAAGCACTAATTCCTTTGAAGAAGGGATTAGAAAGGTGGTGAAATTGTACCCGGGCGAGACGTAACAGAACTCTAGTCTCTACCACCTTTTAGTCAGGATGGTAGAGAGCCAATTATTCGGCTTTTCTAAACAACGCACAATGGCTGGTGGTGTATAAGTGTATGTATATACAAAGGGGCCCTGGAACAATTCGAGGGAACTACACTCCGCTCTCTTAAAAAATATTTCCACATTTATATGTTTATCAACACCAACAGATACCCGCGATAAATAACACGAAAAAGCAAATTAATATGTTTTTACGATAACGGTTTAAACCTAGTAAGTCCGAAAGTTGCGTTTTCTGTTAGGGGGCCGACATTTGGCTACTTCACCCTACATTTGGCATGAGAGTTCTACGACTAAAGTCCATTAATAATACATACTCAACGTATTATGAATGGACTCTTTAATCGTAGAACAAATAACACAAACAAGCCGTCAGTACGTGCCCTTTGTTCGAGGAGTGTTTCTCACACCGCACCCGCCAGCCGCGACGCCGCGCCACGCTGTTGTACGAAGTTGACCGTTATGTTTCCCACCATTGTATTATAATATCACCGAGTCCGGAGTCATACAATCACACGAGTAAGTCGTAAACTCTCGGTAATGGGCTAAGCCATTTTTCGCTTTGCATAAACTAGACTGTTCGTTTCTCACCCGTCTTGGTTCGAGCAGCGAGCCTCTGATCAACCTAGTGTGTGTGTGATTAGCACAGGTGTTTGTATTTCTTTGGGTTGGTTTTGGATGTTTATTATGCATGTAACAGTATTTATATTTGTAGGTATTTATATGTATTAGTATCGTTGACTAACACTCATAACACAAGCAAATAATTTGCTTACTTTGGGGTTAGAATCAATTCGTGTACTTTGTCCAGCAATATTTATATTATATTAAAAAAATTTTTATATAAAAAATTGCCTCTGTGGTCTAGTGGTCCAATGTTGGCGTTGACCACACGAGGTCCCGGGTTCGATTCCCGGGTCGGGCACATTAAAAAAGTGTTTTTTCAGTTTTCTGAGAAACACAGAGTTGCCCGGGATTGGAAAGTGCCCGGTTGGCGATAGGCTTGCCACCTATCACATTTGTGGGACCAAGTATCTTCGGCTAATTGTGGGTACACTTGATGTACCTCTGCCTACCCCTTCGGGGATATTGGCGTGAAGATACTTTTTTATATAAAAAATATTAATGTCGTTTAAGTACCAATCCTTAAACCTTATAGGATCTGGTTTCCGTCTGTTTTTTTATAGCAGAGGGGGCAAACGAGCAGGTGGTGCATGGTAGATGATCACCGCCGCCCATGGACAACTGCAATAAAACTGTTTATTTGTTATGACTTTTTTTCAGGAAAGCGCAAAGACACGAGTATCAAATTGAAATATATATTAGATGTTCGAGTCTACGGTCTCAATTAGCTGGTAAAAATCAAACTTGTATATGATTTAACGAGATTCAAAGAGAATCGGTCATACCGTTTATGGTGCATACCTATTTGGCGATTTCACGGTGAATCAAAACCTATCGGGCATTCCTCGTTGACCCAGAATCATGAAATTTGACAAGAAGCAATTACAGGACATGTAAATGAAAAATCTTTACCTAAGTAATATGAAGTTGATTAACATAAAGAGCGAGTTTACTTATTTTTACTTATGTTTATAACCAACTTATTTTTTATACCTATTATAAGACAGCAAACAAGCAAGTGGCGTTCCTGATGGATAGAGTATCATCGCTATTCGCTTATAGATACCGAAAATGTTAGAGGTGCGTTGCTGTCCGTGTGGTGAGATGGTGACTAATGCATAAGTTTACGTTTCAATTCGGAACACGACAGTGACGCTATTGCGGCAGGAATAGCTAAGTATGGCGGTGGTACCAAGTTGAAAGTTCGGGCGAAACGTTGCAGGTACCAATATTGATTCAAAGCTCGCTCCTGCGATCTAATGTAAATGTATAAACTATGAACCACACATTGCTCTCCATGTTACACACAGACGTCACACGTTCGTGTGACGTCACACGGCGTGATGTAATTAATGTGTGTGTCGGTGGGTCAGGTCGGTGCAGCCGGTACCAGTTCGAGTGTCGGCGCGGCGGTGAGTGTATCGCGGTGTACAACGCGTGCGACGGCGTGCCGCAGTGCGCCGACGGCAGCGACGAGGCGCCGGAGCTGGGCTGCCCCGCGCCGCCCACCGCCGCGCCGCCGCCACAGGTAACTACACCGCACACTCCTGGGGACGACCGCCAAACCAAACTGGACAGAAGTAAAGGGCTTTGTGCCATACCTGATATGTCTAACGTACATATGTAATATATAAGTACATATAAAATCTTGTATTACCGCCTCTCTTATAAACAATTTTGTTAGGCCATGCTGGGTACATAATGATTGACTTTCATCAACTATGTTACATTGTAAAATTCAAGTAAATAAATAATGTTGTCCTGACGAACTGCCAATGTCCGAGCTCTCCTCCTTATTATCCACGGCCTCCGCCCGGCACTAGATCAACAACAGAGCGACTGCCACGAAAACCTTAATGACGGTCACTAACTATCTTTCGTGTCTTTCGAAATTGTTCGTATTTAAAACAGCGACCGCCCCGTTGGTCGAGTGGTTAGCGAACTTAACTACTAGGTAATCGAGGGGCCACGGGTTCGGTTCCCGACAGGGACAAACATTTGTGTAATGAGCATAGATTTGTATTTCTGAGTTTGGGTGTTTATTATGTACTAGCTGTGCCCGCGACTTCGTTCGCGTGAAAAAAAAAACTAAAATAAAAACCCGCATAGTTCCCGTTCCCGTGGGATTTCCGGGATAAGAACTACCCTATGTCCTTTCTTGGGTCTCAAACTATATTTGTATCAAATTTTATTCAAATCGGTTCAGCGGTTTAGCTGTGAAAGCGTAACAGACAGACAGACAGACAGACAGACAGAGTTACTTTCGCATTTATAATATTAGTATGGATGCTGCAGCATCTATATAAGTATGTATATCAATGTATTAGTATGGTTGGTTAACACTCTTAACACAAGCAAATAATTTGCTTTTTTGGGGTTAGATCAATTCGTTTTAACTGTCCAAAAATATTTATTACTAGCTGTGCCCGCGACTTCGTTCGCGTGAAAAAAATTCTAAAATAAAAACCCGCATAGTTCCCGTTCCCGTGGGATTTCCGGGATAAGAACTACCCTATGTCCTTTCTTGGGTCTCAAACTATATTTGTACCAAATTTTATCCAAATCGGTTCAGCGGTTTAACCGTGAAAGCGTAACAGACAGACAGACAGACAGACAGACAGACAGACAGACAGACAGAGTTACTTTCGCATTTATAATATTAGTATGGATTATTTCCATTTCTCAACGAATGCAAAAATGAGCAAATTATGTGTGCATGTACGCCGAAAAACGATAAATTTCTGGATTTATCTTTCCAAAACTGGCAACTTTTGGTGCAGCGTGTGTACACATTACAACTTCCTATCCTACTTTACTTTTTATCCAACTTGCTTTGTCGCTATTTTAAATACCTTATTTACTTGTGTCGTCTCGGTGGGTTATATTAATATTAAATTAAATCCAACAATTACTATAATTAATTAATAACCGTAAACGTTGCGGAATGGATCGGAGCACTCGTCCGTAATCAATCCCAATCATAGAGGTTCCACTGAGAGATTTGTAATTAGTTTCATGTCGTACTGACAGTAAATATTTTAATATACCGGTAACGTCTACTGCTTAATAAGCTCACGTAAATTCCGTCACAAATATCAGGACTCCGCTGATTTCGCCGCTGTATCCATATGCCTTGATCTCATCGTCAGTGCAACTAGAAACTTCAAGTTTATTTCTTAGAATTCACAAAATAGCAAAATGTTCCCCGGCTCTGGAGAAGCACACCAGACGGCGCTCCGCGTGGAACGTTGCGACTTGCGAACTACTTCGCGGTTGGCTGCTCAGGCGAGACCGCACTTCGCGAGTAACACCTTCTATGGAAGCCAATTATTACTACCTATTTAAATGTGCGCTTTTTACAAGAAAAGCTAAATGTCAATAGCAAGAGGAAGAGTAACACATCTTTAAGGCAGCGCCAGTGCTTCGGTGGAAGTCTGACAACTCTGCACAATACCTGATTCTTGGCAAAGTTTGGTTCTCTTCCTATTCGAAAGATATAGTTGATGTATCATTCGATGCGAGGTAGCAGTTAGAAGATTCTGAAAAATATTAGTCGTGTATAAAAAAACACAAGATTTATAAATAATTTTGAAAAAAATGTGGTTTTAATGTTTTTACATAGGTAGGTACTTATTTTGGAAGTGATTGTAATTAAATAATGAAATAAAATTTATTGCTCAGAATACGGTTACAGCAAAAAATATGCAGTTATTAAAATTAAGAAGTACCACGTATTCTACCAAGCGGCATGCAATATTAAATTTTACAAATTATATTAAATTTTTATTAGGTACATTGTTTATAAAAATTACTTGTTTCTTGTTTCCATACTTATTTACTTAAAATACCATTTAGCATTCTTACTCTTAATATTCTGATTTAAATAATTTATATAAGTACATATTTTTTAACTTTTATAATAATCAAATATTCTATTATAATATCCAATGTCAAAAAAAGAAAAAAAAAATCAAAAAATTGTAATATTATACATATATGGCACATTTGAAAATTCTCTTAAATATGAGAAAAGATCCTAAAGCTAATAAAACAAGGTTAAAATTCTAATAAAAACGGGTAATGAGTAGGTACGTAATGACGACCCGCGAACGTGACGATTCACTCACAAAAATTAAAACCTATTAAATTATTATCATTCATTTCATAAGAACCAACATAAAGAGGACGATTTCCCCATGTCTAACCGGGCTTCTTTTAAGAATAAACCAACTGCCGTTCTGCCAGGCAGATCGTAAAAGGCGACCAACTGTCTATTCGTGTCACCACCACCGTGACTACTGGGTGGTAGAGTTCCGCAACTACAACAATCATTGCCGACTTATGCATGTTGAATTGCACTCAAAACTCACAACTCAAAAAACACAAATTGCAACGGACCATTAACATGTTTGGTGTCTACAGACGATAGTTGCTCTTCCCATCAGGCGAGCCATTTGTTTGTTTGCTATCTAATGATATTAAAAGGAGGCATAAGTATACAATTATTTTTCCCCTAATTTATTATTTTTTAAGTCGGTATTACACATCAAAAAACCCTAGGTATACATATCGTTTTGACGAAAAGCCGGAGATTTGTTCAACATATTGAGTTCTCTCATATTAGAAAGCCATAGAAATAATTCCCGAACCAAAAAGTTGAAAAGGTTAATTATAAAATTATTTATCAAATAAAAAAATACAATCTAAACTTAAATAACAAATAATTTAATACTATATAAAAGTATTTTTAAATTATTATTTGTCATATTTACAAAAATAGAAATATAACCCTTAATTGGTATATTTTTTAAAATAACTTTTTAAGAAATGTTGCCAAAAATATATAGGTAGGTAGGTAGGTAGGTAAATAGTAATTTCATTTAAACACTGAATAGTTATTTACCTACATCAAAAGGAGTTTCCTTTTATGAATAATCATTGTATCGTTTTTAAGATACAAAGGAGATAATCTTTGATCACAGTTTTAGATTTGTTCACCAAAAGCCTCAAACATTTTCTCACTAAATTGTTTATAACTTTTGTTACCTCTTATCCGTATGTTCATAGTTTACGAAAAGACATTAAAACACTACACATCGAATCCAAATTAATATTATAAATGCGAAAGTTTGGATGTTTGGATTTGGATTGATTGAAAGATAGAGATAGATGATCGAAAAACTTTTTGAACTAATACAGCGCGCTACACGCTGCAGCTAGTAACATAATATAGCAAATAATATGTCAATAATAATTCTCCAAATAAAGCAGAATGAAAGATATGTTGTTCAGGTCACATTGTTTATTTACGTCCAAAATAAATAAAAGTTGTGTGTGTGTGTGCATGTGTGTATACTTATGTACGCACGTAAGAGTTCTACTTCTTTGGCGTAAATAGGATAAAAATCCTTCTAAACGTTTTATTTTTCGCGCTATCCCATGTTTGTAGATAAAACGACACTATAATGATAGAAAGAAATGTATTGAATACACCGAAAGAAAGTTTTATTATAAAGTATTATTTAGATAATTCTAAATACATTTTATTTAAATGTCATAAAAGAATTATTTATCTATACATGTAATAAAATCGTAGGAAAGTCAAAACTGTAAATTGAATATTTTTTTTAAATAATACTTGGGGCGTGATCTACAGTCGATATCTAAGCCAAAAATATAGTTTTTTGTCTGTTTATCTGTTTGTCTGTATGTATGTCCGGGGTAAACTCAAAAAGTACTGCATAGATTTACTTCAAATTTTGTATGAATATTACTAACAGGTCGGGTCAACATATAGGCTACATATTATCACGCTATCACCTAGCGGCCAGGTGCTGTGCGGTGTAAACAAAGTCCGCGCGTACGAAGTCGTTGGCAAAAGCTAGTAATTAATAAAATAGACAAAAATTAAAATGTTGCCTAGCTAATTTCACGATGTCGATTTTTCGTGACGGTGTGCGCGCGCAACGTAAAAGATTACACAACGTAAAGGCTATAAAAAGTAGCCTATATGTTAATTCCAGGTCATCATTTACCCGTGTGCCAAATTTCATTTAAATCCGTTCAGCAGTTTTTGTATGATTCAGTAACAAACATCCATCCATCCATCCAAGCATCCAAATTTTCGCATTTATAATATTAATATACATAGATAATATAGATAATCACGATTATTTGGTCGAGTGGTTAGTAAACACGATTCGCAGGCATAATGGGGCTGAAATTCGATGCTGACAGGGACAAACATTTATGTGATGACCGTTAATGTATGTATTTCTGGGTTTGTGTGTCTGAAATATATTTAAATATTTATATATGTATTTCTATGTATTAGTATCGTTGACTGACTGACCCACATCACAAGCAAAATATAATTTGCCTACTTTGGGGTTAGACCAATTCGAGTAATTTGTTAAGTGACATTTATTTATTACATTAATTATACTGTGGTGTCAGTAGCTATATAGACGTGTATAGATTGATGTAATGACCAGTTGCAGCCGCAAGAGAGCGGTGAGGAGATGAGCATGGTGGCGGCGGCGGGCGCGGCGGCGGAGGCGGGCGCGGGCGAGCTGTGGCCGCACCGCCTCGTGCAGGCCCAGCCGCAGCACCGGTACAGCGCCGGTAAGACAACGTCTCCACACCCCCATTTTGACATTTCAACCTGCCATCCGAATGGCAACCTGGAAATGGAATGGAATCATCACAATTTATTCTGTATTTATAGGCGATGGTTGGCTGTTTCCATCAGTAGAGCCTTTTACCATCCTACAATATCTATACCTTAGATAAATAATTGGTCTCGCTGAAGCGCCGCGAGACCAATTATTTATCTATGATCTACATCTATACATATAATAAAATCGTAGGAAAGTCAAAACTACATTGAATATTTTTTAAAAGAATACTTAGGGCGTGATCTACAATCGATATCAAAGTCAAAAATATAGCTTTTAGAATTTTTGTTTGTTTGTCTGTTTGGCTGTATGTATGTGGGAGGTAAACTTAAAAAGTACCGAATGGATTTACTTCAAATTTTGCATGAATATTACTTATAGGTCGGGTCAACATATAGGCTACATATTATCACGCTATCAGGAGCTGTGCGGAGTAAACGAAGTCCGCGTGGACGAAGTCGTGGGTAACAGCTAGTAAAGAATAAATGCCTAAGCTAGGTGTTAAGAAACTGTGTCTTTCAGTTGATGCAGGAACAAGTAAACAGTTACTTACATACAGAGGGGCGGACAATAATTATTTTTAAGTAAATACTTTTGTGGAATGCAGTAAGAGTTTTCCCGAATACCTCGTATTGTATGGAGTCACAGGTCAGATACAGTTTAATAAAATGTCTACAGGAATAAAACAATCAGAAAGCTCTCCAGACAGTAAAATACTCTCGCTACTTGTGATCACTGATCAGAAAAACGCCCGGCAGCCATGCGTATCCGCGGGGCACACGTGAGTGGCCACGCGTTTACCGGCTGCGATGTGCGGGGTTCCTGTAATAGGCAATGGGTGGCAATATAACCACGCACGTCGTCGCAGTACAGCACCGCCGAAGTTACGATGTCAGCGACATGTCTGCCTTTTACTCGTCTTTTATTTAAGAGTTTGGACATAAGAAGAATTCAGCACCAAATTTGAGTTATCAGACTGCGACGCACAAATATACGAGTTGAAACTCAAAATGTGGATATTTAAATATTGAAATATTTCCTCAATGTCGATGGTACGAGTAGGCTAGTAGTATTTTTAAATATATAAACGGGTCAATAACGCGTACATATATAGAACTTACTTGTAAAGCTTTGTAGATAAAAATCGATCCCGACGTGAACGACGGAGGAAACTCGCTGCTCCAGTCTGCTCGTGACCACGGTCAATGTAACTTGGCCGAAACGTCGAGCTTTACAAGTAAGTTCTATATATGTACGCGTTATTGACCCGTTTATATATTTAAAAATGATAGTAGAACGCGTTAGTTTAAAAGGCTAGTAGTAGTAGTAGTAGTAGTAGAGTAGTACCTACTATAGTAATGGTAATAATAATAGTAAAGTAAATACTCAGAGATAAGATAGTAATTAGAACAAGTATATATAACTTGTTCTAATTAATCATATGATTTTAGTAAATGTATGATCTCGTTGTGTACCTAATAAAATGTTTAGTTCGACAATTATGAGGTCCAGTGTGAGTGCGGGTTGCAGGCGGCGGCGGTGGCGGTGGCGGCGGCGGCGGCGAGTCGCACATCTTCAGCCACAAGGGCGGGCTGGTGCAGGAGGGCGCCTTCGAGCCGCCCGCCGCCGACGCCTGGCCGCGCCGCGCCTGGCCGCGCCCGCCCGGTACCGACACCCCACACCTCACCACACCACACCACACCACACCACACCACACCTCACCACACCACACCTCACCACTCATCTACACTAACACATCGCTGTCCTTGGCTTTAAACTTCTTGCGGGATCTGCGCACGCCTAGAATGAACGCCTAGAGGCTTCCGGAAGTTGGCCAGGAAAAAATACTAAAAACCTAAGGCAAACGACACCCATTGAGACGTTTATGCCCAATTGGGAGTGAGTCAAAGTTTCTTCATGGTAGAGATGTCTAGAGCTAAATAATCTTTAGCTTCCCTAGCTAGAGATTATTTAGCTCTAGACATATTTAGTTAAAGAATGCGCGTAGCCTCAGAGAAGACTCTGCATCTCCCGTGCTTACATCCTTAAAACCCAGACTGTTGGTGAGACCACGTTTCGGTGGTGGGCGGGACTCAAAAAACTCTAGAACTGTACACCACACAATCTAATAAAGTATAATGTTTAAAGGAAAATGAATATATTATTATCATGTCAGCTCCTTCCGAGGCAGTGTGAATCGAACGTTATAAATAAATCCAGGATCCCAGAAGTAGATACAGGACATAGGAAATGCTTATTGCACTTTTATTGCGTTTAATTATGTGAATAACTTATTAGATTTTCTGGAGGACATCTTAAAAGATGTTATAAATATTTACTTACAAGAATTCTTGCGTCTTTTTTATGTCATACGATAGCAAACAAACAGATAGCTCTCCTGATGTAAAGAGACAAACATCGCCTATAGACACCAGAGATGTTAATAGTGCGTGCCTATCCTTGTGGCCTAATTTTGCATAACTACCACCTAGTAGCAACAATGGCAGTGACTCACATAGCTAATCGTTCGCCTCTTACGAGCTGCCCGGCAGAACGGCAGATTTATTCTTCAAAGGGGGCCCGGACCAACACGGGAGAAAGGTGTGCTAAATCACAAGAAAGTTTGGTTTTAATTTATTAGACAATTCCGAGCATCATTTAGGTCGTGACAAACGGTACGTCCCATCTCACTGGGGCGGTAGGGAAACCCAATAGTAACCCATCATTGACACCTTTGGTTAATGGAAGATGGTTATCGCTGTCTAGCGATAGCCACCAGCTTGTTTGATACAAAATGTTTTGCGGTACACAGGTAGATAGCTGACTGATTATGGTGAAGCTTGCCTTCCGCGTACGTAAGCGAGTCCAATGGCATTCTGATTTGTGACTACATTATCGCACTATGGCGTACATTTTCGTTATCACGTGTGTGGCCAATGAATTCGCTGGATCGTGAATCTTTAGAGTTGTGTCAGTTGTCTACCGCAACTCAGTTCATTTAGCTATTAAATTGATGCGGGTCGCGAGTAAAAGCGAGATATATACAATTCTCGACGGAGTGTACGTGATCACTTAGGTCGCCCTAACACAATTGCGAATTTTTATCACGACGACGTACCACGAATCTTGGCACGATATGCATCCCTGACCTAGGGCCCAATTAACGTAATAAAACGTCAGTGTTTAGAGCTCTTACACGCGTAAATGTGTTTTCTTACACATTATGACTGACATAGTACGACGGGACGTTGTATTATATTTTTATGTGTGTAAGAGTCCCTAAGTGATTTGATTCGATTGATGTTTTGTAAGGTGAATTGGGAGGTCTGAGGGTGCAGTGACTGATGTCGGTGGTGAGTGGTGAGTGGTCACTGTTGGTCACACAATGACGGCAGGTGTGTGTGCGTAGGCGGCGGCGCGGAGGCGGGCGGGTGGGGCGCGGGGTACGCGCGGCTGTGGGACGGCGAGCGGCGTGCCTGGCCCGTGCCGCCGCGCGCCGCACCCGACCCGGTAACTAACGCTGCTTACATTATTTCACACTATATAAATAAAATATTTGTCTTTTAAAAATATCAAATGCGTTACAACGTGTGCTATTAGATTATAAATGTATGTATAAATTTTACAACATGAATTATATGGTTGATTGAAAAGTATGGTCACTACGTCGGTAACGCGACCGGCTTTAGTATGCGACCACTTGAGGGGCTAGGTTTGTTTAATTAAAGATAATAACATTTTTTCAGGAGAAAATAATGAATAGTTAGTATTAAATATTCATTGAATACTTATGTAACAATAAAATCATAAATTTAAACCTATCTGCTTAACCCAAATCTAGAAAATAGTGCCTGAGTTCGGGTGATGACTCAATGGTGTGTTTATGTGTCGCGTAGTGCTACAAAAATACCACGCGGGGCGGCGAACAAAGTTAGTTATCTTTTGATAACTTATTGTAATGTTACACACAAACAAGAAGCGTTATTATTTATATTATAGACCAATGTTTGTTCAAAAGTTGTAGTCATAACATTTTTTAGCTTATATGTTTTTTAATCCAGTGGTCGCAAACTGAAGTACGTATGTATCTAATACGTTAGAAAGCGGCCGGGTGGTCGCATTCAGACACTTTAAGCTACATAATATTTTGCTTATTATGATCTCAATTATGCTTTTATGATTGTATAATTTAGAATCTGATGTTGTAGAAGCATAAAGATGCATGTCATCAGTTTACGACCAAATGTTTTCTTGATAGAACTTTTTTCAATTCACTCACTAAAATAGGTGGTCGCAAACCCACCCTGGTCGAAAATTATGATGTCAGTTTGCGACCACCCTGATTTAGTATGTAAGAAAGTAAACTAAAATAAGTCAATAAATAAAACATCGCTTTCTTTAGATGATGGCAGCCCCGCAAGATAAAAAAAACACAAAATGAAAAATACCAGTTTTTTAGGAAGAAAATGACGTTATCAATATGTTTAACTCTTATGTTGTCAACAACCAAATTAGTAAAGTAATATTCAAAAATACGGTCACCACGTGGGTGATAGCGCCGTTATCATCCGCGTGGTGACTACTGACAAATGAGTCTAGTCATGAGTTCGGAAAATCACTGTTTGTAAATAATGAACTTCGATGGTGCCTATAAAGGATAATTTGAATAAAAATAAAATCTATGCGCAGACGTCCGTATAAGTATAAACATGTCATTGGATAATTCGCTCAACGTTTAAGTACCTAATTTTTTTATATATTCGGTATTAAAATCGAGTACTGAATACCCTCTTTTAGTATGTACAGCTTTATCAGTCAATTTCTATATAAAATAATTTACAGATGTGAAACGAAAAAACTAGTTGTTATTAGTCTAGATGATTAGTGTTTAAAATGAATATTTGTTTTTATACCATAAGATAGCAAACAAGCTGATAGCTCTCCTGATGGAATGAAAAACCATCGTGCATCGGCTATAGACATCAAAAATATTAACGGTACGTTGCCATCCACGTGGCGGGTTTACAATGCCCCATGCACAAGTTTACGGGCTACTTTACCCTCCAAGCCAGAACAAGGCAATGAAAAATAGGTGGAAGATTTCTGCGTTGTCTCACCGTTGGTATTGGGTACCACTGCCTTACCTATTTGTGTCGCAATAGAGTCAATGCTTAAAGAAAGAAAGAAAGAAAGAAAATATTTATTTGCAAGAATATGGGTGTTACAAGTTGTTAAAAATAAATTAAGTTACCAACATATTCTACCATTATATGGTGTGCAAATATTTAAAAAAATTATCCGTATAAAATATTACATTTAAAAGATTCTATCGAATATTTAGAATTACTACCGGATCGGAACGCGGCCACACACTGAGAAGATCCGGCGGAGGAAACTCAGCGGGCTGGTCTTTTTTCTCTATTTTATGTACTTGTTACAAATGTACAATTTCATATTACAAAAGAATTTTTTATAATTACAAGTTTCATATTTTGTGCAATTAAATTTTTTATAATTTACAAAATGTTCACTATTTACAAAATTTTACTAGGTACATTGAAATTTTTTAAGGACAATTCAACAAACTTATATTTCTATCCATTAATATTTAATTTTATCGGCTAAAAATTCTTTAATATCATAATAAGTTTTATCTAACAGCAAATCAAACAACTTTTTGCGAAATTTATTTATAGACATACAATACACATTTTTTGTAAAAATATTTAATTTTTGATTAGGCACATATCACTTGTCATCATCATCATCATATTCCAGTATAAATGGTAAGGTAGCCGGTAAACTTATGCATGCGGCCTTAGACTCGTCACAAGGTAGCAATGCATCATTATCATCTTTAGTGTCTATAGGTGATGGTTGACTATTTCCACCAGAAGACCCATCTGCTTGTTTGTTATCAAGATATAAAAAAAATGATTATTATTTTTCATAGTGGTCGCAAACTGGTTCAGTGGTGGTCGCAAACTAGCGTTTTGGCTATTTTCGAACATTTTGAATATTTTTTCAAAATTTATTAATGGAAGTGAATTGAGTTATTACATATTACATAACTTGACTATATTTCCAACTAATTTACATAAAAAATATTCATGTTACGTATAGATATAATATCTTTTGACGTATCCAAAGTGGGCAACTCCACTAAGTGGTCGCCAACCGACACAATAACCCTACTCGGCCTAACACAGAGCCATTCAATTCCAAAAATCAAATCTACCCACATTATTTAGTACAGTTCAGAGTAGTTAATTGTGTGAAGTTCGAAACGTGTGCAATAATTTGTTGTGATTTTATAATTTTTTTAACAAAGCATGTTAAAAAATTAATTAAAAAATTAATTCCACAAAGTGTTTACGAGATGGATTCCGCGACTGCTTTCAGTTGAACAAAAAAGGACGCGATTGACTATTTCATGTGATTGTTTGGAGTTATTTGAAGCCAATGCAGATGATTTTTTGAATCGTTTTGTTACAATGGACGAAACATGGGTTCATTACTGTACGCCAGTCGCCAGAAACAAAACAACAATCAAAACAGTGGAGAAGACATGGTTCACCACCCCCCAAAAAGGCTAAGGCGCTTTTGTTGGCAAATAAGGTAATAGCTTCAGTATTCTGGGACTTGAAGGGTTTGATTATGATTTATTATCTTGAAAAGGGTCAGACTATAAACTTTGATTTCTACTGTGTCTTACTAAGTCATTTACGAGAGGAAATAAAAGAAAAACGTCCAGGAATGCTCAGAAGAAAAGTCCTGTTTCATCAAGATAACGCCCGTGTTCACGCGTCTGTGCAATCAATGGCTGAAAACTACAATTGTGGCTTTGAACTATTACCGCATCCGCCTTATTCATCTGATCTGGCACCGTCAGTCTATCTGTTCCCTAACCCAAAAAAAGTACTTGGGAGGTCAAAAAAAGAATCTTTTTTTTTTCAACGGTCTAAATGCTCTGAATGGGAGATGGCAAAATTGCATTGAACTTGATGCTGATTATGTAGAAAAATAAAAATATAACTGATTTAGTACCTATGTGTTTATTTTCTTGGTTAGGTCGAATACTTTTCAATCCACCCTCGTACTTTTGAAAATTGATCGATTTTGGTAAGGCGAGAGTAGAGTAGTAGTACCTCGCATTCGCATTGCGGCTTGCAATTATTACCGTGATAGTGTGATCTTGCAACCACAATTGTCTACAAGAGTAGCGTACCGGGGTCTTTTTATATACGTATCATTAGATAGCGAACAAGTAGATGGCTCTCCTGATGGAAAGAAAAGCCATTGACTATAGAAATTAAAATGTTAATGGTGCGTTGCTATCCGTGGGGTAGGATAGCACTGCTACATGCATAAGTTTATCGGCTACCTTACCCTCTGAACTAGAACATCACAATGACAAGGATTGTCGCTATTGCGGCGGAATAGTCTTACTTATTCCGTGGTACCATATACCCTGGCGTGACGTTGCAGAAATCTACCACCTAGTAGTCATGATAGTAGTTATAGCCAATCCGTCACCTTTTACGAACTGCCTGGCAGAACGGCATTTGGTCTATTCTTTAAAGGAGGCTAGACCAACACGGGGGCTAACATTGTTGTTGAAAGTTCTTTACAGCATTAACCGGATGACAGTTTTGAATAGTGATTATAATGTTTTTGTATTTTCTGTATAATGTGGGTACTTTGTTTTCGGTTATTGCAAATATTTGAAATAAATAAATATTTCACTAACGAGCGACAATCCAGTAAACGAACCCGGTCAGGTCCCGGAGCTGCCGGTGTACATGCCCCCGAAAGCGATGCCGGAGCTGGCGGCGGCGTACGGCGCGGGTAGCACTCAGGCGCTCCGCGATGGGCCCAAGAAGGGTTTCGAGTTGTCCCCGCCCGCCGCGCGCGCGCCCGCGCCCGAGCCCGCACCCGCGCCCGCGCCTGCACCCGCGCCTGCACCCGCGCCTACTCCTGCGCCCGCTCCCGCGCCCGCCCACACCGAGAACACTACCAAGAAGAAGGCGCTCAAAGATAACGTAAGTCCCTTATAGTGCTTCTGTTGCCACTGCACAAAACTGAAATCACCCGAATACTCATAAAAACCATTTAATATACATATAGCTGAAGTAAATTGTTATCGTATATTATACGAGTACACATTAATTTATTTATGTAGCAGCACACAGTAGGTATAGTATAGCACACAGGTAGATGACTCTCTCGATAGAAAAGAGTCATCTGCTTGTCTGACAAGACAAGAGAGAGATGACCATCACCCATAGGTAGACACCAAGCAGTCAATGATGCGTTGCTATCTAGGTTGCTATTAATGTAGCAGAATAGCAATGCCTCATGCTTAAGTTTATCAGCTACCTTAAACTATAACGTGACGGTCAAAAGTATTGATGCTATTCTAAAATTGAAGTAAAGCATTGGCACCCAGGCCAAACGCTGCACAACTCTACCACTTAGCAGTCATGATGGCAGTGGCATGTTTGGCCAATTCACGTACTGCCTGGCTGTATAACAGATGTTCTATTCCTGTGGATTGGGATGAAAGTCAAAACGAAATACTATAAAAATTGTCCCTTAAAAACTTTAAGGTCATCAGCTTTGTAATTCAGAAGTTACAGACATCACAAGTTTCAAAGGTTCCCGGGTGACAAATCTAATTAAACGAGACACCGGGAATGTATAGAAAGCTTTGTACGGACGGCTCATTATAAGTTAGCTTGGCATTTTGGTGTTTGTTTAATGACTATAATCTGGAAGAATCAGTTTCAGTATATACTTTATCTACTTACCCGTTTTTTATACCTGCAAGTTTACTATCTTAAAAATACGTAAAATATTTGCTCAACGGAACTTAACCTTAACCTCTTATGTCTGAGAACATTAGATCAACATCAAAAGAACTTTAGACAAAAAGTAATCAATAAATACTTAACTTTCCTTAAGGTATTTGAGAGAATCAAAAATTTTTAAACGAAGACATAGCTTTGCATGATTAAAATATTAATAAAAAAAAGCAAAAAAGCCCTTGACTGCTTATATTTTTTTTACGAGATTTAGCAGCAGATTTACATAAAAAAACATCTTTTACAGATTAATAATAATAATAAGTTTTAGAAAAGTGCAACGGGAAATATTTTTATTACAAATCTTTTTCAATGAACAAGATAAGCTTTTTAATGTAAGGCTATTTTTATAAATAACAAACAAGAAAGCCAAGTGTTAATATATATTTATTTGATTTTCACTAAATAAAGGTGTTATTATTATCTTTCGATTACTTTTCTATTATTTCGATGTCTTATTAGAAATTAGATAATTTGAAGATTTATATCATTTTAAAAACTTTAGCTTTTTTACGCTGAAGCTAATTTTACGACATAAAAACAATATTTCGAATGTTCACAGTCTACATACCTACCATTAACGGATTCGTTGCGTATGACACGGAAGTCGTGTCATTTGTAAATCGTGAATCGGGACCCAGGGCGCACTACGTGAAGTCTATCCGAGCATACTGGCTCACGTTTGATAGTTCTACATAATTGATAATATTATATTTTAATTACACGATACAGTTAATAGACTGTGCCCCTGCAGTGCGTTGAGTATTTTGTTCCTCGTAGTTGGGATAAGCCAGCAGACGATTATGGATACGTGGTGTGATGTTCCAGGTGGCAGAGCCGGCAGAGCGGGTGTCGAGCGGGGCGGGCGGCGGCGCGGCGCTGGTGGCGGCGGAGGAGCGCGACGGCCTCAGCGAGCGCCCGCCCGCCGCCGTGCTGCTGCTCGTGCTGGGTACGCGCACTAACGCACTACCACCTACATTGCTACCAGTGGTTTCGCTGCAGAATCGTGGCGGCTTAGCCATTATATGTCGAGGGTTTTTGTCGAATGTGAAAATTAATAAAGTGAAAATCACTTTCAATGAAAACTAATATTTTTGATATGGTATTTAATCCATTTTTCTATAAATTCATCATCATTACATTAATTTACCTAAAAAAATTTAGATGGTTCTGTATTAGAACTGGGTCAGAAAGACCCAAGTGAGTCCTACAAATTAAGGGCCCGAGACAGGATGATAGGTTATAGGAATTGAGATACTATTACATATCCACTCTTCCTATTTTATTTCTCTTTAATTGGACGTCGCACGATTTGGTCTAGTTTAGTTAGTCAGGCTATATGTCTTACCTTCCGCTTGTCTTGAGGCAAACCTCGCAAGCCAAGTCCGTTGAAAGCTCGATTAGCAAATGCCACTTTAGTTTCATGATAAACCCGATGCTAGATGGCTTTCTTGAGGAAAAAATCAAACATCGTTTGTAGCCACCACACATGTGTGGCAGGATCATAATGGGACGTTCATTAGTTTACCAGTTATCTTATTTTTCAAATCAGAATATTGAGGCTTGTACAGCGCGTAGCGGTCCGTTTATTACGCTTTAATAGCACTGCTACAACACTGCACATGAATATTGCAGGATTAATGTTGGTGTCATACCAACCCTACAAACCTAAGACCCTGAGTCCCTAGCATTATAGTCCTACTATATATTATAAAATATGTACATATATAAAATACAGCAGGATGTTTGTACCGTGCCATCTATTAGAAAGCAACGTACAATGTTTTTTCGGGACTTTTTTATCAGAGGCCTATGAAGTATGCTGAACAGATTTTAGGCGAATATCAGTGTATGTATTTTAATGCTGAGTGCGTCTTTTGATAGGGGTCGTTTATAGCCATTGTTCAGCACTGAACAAGTATGTTGCGCCAGAGATAGGTTGGGCGGTGGGAGGAACCAAATCCGGCCGAAACGCTGTGACATTTTATTACGTATAGAAGTCGTGATAATAGGTAGTAATGCGTGTAAATAATCGTTTACCCTTGATAGTTTGCGTAACAGAATGGCACATGGTCCGGAGTCCGAATCAACGAGGCGGATACCTACATAATGCTACTCCGTTATCATGAATAAATATAATATCTATCAGTGTTGAACTAATAAAGATATGTCAGTATCTCTTCGGAAACGTAAGGTGGTACTTTTTATCTGGGCTGTGCACATTCTTACTCAAAGGGCTAGTTTTACGTATCTCTGCCTGAAACTTGTAATATACACCTAGGTACTTTTCGCACTAACTTTCGCTTTGATGACCTGTGCGAGCGAGGAGCTAGGCTCGTGTTATAAAATATGGGAAGACGGGAATGGTCTGTAGAGGGCAGCGTGTGCGTGTGTGCAGGGTCCGGGCTGGCGGCGGCGCTGGGCGCGCTGCTGGCCGCGCGCGCGCGCGCCGCGCGCCGCCGCCGCGCGCGCCCGCGCCTGCCGCTCGACCCCGACTACCTCGTCAACGGGATGTACCTCTAGACACATACACACGCACACACACACACACACACACACACACACACAGCAACGCCGTAACTGCCATAGATCACACACAACCATGAACCAGTGGAATCTGACAAAGCTATTTTATCAAGGGCCCATGACAATTGTATTAACAACAACAAATAATCTACACTACGCAGATTCAATCGTTAGTTTATGGAAATTTATATGAAAAGTAATTTGTTACAACTATCCGCGCGTGATCCCGCCGACACGAGACAAACTGAGCAACAAATGTGGAACTTTACGTGTTTCAGTGGCATTACAAGACACATATCAAAGTTCACGGAATGTTTTAAACAATAACTAATTACTTTTAATAATACCTAAACTGCCCCAGCCCTTCCAAGGCTTAGCATATATTTTGAGTTATTAACTTCTATTATTGGTGAAACAAAATTAGTTAATTGTAATGCGTTGTGTTAAAATTCAAACTTTCCCAGTGTTTATGCCTTACAATCTATAATCGTACTATCCTAGAGACACCTTTTAACACACGTTACTTTTTGTTGAAATATTTTAGTACGCTGTGTAGTTCTTTGTTACTGTTCTCAATATCTTAGATCTTAAACATAAACCAATTTAAACAATCTGTTCGAATGATTCTAGTGGTTTTGATTGATTTTATTTTAATCTTTTTTTAGAAACATTTTCATGGTGTGTTTCTGAACCTAGTGTTCTTTGAGTAAGTACCTATTAAGATGTTTAATATATCTTTTCTATCGTTATTTCGCAAAACTATTCAAACTGGTTGTTTAAAATAGTTCTATTAAGATGAAAATGAAAAGAACAACAAAAACAAAAAATAAATTGATGTAAAAACCAAAGTCCAATTTAAAAAAACTAATTCAGAAGTTTGAATTTTTAGTAATAGACAAGCGCAGGTCCAACGTTGGCGCGGTGGGCAACAGGCTTGCCCACAACCTTAATTATTGTGGTATTTTGTAATTTGTACTATACTGCCACTGGCGCTGACGTACTGTTTATAAGTTTCTTCTGTGGGAAGTCGCGAGCGAGCCTGTCTCCGACTCGCACTTGGCCGATTTTTGAGTGTCCGTGACCTTTTCTGAGAGCTGGATCTGCACTTGGACTAAGAGTAAGAGAGTACGAGTACGAAAATTCGAGGTACAAAATGTGAAGCTTGCTGAAAATGCAATAGTTACAGCTTGTCAAAAAACTAAAATATAACCGATTTTAGTATTTTGAAAAGCTGTAACTATTGAACGCGATTGGCGATTTTGATCCTTTAACCGGCATTAAATGCAGTTTTTGAGTTCTAAAATGTTGTATATAAAGTAAAAAACTCGGGTAAAAATTGTTTGACAGATCTCAAAATTATGGCGAAAAAAATTTTCTACAAATCATCCTCAACGATAGGTTTTGAACGAATCAACCGAATACCGATTTTAATTCAATTTATTAAATCAATTAGTGCATTACCTAATTTAGTGGTTATTTTAATAAAAAAAAATGTTAGGACACTTTAGTTCTTTTTAAATTTCCCCGTTTGAGGTTTTTGAAAATCTAGTTTTCCTCGAGTCTCAATATTTTAGGCTTCTAGGAAACGTTTTAATTTTTAAGATGACGCCAGTATATCTTATCAAAGTCAAATTACAAAATGTTTTAATCAAATAATCTTTACTGCTCAGTCAGGACTTAGGAGTAATCAGAGTATATAGGTAATTACTACGTTTTAGGACTAGGTACTTCTGATATGTGCTTTACAGACGCTTTGACGGGTCGACAATGTCGACATTATTGATAAAATTTTGAGAATGTGTACAGATTCGGCCCAGTAGTTTTAAAAAAATTTAAACGAATTTGCCAAAACAATGTCATTTAAAATAACTTCCAGACTAATGCACCTCTTGATTCCAAAATCTCTTTTGCCACAAAAACTGTGTTGGGTATCGGTAATCGATTTTGCACCCAAGAAAACAATTTTAAAGCACAAAAAATTAAAATGCATTACATGCCGTTTAAATATCAAAATTGATCATTGCATTAAAAAAATACATAGACTATTTTTGAGCTCGAAAGGCTCAAAAATCTATGTTTATTAATCTATTGTATATTTTGAACTGCTTTAATTTTAAAATATCTGAACTTGGTGGGAAGTGTCATGGATGGCATGCACGGACTATCAGTTTACAGAATTTTTGGTTTCCTGACGCCCTTAAGCTTAAAGTCTGGCAACACTTTTGCAAATAACTGAGTTGTTATGCCTAAATTCATCTTTCATCCGGCTGAATGTGTGTCAACTCTCAAAAACGTACTTTGGAGTTTCAGTCACTTCAGTCACAAAGACAGCAAAACAGAAAAATCGAATGTCAAAAATTCCATATTCAACTAATCTATCATATTTCTTTCGAACAATAACTTTTGAAAAACCATAAGACTCTGAACTTGGAGGCCTAGGGCATTGCTCCGATTCGCAAGGTTTCACTCCCAGCCACACGTCACAAGGTCCAAATTGACATTGTAATCTAAGAAGCATATATATATATATATATCTACAATGCGCGCGAGCTGGCCACGGCAAGCTGCGGAGCCGCGCTCACGGACACAGTGGACACACCACAGAATATCATAAATATTGTAGATAGGTAGATACTTTAGAATTAAACATGTGATTGATATAAATAACATGTGCTATTTGGTACTGAAAATTCTAATCTAATTTCTATTAAAATACAAAAATGGAAAAATATATGTATAATTAAAACTTTACTAACTCGGCAGAAGCTAAAGCCTATTTTATTTATTTAAATAAATTAAAAATGTGAATAAAAATAGCAATTATATAAACTTAGTTTTACCATCTATTATGATCAAATATATAAAATCAGGTCAAGCATATTTTTGTATGAATAAAACTAATCTACGTAGGTACATTACTTTAGACCTACCTGCTCCAACTATAAACATACCTGCAGTAAGGTAGCTTCAATACTTCATGGTTTATTAGTTTATTTACTTATCGAGCACGCTTTCATTTCTAGAACCAACAATTACACACGACCACTTCTTTTACGAATTGTTTAAAGACAAAACATAAAATATTAAACTAGAATTAAACGTTGAAGTTTTAGCGAGCTGCTACTACCTGACTAACACTTGTTGCAATTATAATATTATATAGAATTTATTGGACGTGTACGTATTCGATTTGAATGAAGCGCTAGGTAAAACTGTATTATGTTTGAATAAAATCTATAATTTACATTTTTAAACATATTTAGTACACATTAGAAGATATCAAATACACATTCAAAATAAATCTTACTGTTGTAATTATATTTTGTGTGCAATTATATTATATTCTTACAATTACCTTACGTTAATTCCTTAGTAGTCGTCCTGCTTAGATATAAATTGTTGTCATGTACCTGCCTACAGTTTAAAACGAATTATAAATCTGTACCTACTGATTGTTTAAATAAATTTGAAATACTAACTCCGTTTTTTCATTATACCTATTCGTTGGACAGCCATTGGAGCTCAGCGTAGACTATCTTATATTACGTAAAATGTGTGCGACGTCATTTTTACAAACATATTCCGGCGGGCATTTTTTCGTTACATTAATTATTAAATGTGTTTTTCCGATGATAAAATATTCATCGTGTCTATTTCACGTGACAAAGTTTGTGGAAGAGCGACTTTTAAGTCAAGTAGTAATACTTTTATGGAGTAGGCAAAATATTAGTAAGTGGTAACATTTTTTTCAATATTGCTAATTTTACATGGGCGTTTGGTTTCAATGATTATTTGGTCATAATTCGAGAGAAGGAGAAGTTTGGTGTGCCAGCGGCTGGGGCAGGTGTGGGTGGAGCGTGTGTCGGCATTCCACAAGACACAGCCGACACAACACATTCTACAATAAACTAGAAGTGACAAGTCGCCGTAAATGGTGTTTTTCTATAATGAGAGTACATTTACCCCGGGGTCTCAATACAGGATAAGTAATAGCCCTAATGTAGGACATCGAGTACATCACTATCTTAAAAAATTTTGTTTAATAGTATGTGTTACATACTCACTGCTTATAAGAAAACAATCATTTTCTGGACACGACAGTGGCGTCACGGTACTTCATCTCGCAGTCGACGAGGACGGCCGCTCGTCATCAGCGATGACCAGGGGTTGAGGAACAACAAAATATCGTCTCGATAACATTTTATTAATCACAATATATTTTTACAATTCACTTTGTCAAACGACAATGACAACACGGACAGCGCTACAGAGCGGCCTGTCGACAACAACAACTGGCGCCCACTCGCACTACGGGCTGCGGCCACTCGCCGGCTCCCACATTGTTCCTCGCGGCGCAGTGCGAGTGGGGCCGCTCAAATCCTAGGCAGAGTGACACGCATTACAGTGCGGGCTCGGCGCTGCGACCCGCACGGTGACCCGCACTGTGCGGGTCACAGCACGCGTGTGCCCGGAAGTAGCTACCGTTTGGAGAATTTATCATTTATTTACAATGTCTGTCTTTCATAATAATTAATAACCTATATAACTAAAAGTTTAATTAAATATATATTGATTATTCGTCAATAATTTTATAATTTTTTTTAAACAACTTAAAAACAGTTCAATTGTTGCAGCAAATTTAATGTTTGCTCTAGAGCAAGTGCAATAACTTAAAACAATAATTAGGCAGCTGTTGCACGAACTCTCTCTCGAGATTTGCGGGCAGATAAGTTTTTTTATTGTTAATAATTATTATAATTTAATGTTTTTTCTTCACGCAAAATATTATGACTTAAAAAATTAATAATATGTGGAAATAAAAACAACCACGATTACCATTGATATAAAAAACCTCGATATAAAAAACGTCTTCAAAAAATGAGCGCACCATTTTAAATTGTGCGCTCATTTCAAATAGAATCACGTCGGTTGCGACACTATCAGTTTAAATTCTTTATGTACATTGCTTTGTAAAAACAACTATAAATCTTGCTTAAGGTTGAATATGCAAAAACTTATGTTTTAGCCATATTTATAATTAATTATGTGAAATTAGTGACACTTTTAAGTGTCAGTTTTGTTCGGAACTGTGCATCTTGGGCTTTTTATATCAATGACGATTACAATAACTAATCATTAAAATAACAAAGCTATTTACATATGACTTCAATAATACTAATTAAGTTCGCTGTCACGATGTTAGTTTACTTAAAATCAAATATACTAAAATCCATTATATATATATATATATATATATATATATATATATATATATATATATATATATATATATATATATATATATATATATATATACACGTGCGCCTCAAATATATACAACTTAACAACATCAAGTCACGTTATGCGTTTAATGCGTATGCGTATATTAATGTTATAATAAGAATCACAGTCTCATTGATTTTTTTGACGACAACGAACAAAACATGATTAAGCATACTTAACATACACAATGGTGTGAGCATTTCACCCGCACGAGCCGCGCACTGGCCGCGTGCAGCTCCTGAAGCTTTGACAACGTGCATTTGATAACACGAGTTAGGCCGATCTGCATAGAAGTGTCCTTGTCATACATTTCCAGTAATTGAAACCAAAAACACTGTAATGTGTGCACGATCAAAAGCAGTAAACCGGCAACGCACTGGCTCCAGCTCGAGCGCGCCGCCACCACACGCGCCGATGACAACGAACATACACCACTGTCTCTCACATACACCTGTTGCATTACAATGGCACTCGCCGACATCACAGTACACTGGAGACTAACACTAGTCAATCTACATACATGTGATATTCGAGCAACGCACACATAGACACCTCTCACGGACGCGATATCTCCGAATGGCTCGGGACAGTTTGTACCGCACCAGTCCGAGATATCGCGTCCGTGAGAGGTGTCTATGTGTGCTATGCTCGAATATTACTTGTATGGAACATTGACTTCTGTTAATCTCTGAGTATTCTGTGTCGACATTGCCACGCTAGTACATGAAGTGTTCCGAGTGCAGGAACCGTTGACGATTTCTAATTTAAATACACTACGGTGTGAAGTCACAGAAACAATAAACTATACAGATTACATACCTATACACTATAAAGTAGGCGAGCCATAAACGCATACGTAAGTGAAAATGACCCGTTACAAGAGACTTATACAGAAATTAGAAATACTTTATTCAATTAAACTTTTTACAAGTTATTTTTAACAGTCAACATATTTTTTTAAAAAACTACTACCGGATCGGAAACGCGGCCACACACAATCAGAAAATACACATTGTGTATTCTTCTCTGATTGGCTTCTTTTGTAATTGACGCAACAAGCTATCACGGTTTATATTATGTTTGCGTATGCGTCTTTACAAAGAGAAACGAGTACCAAACTCATGTTCTTTCTCGCTCTATCGACGGACGACTTTGTGCTTGCCTCACCTACTCTATGTATAGTGCATCTGCACAATAAACGCCAACCGACATCAACGCGAACCAATATGTTATAAATAAAATAGTTTCTTGCAATTCATATTCTACAAATTTAACGAACTCATTGTACAATAAAACCCTATTTGGAATGAAGGGACATATTATATGTTTTTATTGAAAATATATTTCACATAGAAAAAATGCAATAGCAACAATAGTGAGCATTACTCTACGTTCCAACTGAAAATAGGATCGCGCTTGTTATCAACTTCATACCACAAATGTGAAATTAGTAATGTCAACAAAAACATACTTGTTCAAAAAATATTGCTGATTTATTGAAGAATAAATAACGTCTTAATAATATTATTTTCATTAAAAAAAATTAGTAAAAAACATCAGTCTAGCTGTTCATTTATATATATAATATATACCAACCAACACGACTTCATATATATATATATATATATATATATATATATATATATATATATATATATATATATAAAGCCGTGTTGGTTACACTACTTATAAGCCAAGAAGGACGGGGCCAATTTTGTTGGGATTCCTTATTTTAATACATTGCAACATGATCTGATGAGAATCTAAATAGAAATATACCAAATTGAATGAAAATATATTTCTTTAAAGTATTTCATTGTGACATTTTTTTTTTCACACCTTACTCATTACTTACGAAGTTTTTGCAAAATGCGGAAAATTGAATGAAAATTTTTTTTTAAAGTATTTCATTGTGACATTTTTTTTGCACACCTTACTCATTACTTACGAAGTTTTTGCAAAATGCGGAGCAACATGTCATCTTGACAGTCCAATTCTCAGTCGGAACGCATAGTGCTTAGAACTAAACTCATAAAAATGATGTATGACTTGTAATTATTATATGATGTGTGTAATGCTGTCGTTTTGCTCACATTACATAATACCAAAACGTCAGTGTTACCGTGACGAAAGCAAGCTTTCTGTCTCGCTCACTTAATGTACAACGGCAATACTTACACACTGTTTAGGTCAGTGCGTCACAGACATTCGCGCTTCAGGTACACACCACACACTGGACATTCATCGTACAGCAGCGTACAGCACCTATGTAGAGTGAACCGCGTTGTATTACATCACGTGTGCAAAGCAACATGGCGGCTTACAACCGGCCTCACTCGTGACGCACAGCTCTCCCACGAGTCAGACCAGTCATTGAAGAGAATTACAAGTTCACCGGTGAACCGCAACACGACGCGACACTCATATATAACAATAATAAAACTTTTCTCAAGTAAAATCACTACATTAGACCGTTTCAATATATTTGGAAAATAAGCGTAGATAAAGCGTAGATAATAAAGCGTATGATTATGCAATATGACACATTAATATTATACACACAGTTTTATTAAAAAAGTTGCTTGATTTTGTTAAGGCGTGAGTAAAACACTACATCAGGCGCTTCACGTTGAGGCGTGCAATATGTACAGAGTAACAGAGTGACTTTATGTGTAAAGTTATAGTTTTGACAATCATGTAAACACATTAACACATTGGTATGTTCATATGATCACATAGAGGCGGAGCCCGAATTATTTTCATTTATTACATTTTCTATACTATATTATACATTACATACACAAACATCATATATACAAATTTATTAGTAATCTGAGTTTATACTATACAAAAGGTATACGCGGTAAAATTCCCAAGTGATTACAATAAAAGGCACTGTTTTGTAGTTGTGTGCGGCGTCCGGGCGCCGCGCTGGGCCGCGCCGACACGCGCGCGTGGCGGTGCCGGCCGCTGGTGTACTGCTAACGTATATGACATTCAGGCGAACATACGGCTATCCACACATACTACTCACATAACAAACATACTAACATTCATTTGAAAGCACCAACACAAACAGCACGTGAAGTGCCGCCGCAGCACTGTAGCTGGCCCGCGGGGACCGCACTAACCTACACAAGTAATCATTACACCGATTTGGTCCTCGTTTCACCGATTCGCAACAAATATGCTCCATCGTTGCATTTATTATTAAATAATAGGATTATAATACCATACAGTCTTAATAAAAATACCGTCAGTCAACTTAACGATATGACGTAGGGCCGGCAACCTGACCCCGGTCGGGCGAGCCTCGCGACTGGACATAAAACTATAAACAACAACATAGTATGCATCTATATTGTTTATAATGTTATCATTACAGAGCAAGGTCACCACACGTGGTGGCAGCGCTGGCCGGTGACGTCACAACGTGCGACTGTCAATTCACGCTTTGACGTCACAGTGTGCGTCTGTCCACTGTGTTTTAAACCGTAATAAATGTTTAAAACAACATTATTTCTAATATTTTTAATACACGTTTTTGTGCTTGTTCTAAAGCAGGCAAACGAGCACAAGGCCATCTAACGGCAAGTGATTCTGTACGTTTTATACATATTTTCATTAAATACACTCCAGAAGAAGTGAATTCAAGTTTAGAATGAGGCAGACACCTGCCGCGTCGTCTCTGTCTCATTCGTCTGGTTCACCGACATAATTTTAACCATGGACGTGACCTTTCGTATTTAACAACGCTCTAGCGGCGGATACGCGATATTCAAGATCGTTAAACTACCAAACGTAACTGCTTAAACACATATTTCCAATAGAATATTTACACTCGGATAACAACAATCAAAATTATACATTAATGTTCCATAAGGAAATAATCGTAATAACACTTGTAACACATAATAAACGGAATCTATAAGGTTAAATGCTATTGGCGCGCGCCTGAACGCAAACAAACTGATCGGAATGAATTTGTCTTTTGTTTGAGCAAAAAGACATACATCGCTCTGGTATTGACAGTTTGTGTTCATGGAGCTGGTGAGGCGACGGTACGTAGATACCGTTCAGGGGACTGGCAGGGGCGGGGCGCAGCGCCGTCAGCGCGGCGGGGGGCGGGGGCGGGGCGGCGCGCCGTGCGCCAGGCGGCAGTTCTCCAGGTACAGGTCCTTCACCAGCAGGTCGGCGGCCGCCAGCCGCGCCAGCAGCCGCTGCGCGGCGCGCTCGGCCCGCCCGCAGCGCGCGCGCAGCGCCCAGCCCCAGCCCCCGCCCACACCACCACCACCACCACCACCTCCACCCACACCACCCATGCTCGCCCGCCGCTCCAGCTCCTCCAGCTTGCCCTTCAGCTGCTTTATTTCTTCCTTCAAATTCTTTATTTCTTCATCCTAAAAATATAAATAAAACTAATTAGCGGCGAAGTTTTGTAATTACATTATATATTTTATCACTCCGACCCTCGTGTGAAACCGACGGGGTGACCCGAACACCCCCGTTTCATCAGTCAGTGGGTCGACGAAATGAGTTGTGATCCGCATCGCCCCACCTCGCCGATACCGACACCGATTACCGACAGTCTGTTTCTGGATATGAAGCTCAAGATAAAATAAGTGCCATTCAGACGCGCGCACGAAGGGTTCCATACCATCATAGCAAAAAATACGAAAATAAACACGTTTATTGTATGGGGACCCCCCTTAAATTAAAATATTATATATATATATATATATATATATATATATATATATATATATATATATATATATATATATATATATATATATATATATATATATATATATATATATATATATATATATATATATATATATATATATATATATATAGTCCGGGTTCCTGTGAAGAATAGGCCAACTGCCATTCTACCAGGCAGGTCGTAAAACGCGACTAGAGGTCCACAATATCTCGAACGGGTATTACTTTACATCGGCCTTACTAACTATGGTTGTCATTGGTGTGTTCCAGTTTGGAGGGTAAGGTAGCCGTAGACTTATGCATGTGGCAATGGCATCCCGCCACACGGATAGCAATATATCGCCAAACGGATAGATCTATTCGGTGTCTATAGGCGATGGTTTCTCTTTCTATCAGGAGAGCCATCTGCTTGTTTGCTGTCTAATGAGTATATAAAAAACTAGCCAAGTGCGAGCCGGAATCGCGCATAAACGATTCCGTTCTATCATCTATAAAAACTCTTGAATATTTATTTTATTTTAATTTATTTATTTTTAAATTGAATGTAGAACTAAGTATTCTGTAAATATTTTAAGCGTCTACCAGTTGTCGTTACTACGATCGAGAAAAAAAATTGCAAAGAAATCACCTTTGTTGTATGGGATGATACTGCCCCCTTTAAATATTTTTAACTCTGGTTTTACTATTTCTTTTAAAAATTTCAACTGTCTATCACATGGAACATAGAACAAGTGGAAGTGAAGAGTGGGCGTGCCGCGTGCATCTTGTGCATGCATCGTGCATTATGCGCTGTTACTCTAAATTGCCTTAGTGATACTTACCATATCTTTAGGAGATAGTCGTCGTGCGAAAATCTATTATACTGATGTAAAAAGGTTGGGGGTTATGTTTTGGGTTGTGGTTACCCCCTTTGTGGTGATTGGTGAAGAATGGTTAAGGAGACTAAATGAGGAGACCGGACTTTGTGGTTATTACTATGTATTTGCACTGGTTTACACTATCTTTACAACTATCGATTAAACAATGGTAAATTTGGTAATGGTAAAAATAGTATGAGCACGAGGTGTCTCAATGGTATCTCGCGACGGACTCCACACTTATTCAATTGAATATAAAATATAATGAAATACAAAAACGCTGAGCTGTTCGATTGCGTAGCGCTCGAACAACTGAATTATGCCGTATTGTGCCATCCTTGAATGCAGAAATGATAGTGGAATACAGATGATTAAGAATGGAGATATTTCATATCATTCGAAAGTACAATTTTCATTTTATTTTAATTAAATTCCTGATTTAATATAATCTCTAATGATATAATAGAAAGTCAAGCTAAAATCAGCCGTACACCTTACATATAAAGTTCATTTTAGGTTGACCTAATTTTTCTAGAAAGATATACGTAATGACAGTCATTACGTATATCGTTCTAGAAAGTTCTCTACTCAAATATGATCAACTGAAAACTACGGAAAAATCAATACTGCCATCTATTGTAGAATAGCAAAACTATTAAGATCTTAAGTTTCACTATTGTACAAATAGATGAGTCTATTTTGAATAGACTACAAAAGGACGTAAATACTCTTTTTTTGTAGCAAAATAAAATTTATTGTAACGCAGTTTGGTATATTTTTAAATGTTCTGTTTGTGTATTTCGGATTATTGTTGTTTAAAATGAAAACGACCAATTAAACAATGTTTGCACTAGTAGTTTATATGCAATAATGCTTATTTTATGTGTGCGTATGGCGATCGCGGTCCTGATACAAATGTTTGTACTTGCCAATTCCGCTTGTTCTATGTTCCATGGTCTATCACGGTTCATGAAGTACAGCCTGGTAACAGACAGACGGACCGACACCGGAGTCTTAGTATTAGGGTCTTGTTTTACACTTTTAGGTACGGAACCCTAAAACACATAGATTTGTGATTGATATAATTTTTAAGAACTTTAAGTACTTTGTTTTTACCACGGATTAAATGAATACATACGCCTTTCAAGACAATTTCTTAATTTGTCAGCGTAGCTTGCAATTACATACCTACAGAAATAAAGAGTTGTACTACTTACTAATGAAAAAAATCAATTCAAGGGTAATTTTTAAACCTTGCTAAAACTTTTCAGTATGCTAAAACAGTACAATATGGTTTATTTCTACTTTTCACGACATAACCTACAAATATATGAAAATTTTGACAGTAATAGGAACATTTGCGGAACATGCGCGGCGACACGTTTCCTTTCCTAATAATAATGTATTCATGGGATTGTGGTTTCTACAAACTGTTTAATGAAAAAGTATTTTCAGGTATAAATATTGCGTTGAACTTTATTTTTAAAAGTTTAAGACGCGTTCTCAACCACTGAAATAAGATATTGACAATGTACAACAAATAATAAACGTAGATATGTTCTGATAAACTTAACGGGGCGTAAAATACCTTGATTTCCTGCCGTCAGGGGCGTGCACTGTATAGAGGCATAAAGCACTGCTTTACCTATATTTTAATAAAACGTTCATACGTTTTAGATGACTTTAATTAATTATAAATAAATGAATAAACAAAATATAATAACTTAAAAACGCCTAATATTTTTAAATAGCACCTATTTACAAGCACAGCACTCAAACATTATGTTTGCCAGGCGTTTAATAAACGATAAATACAGTACCCGGCGATAAATATTGCACATCGACCTTTGGAAAGAGACAATCGGCTAATTTCGGCTTCGTAGAGCGTTATCTCTGTCGCACAAAATACAAACAGTCCGGTACCTATTAGGAGCTGTTAAAACAAGTGATTTGCTTCTTTTGATATTTTTATTCTTTGTATAAAATACACTAATTTTTCTATAAGTGATGGCTTTAGGTTGGGGTAAAATAAAATAAAAAAACATTTTAACATTATGTTTACGTATTTAATTATTTTGGAACATTACAGCTTTAGTGTACATAATAAACACCATTATACCTATTGCTAAAATGAGACATTGCAATAAAAATAATAATAATTCTAATTCTCAATTACTTCCATTTCACTATCTGTGCTCTCAAAGAGGTCAATATCACTGTCACTATCAGCCGTATTTATTACTAATCTATCAGTGTAATTGTCTAAACTGTGTTGAATGCTTCTATATTCATTCTCACATTTGATTGCATGATCGCAAACCTTTTTCCACTCTTCAGCGCCGATCATGTTTACTTTTTCAGTCAATAATGTTTTTACTGTAGTTAAGTTCATACCCACATTTCTAGAGGCTACATAGCCTTTCAGTTGAGACCATCGCCGGGTACTGTACAAAAAAAATTACACTGTACTGTACTGTACAAATTCTTTCGGAAAAAGAGGGAAACCTTTACGAGGTCAGTCACGTGAAATTATCTACAATGTTTATAAATACTTTGTAAGCGAAGCTGATAGATTTAAAAAAAAAGTAGATGAAAATGTAAGTTGTTATTTTAAGAAGATTCAAGAGCGAGTTGCAAATGCCACTGGAATTTCAAGAAGAACTTTGAACAATATATTAAACGAAGTCAGTACTGAAACACATTCGACTGAAATTAAGTTCAGCACTCCAAAAAAAGGGAGACCAAAAAAGCAATTTCGTTTGGATATGGACGATTTTGATTACGATGTTGTTCGAAGAATGGTGTATGATTTTCACTTACGATTTAATGAACTGCCAACAATAAAATCATTAAAAGCTAAGTTATCTGAAGCTATTAATTACAATGGGTCTGAAAAAACATTGAGAAAAATACTTCATGACATGGGATTTCAGTTCACTAAAATGGAAGATAATCGAAAAATTCTAATGGAAAAGTACGACGTTAGTCTCAAACGAATGGAATATCTTGATAAAATACGCAAATTTCGCGAAACAGGAAAAAATATCGTCTACATGGATGAGTCATATATACATGCATCCCACACTAAAGGGAAATCTTGGAGTGACGATAAGAAAAAAGGAGTAAAAAAGCCAATTTCAAAAGGTCAACGTTTGATAATAGTTCATGCGGGAAATGAAAAAGGCTTTGTACCCGGTGCTTTTTTAACGTATAAATCCACGGACACTACAGGTGACTATCACAATGAAATGAATAACGATAACTATGAGAAATGGCTGGTTAACCAATTAATCCCAAATATACCCAGTGATTCTGTTCTAGTTATCGACAACGCACCCTATCACAACAAGTATGTTGAGAGACCCCCCAACTCAAACACCATTAAACGGGAAATGATCAACTGGTTAAACAGACATGAAATTCCAGTTGATCCAAAATTAACAAAAACCCAGATTTACGCTATTATATGTCAGCACAAGGAGAGGTATACAGAGTTTTCTGTGGACAAAATACTTGCCGAACATGGGCACACTGTGTTGCGATTGCCACCATATCATCCGGATTTTAATCCAATTGAAAATATATGGTCTCAACTGAAAGGCTATGTAGCCTCTAGAAATGTGGGTATGAACTTAACTACAGTAAAAACATTATTGACTGAAAAAGTAAACATGATCGGCGCTGAAGAGTGGAAAAAGGTTTGCGATCATGCAATCAAATGTGAGAATGAATATAGAAGCATTCAACACAGTTTAGACAATTACACTGATAGATTAGTAATAAATACGGCTGATAGTGACAGTGATATTGACCTCTTTGAGAGCACAGATAGTGAAATGGAAGTAATTGAGAATTAGAATTATTATTATTTTTATTGCAATGTCTCATTTTAGCAATAGGTATAATGGTGTTTATTATGTACACTAAAGCTGTAATGTTCCAAAATAATTAAATACGTAAACATAATGTAAAAATGTTTTTTTATTTTATTTTACCCCAACCTAAAGCCATCACTTATAGAAAAATTAGTGTATTTTATACAAAGAATAAAAATATCAAAAGAAGCAAATCACTTGTTTTAACAGCTCCTAATAGGTACCGGACTGTTTGTATTTTGTGCGACAGAGATAACGCTCTACGAAGCCGAAATTAGCCGATTGTCTCTTTCCAAAGGTCGATGTGCAATATTTATCGCCGGGTACTGTAATATTGAACGCCAAGTCCTGCCGCTAAGATTCTGCCTCACATTGTAAATGTGTGCGAGACATAATTACCTATCCGCACGTAATTGGCTCACTCACAAAATCATGCTATTTTGTATAGCAGCTACTGCGAGCTTGTTCTATAATCCGGGTAAAGATAATAGACGAAACATTATTGACAAACAGTATGCTCACATTATGCATTTTTGTTTAGTAAGGTTTTATGTGTTGAAATGTTTTAAAAAGTGAAGCCATTTTAAATTTTTATGTGATACGTGATATGCATTGTGTATTATTATGTTGTATTATTGTATATGTTTTCTTAAAATATGTATTAATGATATTATTATTTTAACATTTGAAAGTGTGTAAATTAAATTAAATAAACAGTAAATAATTAAAGTAAACAGTTATATATATCTCGCAAGTTTATGTTAAAAGTTATGAAACGTATAACTGGCTGTGTGGTATTGTACACACGATTAAATTATATTGTTTTCCTTGCATATTGTTTAGTAATTATTCTAGTACAGTGTGGAATGATTCGGGATATTCAGATTTAAATAATTTTTAGTCCGCGACAAAGAAGCATTTTTAAAGGCCACATCGGATATCTTGCAAGAGACGTGTTCTGTAACTATCACTCACTTGGATAAGATATTTGAGGTGGCCGAAATTTTGCGTTTATTTACATCGGGATATAGTATTCTCAAGTAACCGGAACCTTGAATATGTGAAAATTGAAGCTGACTAGGTGAGTAGGTGAGTAGTTATAATATTTAAGCTTATTATTTTACTTATTAGAATTTCTTCCGCCGCGACGATCGATCGCTGTTTTGTCTGCGTTGCTGTAGAAGATGTACATGAATAGTAGTACATCTAAGAGTTGTTCTGATGGCATGGTTTCCGTCTTAGAGATTCGTCGCGTGGCTGTGGCTATGCTAAAAATCTATAAAGGAAAAAAATTTTGAGACCGAGTACTCCGTTGCATAGCCAGTGTCATAATCCTGTGCACGCTGCTGCCTGCCGTCCACTCTCACCTTCCAAGGTTCAAGATTTCTCGCGCGCGCGCGCAATATTTATATAACGTAAGTACTTACGCACTGTCTCTGACGCACACCCGTAAAATGTGAACGAAACGTTGAATGAAATTATCACTCCACAGATATGGCGCGAAGTTTCTTGACTTACTAATCACTCTTACGTTAAAAGTGTTTATTCGTACAAATTAAAATGTTTTAGTCCATTGAATCGCATTATTTTTTGGCTAGATATTTTTGGTTACATATACTGAACGCTGTTACAATATTTTGGAAGGACGTTAATGTATACCATGTGTATTTTCAAGATACTTTGCGACAATAGTAATCAGCAAACCTACCCGTAGATACAGAACTCATCTACAGGTAGGTTAGACTTAGGAGTCTGAAGAGGCAGTCGTACATGGCATTCCACAAGATTGGGCCTAGTACCCACTGAGCTTTACAGCACGCCTTTTGTGATAACATATTCTTGGGTTCCCTCGACGTCTAATTGTGGCGTATTTATGACGTATATTTTCAAAATAACCTTTAACCATTCTCTTCAGGCACACAGTGTGTGCATATATGTGTATGTATGTACCTACTGAGTACCTACTGTGCCTTGCGGCACGCCTTTTGTGATAACATATTCCTGGGTTCCCTTGACGTCTGATTGTGTCGTATTTAATCATTCTCTTCAGATACACAGCGTGTGTGCATGTGTGTGTGTGTGTGTGTGTGCGCGTGTGTGGCGCTCACCTTGGCTGCGAGGTGGTCGGCGTTGGCTGCGCGCGCGGCCGCGGCCTCGGCGTCGAGCTCGGCGACGTGTCGTTCGAGACTGCGGCGCTCGTCGATGGCGGGCAGGCGGCAGTAGGCGCGCTCGTACTCGGTGACGCGCGCCGTCAGTACGGCCAACCGCTCGTCGCTGGCGCGCTGCTCCGCCGCCGACGCGCTGCGCTCCGCCTCCAACTTGCCGGCCCAGTACTCCTCGCACGCCTCGTATTCCTCCTTCATCTGCTCCAGGCTCAGCTCCAGCTCCCTGGAACACGGCCCACCGCCATACTGTTACCGTGGTGCATGCGGATGCCGCGGACCCGAGCTCGATCACTATGTCGAGCGAGTGTAAATCAAATGTTGGCAGAGTTATTGCCGAAAATCGAAATCTCAGTATTACAGATGCAGACCACCACCGGACTCGCTGTAGTCCGGTGTATGTTAACATATTATGTGCAGGTGCGATATGATAACATCCACGTGCCTTGGACGAGCACGTAAAGCCGTCAGTCCTAATTATCGTAAGAAACGAGCGACTGTGTTATGAAATGGTCTATACAATAAATTGTATAAACCACAGAAAATGTGCACGAAGATGGCACAGCTTAGAATGCGCAACTATTAAAGATTATGTTAAATAAATAATTATATTAATGAAACAATAAAATAAGACATTTTAACTTTAATAATTGTAATTAACTTTTATTCATGTACATAATTAAATTAATAATGTAATATAACCTGACATATACTTTTTTATGTAATCATGATTTAAGGTTTAAATGTGACTCTTAATACATTTTAAGCTTTTTAAACATTTATAATAACATCAAATAATCAAATGTGCAATAATAACACGATATGAGGTTGATGTTCTTCTTATTCCTTTTATACTACATTTCAATACCTATTTAATGAGCTTAATGTTTTATAATAATATGTTTCTAAATAAAAATATAATTAAAGGCGCATTATCAGATATATATTAATAATAATTAATAACATATAATAGGACATTTTTTTATATTGATTTTATGAGTTTAATTGTATTAATTGTAAAGATAATTCATGAGTTTAAATTTATAAAATATAATTATTAATCATGAATAAATAAATTATAGTATGTATTTGCACACCGGCATTGCCGATAGATTATGGCGATCTGAAAAAATTAAACACCTATTTATTGTAACCCATTTTCACACAAATAAAATATATTCTATTCTATTCCATTCATCTGTGACAGGAGAAAAAGGGAACAGATTATGGTGTAAGGGATCACTACCGCGTGTAGAAGATATTGTGCGAGGTTTGACCGTGTCGTCCATGACCGGTGTGGATGAGAAACAGAGATTAAACTCATTAGCAAAGATATCAGGAGAACATTCAGTAACGGAAGTGGTAGCACCGATAGAATTTAAAAAAATCCATATATTAGGTGGAGACGAATAAGAAATATTATCATGGATATGTCGACGTTTAGCTGATCTCACCATCTAATTGCAGCGATTCCTATTTTTTTCTAAATAACGCCAATTTTCAGGACACCTATCTCTTTTGAAACGAGCAAAAGCTCGGTCACGTTTTATCCTGTCGTATATCAGATGTAATCTAAGGTGCTGGTGGGCGTTTTATTTTTATAGAATGAACAGGCGCATGTCTATCATATAACTCAAGAATTTTTCTTCCGAAACATTCGACCTTGGCATCAATAGATGAGCTGTTAAAGACATCCGACCAATCTAGAGAAGAAGCGTCCTGTTTTAAGTGACTGATTAATTGTTGCAAAATTTCGCAAATTTGAGATTTTTAATTTTGACTTAGGCGGTTTCACTTTATATTATATGATAAATGTAATTAAATCGTGGCGGACAAAATCGGGGCAAAATCAGTATCTTCCTTATCTACATACGTACGTTGTGAGAAGTTAAAAATTAGTCAACAACGACGCCGTAAATTATATGCACACGAAAATATACAAACACATTAAAAAATTAATTAAAAAGCCGAGAATCGCTTCGAGAGCAAAAATAATATTTTAACTACTTTGTCAGAACATAATATATGAAAATTAAATATTTAGTAGGAAAAATACAGGTTTCCCATATTGGTCCTGCGGCCCTACCATGAACTCTTATAGCAGGTCAATTTTAGCCGATAATAAACTGTCCTGCTATTTCGTACCATGAAAGCGTTATCTAACAGACCAGTCAGTGACCACGTGACCTATGCCGGCGAGCGATCGTTTTACTATTCAAACCAACTTCTGCCCTGCGTTAGCGTACCATGAAGTGTTTTTGTCAGACCGAAATTGATATTTGAACTGCTAAAGTGTCATAATATTGCCGGTCACTTGCAGGTGGAAAAAAGTAACTTTTATTGGATTGCTTTGTCTTAAATATACTGTCAACGTAGGTATTTTTTATTATTACTGCTATTTCTAGCCCTAGTCCTATTAGGAATTTATACTGTATATTTTTTGACATTAACTGTGTTTTAGAAAAATATTGATATTGGTATAAAATATAGTACCTAATTCATTACTTCTAATTAAAGTTATTTATTTATTATTTAATATTTACTTACTTTTAAAGCATTTTTTATTTATTTTTAATTTTAGATAAAAGAAAATATCTTCACGCCCGTATCCCCAAAGAGGTAGGCAGAGGTACAACAAGTGTACTCACGATTAGCCAAAGCCTATCGCCACACGGGCACTTTTTCCAATTCCGGGCAACATTACTTTTGTCAGAAAACTGAAAAACACATTTTGTTGAATTGTCCGACCCGGGACCTCATGTGATCAACTCCAACACCGGATCACTAGACCACAGAGGAGATACACATAAATTTAGATGTGTGATGAAAATTAACGTTTTGAGTGTGCACTTTTATTGAATCCCGTTGCAATATCTTTATGAGTAGGTATTTAAAATATCTCATAAAACTTCCAATTGTTCATTGAATATATTGATATCATACGATCGTTTTGCTTCCGACATCAATCACGTTCATGAAATCAATGTGTAATTTTAAGCTTTAAAATAGGCACAAACTATTCCAAAACTCTAATCTTAAAAAATCAAGACGTACTCAAGAAATTTAAAAACCGCGCTCATAACATAAATGTCTTTATTAAACAGTTCAAGGTCATGTGTAATATTCCCAGAGATGCGTTCTTTAATGGATGTCGCTTAACAAATATTACGTGGTTTACTTTATGTTCCATATATTTTACGTAGACTTTAAATAACTCAAAACTTGATCTCTTTTGCCAATTTATATTCTTAAATTCAAGATTTCTAATTAAAATGCATTAATAATAATTTTATACTAAAATTTAAAAATCGGCAAGTTATGTGTTTCTCAACGTTAATTTGATATGTCCTGCCAGAGATAATGTAACCGGCCAGAAGACGACGCATTGCAGTTCAACAAAAATTAGTTCATGGTACGATCGTAAAACCTGACAGGTTAATACTCATAGTTGAACTGCCTGGAACTTGACAAGTATTATAAGAGTTCATGGTAGGCCCTCTGGGCTCCTTTGTAGAATAGGCCAACTGCCGTTCTGCCAGGCAGGTCGTAAAAGGCGACCGAGTGGCTATGCGCGTCACTACCATCGTGACTACTAGGTGGTAGAGTTCTGCATCAGACCGACCGAATCTGATACCATCGCTTTACCTATTCCTGCCGCAATAGCGTCAGTGCTAGTCACTGTCGTGTTCTGGTTTGGAGGGTAAGGTAGCCGGTGAACTTATGCATGTGACATTAGACCTCGCCACAAGATAGCAACGCACCATTAACATCTTTAGTGTCTATAAACGATGGTTGACTCTTTCCATCAGGAGACCCATCTGCTTGTTTGCTATTTTATGATATATAAAAAAGGTAAATCTGCAACAATGGAGCACAGGGTAAACACACGATACAGCCAGACTGGTGTTTCATACAGGAAGGTTGGCCGAGTGCGGTAAGTTACCTGATCTGTTCTCAGTTAACAGACACAAATTACATACAAGAATTATTTCTGTTACGGACCAATGTCTACTACGATGGCCGCAGGCGATGTTGTAATGTTGTAATGATGTTACAACATAAGAAATACGGAGGTTTGTAAATGGCTCGGCGGTGACATTGCACGTACTCCCCACATATTAATATCAGCTCCTAAGCTACTTCGTTTACTGAATACTAGCTGTTATCCGCGACTTTGATTGCATCACCTAAAATCATTACTGCTTTCCTCACTGTCGGGCAGAAATCTAACCTCTGTCACGTCTGCATAGTGTAGCTTTCTATCGTAAAATATTAAAATCGCTCCAGTAATTTTTGAGTTTACTCGTCACAAAAATATACAATACAAACATTTTCTCTTTACAATTTTGTTATATAAATACTAGCTGCGCCCGCGACTTTGTCCCCATATAAAATTAAAATAAAAACAGTCTAAGTTACTCTTTATTACAACAGCTATTTTTCATTAAAAGTGCTGTTAAAATCGGTCCAGCCGTTTTAGAGACCAGCCGGAACAAACAGACAGACAGATCAAAATTGTAAAACATGTTATTTTGACATATGTATCGTGTATAGGTACATCCATATGCATTTAGTAGAAAGCAGTCAGTTTGATATTACAAACAGACACTCTAATTTTTTATATGTGTATATTTTTATTTATCCACCTCCTCCTCCTTAAAATAGATGATCCATCATTTTGCCGAGCAGTTTGTAACAGGCGAACGATTAGCTATATTCTATACTTTCCATCGTCGGCACTTGGTGAAATTCCATTGTTACTAGACACTTTTACTACTCCACTTGTACATAAATTTCACTTTTACACAATTTTTATTATATTACTCGACCGGATTCACTTTTTAAAGCATCTTCAGGATGTAATATACTTAACTCGCCGTGGCGGTGTAAAAGTGAAATTTATGTACAAGTGGAATAGTAAAAGTGTCTAGGAACGATTAGCTGACTGTTTCGCTACCATTGTGACCAGCAGATGATAAAACTCCACAACGCCTCATCCGTGTTTAGGACGGATGAGGCGTTGTGGAGGACGCTGTTAACATGTTGACGCTGTTACGGCAGGAATAGGTATTCCTGCCGTAACAGCGTCAACGGTGGCCACTGCCGTGTTCCGATTTGAAGGGTAAGTTGGCCGGTACACTTGTGCATGTGACATACGCATTGCCCTGGCGTCACACGGACAATAGCACACCATTAACGTCTGGTACTTATAGGCGATTGTTATCTCTTTTATTACGCGAACAATTTGCGTATTCGCCAACCTGTGACATATAACATAGCGAGACAGTATAGGTGATAAAAAATAACCTTAGTGATGACCACATTCACAAGTTTAAAGTCAGACACCGGGCCGGGCCGCCTGTAGAGAACGGAGCACCTGCCGTTCTGGCGGGAAGTTCGTAAAAGGCGAAATATTGATTATACATGTCGCTACCATCATGTCTACTAGGTGATAAAAGTTCCGCCACGTCTCGCCCGGGTCTGGTACCACCGCCTTACTTACTCCTGTTGCAATGGAGTCAATGTTTGTCATTTCCGGTTTGGAGTGTAAGGTAGCCGATAAACTTATGAACGTGGCATTCCATCCCACCGGACAGCAACTCACCATTACCATGTTTGGTATCTATAGGCGATGGTTATCTCTTCCCAACAAAGGAACCATCTGCTTCTATACTTATCTATGCAATACAAAAAAAGAATGTAGGTAGGAAGCACTTTGTGCCAAATTATGCTCTTACTGAAACCCGTGCTGATTTAGGAATAGGAATGTTGCTTGATTATTTTAAATTAGGTCACTAATTTAAAATAATCAAGCAACATTCCTCTGAACCTATGCATGTGGCATTAGACCTCGCCACAAGATAGCAACGCACCATTAACACCTTTGGTGTCTATAGGCGATGGTTGACTCTTTCCATCGGGAGCCCCATATGCTTGTTTACTGTCTTATGATATAAAAAAAGATTATTAACAAAACGAGCTGAGGCCGACGCAGACAAATTGTTTATTTTACCATCAGGAGAGCCTAAGAACTGTTCTGTTTTATAGTTCAAAAATTATGGCTTAATCATCATATCACATCAGAAGTATACATACTTGATGACAGTTGTGTAGGTCTGCCGATCCGCTTCATGTCTCTGAGTTAAATCAAATATTTGCTTTTTGAGATCAAGAACAGTGGCGTTGGCGTTACAGTCAGTCTGCACGGCCACTGCCACCTTGTCCACGTTGTTGTTGATATTGTTTTCTGTTGCTTCGCAGCTGCTTCTGTCGTAAAGCTCTTGCACTGTTTCCAATAATGATGATAAATTATGATTTCTTTGTCTACAAAATTCACAATTATCATTTGATGTGGGAAGAGTTTTTTTAACATTCTCTAAAGTGTCTCTTAGTTTGTTTATTAAAGTTTTATTAACAATTATGTCACCCGCAGAATGTAAAAGGGAATCACCTTCCTGAAAAAAAAAAACCGTAATTAATTAGGGCGAGCGAAGCGAGCCCTACACTAGGGCGCTTTCTATGCACTTTTGCGGTATCTGTTTCTAAAACACTATCGCACTTTGAGTTTTGAGCTTTGACGTGGTAGTTTAAATTTATGTCTAGATATGATCTACCATTAAAATACATTTTTATAAGTATAAAAAAAAATAGTACAATACGTTGCATTAGAATTTTATTACTATTAACGCCATATATTATAAAAGTAACGAGTTAAAATGTTAAAATGCTAATGAGTTGAAATGCTACTTTGGCGGGTTAGATTTAATACATTTTCATTCACTTCATTTTATTACAATATCGATCTATTAATATACTTGTACTTTTTAAATTCCCGCCACGTATGTAGATAAGGGAGTTACTGATTATGCTCTGATTTTCAAAAATCGAATTTTCACCAGATGTCCACGTTTTGAGGTCCTAGGAACCTTTTTCGACTATTTTCGCGATGACGTCAGTGTGTCTGTATGTATGTGTACCTCTCTATGTGTGTATGTGTTCGTGTGTATGTATGTCTGTATGTAAACATCTCATAACTTTTGAACGGCTGGACCGATCGAAACGCGGTTGATGGCATTCGATTGGATTGCACTCAACTTAGGCTTTCTGAAAATTTGAATTTAAATAGGCCGAAGGGATTTTGATAAAGTTTTGAATAATCCCAAAAGAAATTTTGCCGAAACAGATTTTTTTTAAGTATAACTTCCAGATTAATGTACCGATTGAGTACAAAAACTAATCAGCTTTATTCTTAAAAAAATTACGTCTAATGCATAAATTGCATCAAATCGGTTTATCTGTTTGGAAGTAATCGTTGAAGAAAATTTTGAAAAAAGTCTTCTTTCGACATAACTTCGAAATATTTCAACCAATCATTTTTTAATATTTTACAATATTGAATACTAAAAAAATTACGTCGAATGCCGTTTTAAAAATCAAAATTGAATCTTATTTTCAAAAGTTACAGCTTTTCAAATATTAAAATTACGTTGTTTTTAGCAAACTAAATGTTTTTGAAATAACTTTCAAGCAAATATACCGATTGACTTCAAAATCTTAACAGCTTTTCTCCTTTAAAAACTGCGTCAAGTACCGTTAATTGGATAAAAATCCTCCAATTTGTTTGGGATCTATCAATGGCGAAAATGTAAAAATAAGTTTTTTTACATTGCTTGGAAATTTTTTAACCTACCGATTATTTAGCTAAAGCAATAGTTAAATTGAGTTGAATGCCATTTGAATTTGACCATTTGAAAATTTGATCAATTTGATCATCGTTTCCAAAATATTCAGTTTTTCAAAAATCAATATACTTACTGCCATTTTTATTAAAAAAAACTGCATGTTTGATTGTTTCGTTGGTTCATCCGTAAGTGTTTTCTTGCTGTTTTTTGTGACTTAGCAATTGAGATATTTCAATATTTACTATAGTATGGGAGCCCACGACACTAAACCTGGTCCCATAAGACTACCGGATGGTATATACATAGTTAGATTCGTCGTTTATTGGAGAATACGAAATGGCTATGCTGCAATGCGAAAAACCGGAGGGCGCTATTAACAAAAGAAAAAAAACAATGAAAGAAAAATCGATTTCTGGTACAATAAGACTACCGAATTTCGTTTGTTTCTCGACATAGGGGAGGGGTAGGACCCTACGAATATGCGGCGCTGCATGTCCCCATGACTGGCCTTATCAGTGGCAGCAGCATTATAAGTGGCGCCTTGTACCTAGGTATCTAGTACCATCGGACTACCGAACGAACCAAAGCTTATCTGAAAGATCATTAATTTCTGTGTAAGAAAAACCACTGCTGCATCTTCGAAACGGTGGATGAAGTGGTTACTGCAGCGATTGAAGGTCGCCCACTGCACAGCTGAAATCGGCGTTCTTGCTCGGTTTTGTCAGCAATTATCCGATTTCTTTCGATTGGTACTAATGGAATACCCATGCCATGATCAGGTACGAATAATTTTACTGGTCATTAACTGTTTAAACAAATTAAATTACATATTTTATGGGAAATTGTTGGATTTTTCAACCGATTCACTTGGTTGATTAAATTTTATGCCCTACTTAGGGATTTATAGGGTTCTGAAGTCAACTGGAAACCTTTATAGTTTCATATGTCCGTCCATTCGTCTGTCCGTCCGTTCGTCCGCGCCTTAGCTCAGAAATTCTTAATAGTAGAAAGCTGTAATTTGGCATTTGTACCTATACATATTAGTCATGCCATCAAAAAGGTAAAAAAAATTAAAACATATATTGTTTAGGGTACCCTCTACAAGTAAAGTTTTCTCGCAAACCCCGTAGTGTAAAGTATCGTTGTATACAGTTCTTAAACAATATTGCGTGTTGTGACAAGTCGATTTTGTCAAGTTTCTTTCGATTGGTAATAATTGAATACCCGTGCCACGGTCAAGTATGAATAAGTTAACTGGTCGTTGATGGCTTAACAAACGAAATCGCATATTTTATGTGATCAAGTCTACTAGGAGTCATTATTGTTTCGCCATGTCCGTCCGTCCGTCTATCTGTCCGTCCATCCACAGCTTTGTTCAGAGACAGTACTAGAAAGCTGTAATTTGGCATTTATACATATGTATCAGTTACCTTAACAAAATGGTACAACAAAACCTTGAAACGTATTATATTATTTTAGGTTACCTCCTTTACACGTAAAGTGAGAATCTATATTATTTAATATTATAAATGCGAAAGTTTGGATGTTTGTATGGATGGATGTTTGTTACTCAATCACGCAAAAACTACTGAACGGATTTTAATGAAATTCGGCATACAGGTAGCTGATGACCTGGAATAGCACATAAGCTAAAGGGTCGGAAAAATAACTTGTTCCCGCGGGATTCACCAATAACTTTTCTAATGCAGCGGGCTGCACGCTCCAGCTAGTAGGTAGGTACTATTTTTAATTTTCCGCTACGTATGTAGATAAGGAAGCAGGGTTGGATTTAGGTACGTTGGAAAAGATAGTACAAAATGATTAAAAAAAATATATCACACTTTCATTATTTTTAATTTAACTTATTATGTAGTCATTAAACCAACATCAGTTCTTGAATATTACTATTAGCTAGATCTTCATCCTTGGCATTTAATCTCATCAACATATCCTCAGTAGGGATAAAATCAATACAATTCCCGCTTTTGCTAGGTACCGCTTTTGATAGCGTCACAAGAAAATAATATGGTGTCTATGGATTGTGTTACCAGTTTGTTTCGTTTTTCGACAGCTATTCTCTGTCTACGATTTTAGTCATATTAGTTTTGGTAAGATTCAATTTACTGAATATTCGTTCGCAGTCGGCGTTTGCATGTGGAAGTACTAAGCAATCTAGGAGAAAACATCGCAAGATCAGAATACCTGGTCCTGCAGATCCACAAAACCGCAGAAAACCTTCTGGCCGACCGCCAGATGCTTCTCTACGATGTTGCGGAGTAAGAAAATTTGATCCATACATCCTCTTTCAGATCTAAAACCCCCCCGTGCCTCCAACAACATTCCCTCGGATTTCCCTTGCATTCTCCTTTCAATGATTTTACCATACACCTTCAATGCTAAACTGATCATACTGATGGCCCTATAGCTGTTGTAGTTTATACGTGAACCCTTGCCTTTATACAAGGGCACGATGACAGCGCGCCGCCAGTCTTCGTGTACACACGTGTACTACGTGTATTACAGAGGAACCGAAAAGAGTCCCAGACGGCAGGACCACTGTATTTGATCATCTCAGCAGTCACCTAATCTATTACCGCAGCCTTTCCATTTTTCATACCTTTTATTGCCCATACGATCTCTTGCATAGTAATTGTTCTGGCACGCTTCCGACGTCTCCGAATCACTGAGTCAGAGACGGAGGCAACGTCCTAAAGAGCATCATACATATTTCCAAAATATACACTTCATTATTTTAACACGCTGTCTGTGCTTTTAAAAATTTCACCACCCTTAGACTTGATCCTTTTCATTCTAGAAGCTGCCAAACAACTCCTAGACTTCTTCACCTGCCTCCAAAAAAGTTTACTGTTTGCTTCGAAGTTGTTCGCTAGTCTCTCTACCGCTTTCAGACATTCTCTTTAACACTTTTTTTTCACTTTAAGGTTTTACTTGACTACACAATCGACGGGGCTCGGGTTCGATCTCCGACGGGGACAAGCATTTGAGTGATGAGCATAAATGTTTGTATTTCCGGGTTTGAGGATTTATTAAATTCATTCCAGTATTTATATATGTATTTCTATGTATTAGTATCGTTGACTAACACCCATAACACAAGCAAATAATTTGCTTACTTTGGAGTTAGATCAGTAAGTTTAGTTTGTCTTGTGAATATTTTATTTTTTTATTTATTTATTTATCACTAGCTGCTGCGTGCAGCCTGCTGCATTATAAATTTTTTTGGTTAATCCCGTGGGATTGCCTAATTTTTCCGGGATAAAAAGTAGCCTATGTGCTATTCCAGTATATACAGATAGTATGCCAAATTTCATTCAAATCCATTCAGTAGTTTTCACGTCATCGTCCTCTTCACTCGTCTGGATGGACATCCAGACGAGTGAAGAGGACGATGGCGTCCTCTTCGCTCAGTAAGGTAGTCCAAGTCAACCTCCAGCACAGTTTAGCCGCTACGGCTCAATTGCGCAGGTGGCTGGAGGTAAATGAACCGGCAATAGCTCTGATCCAAGAGCCGTGAATCAGTGGCACAGGCAGAATCCAGGGACTCTCTAATTTAGGAGGTAAACTTTTTACTAGCTCAGAACCCTACCCTAGGGCCTGTATCTATGTTTCAAGGAGAATACTGGCAGAACCTCTAACAGATTTTTGTTCTAGAGACATGTGCACAATCAAAATACCCTCACCAGATGAAAGGAGTTGCTCTAGAGTGACCCTTTCGTCGGTCTACATGCCGGAAGCGGACGAACCCCCGCCGCACGACCTGGTAAGGCTGATCAACAGCTGCGGAACTACAGGTGACGAGGTCATCATCGCCACCGACTGCAACGCACATCACATTGCCTGGGGATGCAATGGAAACAACCGGAGAGGTGAGGCACTTTTTGAGTTTTTAATGTCAAGTCCTTTAGATATTATTAACACAGGCGCTACACCAACCTTCGTTACACGGCGCAGCCAGACCATAATAGATCTGACATTCGCCACAAACAGAGCCACGGGTTTCATCACGGACTGGCATGTCTCGGAAGAGGCATCCTGCTCTGACCATAGATGGATTAGGTTCAATTTGCGTATAATAACAAAAGAAATAACACCACGATGGAATCCTCGCAAGACGGATCGAGTACTTTTCCAAAGGAAAACAGCCACCGAATTGCGCAAGATACAAGTGGTACACGAGACGGCAAATGTGCAACAAATCGAACAGCAGGTAGCATCTTTGACCAATGTACTCATTCGCTGTTATGAAACTGCTTGCCCAGTGTAACAATGGATCAAACGCATGGTGGGTACCTGAGCTAGCCCGCCTCCGCAAGAAGGTAAGGAAGCTATTCAATAGGGCAATGAATACGATGCATGAAACGGACTGGGACAACTACAAGGAGGCCAAGTCTCTATACAAAAAACGCATTAGGTTCCATAAGACCCAATCATGGAGGAACTTCTGCGACAATATTGAGAAAAATCAACAGGCTAACAGGGTAAGGAAAATTTTAGCACACCAGCCCAACGATGGCCCCTCTACTTTCCGCAGAGCAGATAACACAACAACCAACTGCTCGGCGAAAATTCAACGGATCCTACTCTACACCCATTTTCCTGATTGTAGACTAGTGCAAGATCACTGCTGGGAAGACACGCCTGTCACACCAACCAGAGAATGCTGGACCATGGCAGAAAGTGTGGTAACCCCAAGTAAGGTACGGTGTACGGCAGTTGACAGCTTCCAACCTTTTAAAACACCTGGCCTAGACAGGATTTTTCCGGCGCTACTACAGTGGAGCGAAGGTCGCCTAGTCCCCTACTGTGCAACATCTACCGAGCTTGCCTAGCTTTTCAGTATATACCTATGCTATGGCGAGAGGTAAGAGTAACTTTTATACCTAAACCTGGTAAAACCGACTACAGCGACCCAAAATCCTTCAGACCCATAAGTCTCACATCCTTCGTACTTAAAACGTTGGAGAGGCTGTGTGACCGGGAACTGAGAGACAACATACTTAAAACTACACCACTACATTGCCAGCAACATGCATACACCACTGGCAAATCAACGGAGTCGGCCTTGCACCTTGTTGTATCTAAGATTGAACAATCACTCCAAAACAAAGGTATGTGTTTAGGCACTTTCATAGATGTGGAAGGAGCCTTTGACAAAACCAACTTCTCCAGCATAAGCATGGTACTCTCAAACCATGGTGTTAACAAAACAGTCATAGGTTGGATCGACAACATGCTACGTAAAAGAACCGTTAGTTTTGGCAAACTAGACAACCAAAAAGCCATTGTAAGTCGTGGCTGTCCTCAGGTTGGTGTACTGTCACCTCTCTTTTGGAACCTGGTTATCAATACGCTTATTAAAATACTAAATGAAAATCATTTCTATACGGTGGGTTATGCGGATGACTTAGCAGTTTTAACCGAAGGTAAGTTCGCCGACACAGTCTGCGACCTCACACAAAACGTACTCCGCATTACAGAAAGATAGTGCAGTTTGTTTGGACTCACAGTCATCCCAAGTAAGTCAGAACTGGTTATGTTCACCAAAAAACGTACCTTAGGAAACTACAGACTACCCAGGTTAGGAAACACTGAACTTCAGTTATCGACCCAGGTCAAATACTTAGGAGTCATACTGGACAGTAAACTGAACTGGTCTAAACATACTGAACATAAGGTAGATAAGGCAAGTATCATTATTTGGCAATGCCGCAGATTAATTGGTAAGAGATGGGGTCTTTCACCAAAAATTATGCTGTGGCTATATACAGCAGTGATTAGGCCATTCGTGTGTTACGGTGCGGTAGTCTGGTGGCCACAAACCACACTTCAAACGGCGATCAACAAATTACAAAGCTTCCAAAGGTTAGCATGTGTAGCCATTACAGGTTGCATGAGGACTACCCCAACGGCAGCACTTGAGACGATGCTCTGCATACCACCTCTTCACCTGTTCATACAGCAGACAGCAGCGGCCTCGGCGGTTCGTTTGCAGTCGCTGCGGGCCTGGAGTCAAGCTGGGCAGGTACAGGAAGGTTCTCATGCAAGTATCTTTAAACAGGTTCTCGAATACCAACCGTTTGTCGCAGCCCCAAACGACTCGATACCTGTCAAATTTGTCTTCGATAAGAATTACAAAATACAGCTTGCTGATGAAGGTAAGGAGGGACTCAACACCAGAGACCTCAGGATCGTTACAGATGGCTCAAAAACAGGTTCAGGCTCAGATACGGGTGTCTTCTCCGAAGACCTGAACATCAGGATTGCTTGGCCACTCGGCATATACAATTCTATCTTCCAGGCTAAAAGCACTGGAATTATCTTAGCTACACAGGTGATCGCAGCTAGACAGGTAACTAATGAATCAATTAGGATCCTGACAGACAGCAAGGCGGTCCTTACGGCTCTCCAAAGTAATAAAATTACTTCAAGTTTTATTGACGAATGTCATACTTCCCTAAATAACATAGGTAAGTATAATGACGTCACACTACAGTGGATTAAAGGACATAGTGACTCACGGGGAAGTGATGCAGCCGATGAGTTAGCTCGGCGGGCGTCTGATATGGCCATGTTGGGAGCAGAACCCGCTGCCCCCTTGCCAGCCCGTTGGCTGTACGTGAGTCTTTGTCAACGTACGACAGACATGCACAATAAATACTGGGCCGATCGAATCGACTGTGGGCAATCAAAACAGGTATTTGACAAAATGAACCCGCAGCTATCGCACAGGTTACTTAAATTAAACAAAAAACAGCTACGTGTAATAACTGGCGCTATTACAGGACACGGTCCTTTTAACAAACACATGTTTAACATGGGTTTTACAGACAGTCCTCTGTGCAGAGCCTGCATGCAGACAGAAGAAACGGCTGCCCACATCATCATTGATTGTGAAGGCGTGGCGAATTACCGGGTCAAGTACCTCGGATCTCCGAGGTCGCTCCCCGAAGCTTTCTCCCACATCAAGGGGTTGCTGGGCTTCCTGGAGGAGTTGGGATGGCAAGAGTAGAACCATCCTAACCATACGCAAAAAGGCGCTAGTCGTCGAGTTGCGGAGACCCGCCCACGAGAAGGAGAAGAAGAAGAAGTAGTTTTCACATGATTGAGTAACAAACCTCTACTTATCCAAACATACAAACACCCAAATTTTCGCATTTATAATATTAATATAGACACCTGAACTGTGTATATGCATACTGTACAGTGTACAGTATAGAGTGTAGTGCTATTATTTTATGTGCATAAAATGCATGATAGAAATAACTAAGAAAATTTTCTTCATCTTCATATACTTTTTGTCAATAAATGTATATTTAAAATACATGCATTAGGATTTTCATAATTTACACTTCTAAAAGTTTAAAAAATATAGACACAAACCTCAACAATGTCTGAAGCATTAAGTGCTGCTGTGGAAGTGTAATGCAGAGCTGACTCATCTTTCCATGATGCCGCACTGGCACCAAAATTGCCAGAGGTTGGCCTGCCACTTCCTTCAAGCTCAGCACATAGTTCATCGTTGCGATCACGCAGCTTTTGATTTTCAAGCCTTAATTCATGCAAATGTGTAGCTAACTCATCTGCGGCAGCTTTCTCACGTTCAGCAAGGCTAGCACGTAAACCTTCAGCCTCCTGAGCTTCAGCTTGTAGGCGTGCTTGATCTCTTTCTGCTTGCACCATTCTATCTTCAATTAGTCGGATTTGCTCCTACAAAAAATTTTTTTTTCAATACTGTGCTTATGACAAATTTTGTTAAATGTTAAAAGGCTTATGATAAAATCAATGAACATATTGTTTTGTTGGATATTTGTGATGTCACATTTACTTAAATATTTTTCTTGTAAGCTTAAACTGCATTAAATGTTCATCTCAAGCAATCATGATTTGCTAACATCCGACCAAGTGAAGCAGCTGATCTCCCTATATTCATAATTTTAGTAAACCATGGCTCAGATTAAAAGCTTTGAGTATGTAAGCGAATATGTTTACCTAGGACAAAATATCTCCTCTATGAACTTAATGTCTGAAGAAATAAACAAAAAAATTGCCTGCGGATGGAAAAAATACTGGTCCCTGAAAGAAATAATGAAAAGCAAAGATATATGCATACACATCAAGAGCAAAACTTTTAACACTTGCATTCTCCCTTGCATAACATATGTTCTCTAACAAACAAGCATAGAGAAATACTTGCAACTTGTCAAAGGGCAATGGAAAGAAGCGTGCTAGGAATCAAATTAAGTGACAAAATCAGTAACTCAGAAATAAGATCAAAAACTAAAGTAAAAGATATAATAGAGTGAATTGACTACTTGAAATGGAGCTGGACTGGACATATGCTAAGATGTAAGGATAACAAATGGAGTAAGCAAGTGACTTTATGGTACCTAAGGGACAGGGCATGTGACATAACTAAATTGAAGCCATCATTATCCTTACAACAAAACCAACAAGAGTGAACTGTACAATCTGATTCAGAGTTTAGATAGTAACTTCATGATCTAATTTATTATAGAGATTTATTCCAAGTGGCTGCCAATATACACAATACAAAAGAAAATTTAATAGTTTATATTCTGTAGGATTATGTTTTAATTCTATTACTTATTGGGTAAGACATGTTGATCGGCATTTGCCCACTTAAAAAGGATCCTTTGTATTTTTTACATAAAACACACCTAGCTGATATCACACACTAACAATTTAGCTTTATATAAATGAAAGCATTGTAAAATAGTTTTTGAATTATCTATACAGAAAAAAGCAACTAATCTTATATGTTTATGTCATTAATAAGTTTCATTTAAATTTATATTGCCTGTCTATTTAGTTCATACCGTGTCTGTTCTTTAATAGGCCTTTTCATCATCAGATGAGCGCATGCGTAGCCGCCATGTTGAAACGGCGGTAATTCAAAAAATTCGTACTGTTTTAATCAACAATGGCTGGACAAGGACTATTATCTCCACAAAGAAATAAATTATTGGAAAAAACCATCGATGGTGCTTCACTTATTTATGATTCAGTTGAAGCTCATAATGTGAACAATTGAAAAGGTGGCTAAAATGTCATGGGCGTCCGCAAAAACGGCAAAAAAGTGAACTGATTGAGAGGTTAGACATTGACATTTGTTGACTATCTAAAAACATAAAAAAAATAAATTAATATTCACAATTTTATTAAATTAAATTGCTTTGAGCACCTATAAACAGGTTTGAGGTTATAACTCCGAAAATTGTATTTCTGTATAATTTATTTTATACCTTACCTTATTAATTGATTTATCAATATGTTGAAACTCTTGATAGCTTAAAGGATCAGGGTTTTGTTCAGTTGGACCACTTTCTCCAAGAAAATGTAGTGAGCAAATATAAGTATCCTTAGTAACATCATCAATAGATCTAAAACCTCGGTCACTTCTGCCACATTTTTTCACCCATAACTCACATTTCGCACATTTTACACATGCTTTAATGTGTAATTTGCTTGATGATTTGATTTTTTTTTTCGATATTCAAGACAAGGCTTTGGAAAATTTATAAAATAGAATCTATTGGTTTTAAATGATTTGTATCGTGTATCACTTTTACATACTCCATAACAACACCGTTTTGTTGTTCCTTTTCGTACAGACAACATAATTATAATGGAGTACAAAAAATTTTTTCCGATTATTTTGACTTACTACTTTTTTTTTTTCACTTTTTTTACAATTAATCAACTTTGATTTATATTTTAATTTTTGATACACGGATAGCGGACAATTTAGCATGGTTGTTTACAAAAAACAGTACGAAAAAGATGGCTGATTCTGACGCATGCGCACAAAAAATTTTTGTGATGAAAAGGCCTATAGATCTGATTGTTCTTCATCTGTTTTATAATCATCACTTCCTAGATTTTGAATCAATTAAAATGCAGAACTGTTACTGTAATATTGGAATATCATTTAAAATATTAAAACTAAAGAATATAATTCAATAGGAAATTATATTTTTGAACAATGATAATTTTACTAACCTTATAATCTTCATTTCGATGTTTGAGTGCCACTATTTCTGATTTAAGTTGAGATTCCATGTCTACATGCCGAGATATTTCTGCCTCCAATTCAAGCCTCATTGTTGCAGCTTTTTCTTTTTCAGCGATAACCTCATCAGTGGCTACTCGTAAGGCTTCGGCATGCCTTGATTCTAACTGCCGCAAATTTGCTTTAAGTTCAGTTTCAATTTTCGCATGATTCTCATCTATGTCCTGTGCGAGGATCCGTGCTCTTCTGTTGGCTTCAGCTAGATCCATGCATAGTTTATCTCTTTCTAAGCGAACCATTTCAAACTGTTTCTGTGCAGACTCAAGACGTAGACATGAAAGTGCATTAGCAGCGAGTAATAAAAGTGATCGAGCATCAGTAGGAACATCAGGAGGTAAAGAAAGTGCATTTAACTCAGCATCAAGTGCACGTTCTAGCTCTACGGGATGAAGTACAGTAGAAGTAAAACCAAGCTCCAACAGTAATCGCCTCGGTTTCTGGACTCCTGCTCGTTCCCAGGTTTCTACAACAGACTCACTTGAGACTACGCTGTTGTCTATTTCTACAGATTCATCTTTAGTGCTATCATTCACTGAAAGAGCAATGGACGTCAGAGATGCATTAAGCTTTTCAAAAAATTCACCAACAGTAATCTCATCACTGACAGAATCTTTAAATATTCGGTCAACTAAACTTTGATCAACTCCATGCATTTTGAGTCCATGGCAAAGGGCTAAAGCTTTTTCTCTGTTGACACGCTTGTCGTGGTCCAGATCGCCTGTGTCGTCATCATCTAAACTGTCAGTACGACCTTCCATAGCTGAGGCACTACGTTTATACTTCATATGCTGCCTGTTTCGCTCGCCGTCGAGTCGTGATTCGGATGAAACACGCTGGCGAGGTGAAACTTCGGTAGAAATACGCGGCGGACGCGAGCGACGTCCGTACTTCTTAGAGCCAAAAACAAACTTAGGAGCAACTTCTCTGCCAGACGAATCCTCGTCACTATGTGTTGGAGATGCAATGGAATGTATAGTCTGTGGGTTTGATTTTGCTTCAGAATTCTCAGTCTTTGGGGGAGATTCACCGCCGAGCACAGAGAGCAGTCCGTTGCGAAACTGAGTAAAAGTTACTCTATCCGTATGTTTTTCAAACAGCGTATCTACGAGTGCTGTTCCACGATTTTCTAGCTGTAATGTATCACAAAGCTCTAATACTGCTGACCTATCTAAGGCTTCAATGTTATCTACGTCGAAGGTTTTAAATACACTATAGAGCTGCTTTTCATATTGATTCATAGAAATGTTAGCCATATCTCAATAATAACAGTGCGTGAGTGTAATAATCCCCTTATACTATTAATAGCATGTACATAATATTACATTTCGATGACAAACTTTTACTTAGAATTTATTATAGTAAAAAACAAAACTACTTGTAAGTCCTATCATATGGCTTAGACAGATTCAGATTTCATTCTTTCAATGTCAATTGTCATCAAAGTAACGTCAACTGTGACATAAAATCATCATGAATTATCCGTAGGTAGGTATGTGGTTAGTGGTTAGACAATGTAACTTCCTTGGGTTAGACCACAGATCACAATTTTATTTACTAGCGATCGCTCTTCTAGGCTAGGATAGGCTAATTTTTTTTCAAAAGTTAGTCCCTGGTGGGCTGAAATAGGGGATGAAATTTTTATTAAAAGCTATTTGGATGACTTATTAATATACTCGCGGGCGAAGCTACGCGGGTCAGCTAGTATTAATATATTATCAGAAGGCAAACAGTGATATACACTGACGTTACGGTGGCAGAAATAATTTATAAGCAATATATTATTGTAGAATAACAATACTCTACCTGTCTGATAATATCAAATTCAGTATATATTCATTATTCTCCATAATTGGTCTGAATCAACTCATTTAAATCAAACAATAAGCACAGAAATATTAAGTATATCAAAATTACTGTGCCATTAAAGAACTTTATTGGTATGATATTAATTATGCCACTATGCTTTCATTTATTCATTTACTAGCTGACCCGCGCAGCTACGCCCGCGAGTATATTAATAAGTCGTCAAAATAGCTTTTAATAAAAATTTCATCCCCTATTTCATCCCTCCAGGGACTGATTTTTGAAAAAAAAGTTAGCCTATGTTTGACCCCGGATCTTCAACTATATCCATGCCAAATTTCATGAAAATCGGTCCAGCGGTTTAGCCGTGAAAGCGTAACAGACAGACAGACAGACAGACTTTCGCATTTATAATATTAGTATGGAAGTATGAATTAGCCATCAGCTTGCTTGCTACTGTATATTGTAAAAAAGTGTATGTTTGTTGGCTATTGGTGTGCGTACGAATCGAAATATCAGCCAATTTCATTATGTTGTTTTTTTGGCTGTCGTCTGTCGGGAGTGCGCGCCTATCATATATAAAAATGCGCCAAAAAAAATATTCTTATTATTTTCCAAACGCGCTTAAAGAAGATTAACCGCAAAAATAACAAACTAAATATTATGCTCTACGTTACAGATTGAGTACTTTGACATTTAACGTAATATAAATATTATTATAATTAATTATTTAAACGCAGTAAAACTGCAACGTTTCCTCGTATTGGTCCGGGCTCTTATTGAAGAATAGAATATCTGCCGTTCTACCAGACAATTCGTAAGAGGCGAACGACTGACTATGCGAGTCATTACCATCGTGAATTCCACGTTGTCTTGTCCGGGAATGTTACCACCGCCTTATCTATTCGTGCCGAAATAGCTTTAGTGCTTGTCACTGTCGTGACCAATGAAAATGTAATCAGATATTCGAGAGGGTAGTCAAATAAAAAAATTATCGAGTATGAGCTCACACGCGATGGAAGTGTTTTACTTCTACCGCATATTAACTAACAAGATATATATATATATATATATATATATATATATATATATATATATATATATATATATATATATATATATATATATATATATATATATATATATATATATATATATTAGGGTGATTCATTTGCGACAAACATTTTTTTTTTAGGTGCTCAAGCAAAATTTTGTTCTACATATTGAAAAAAAAATTTCCACCAAGTTAGAGCTCTTAATTCGAGTTTGAAGTGCTTGCCGTTTTAATTTGATTTTTTCCCATTAGAAATGCATGTAAATATTTTTATTTTTTTTTAAATTTCTAATGCTTGGACACATTTAATGATATTGGCATTCTGATTACTGAAATATATCCAGGATTCCACGCTCTTTAAATGACTTTCCGTCAATTTTAATGTCGCCTGCTTTGGTCCACTGGTACCATCTGTCAAAGTTATGTTTTCGAATAAAATGCACATTTTTTTGTTTTTACAGCGAAAATTGATTGATAGATGGAAAAAATAATACATATTTTTATAAAAAATTTGATTCTCTTCAAAAAAGGTCGTAACTTAAGTCTCTCAGACTCATAGTTTTTAACTTGCAGTAACTTTTGTAACTAAAAATGTAGAAAAATGATAAAAAAATTACAAATTATGATGTTTAAATTCAAGTTTTTGTTTCAAATTTATTTTTCTCATTACATTGTCAATTTTACTTTTTGTACTTTTATACCTGACATGTTACACATACTGACATACAGACACACATACACACACAAATAAATAAATAACACAATAAGCGGGAAACAAAAAAGTTAATACAAAATTTTAATAAATTTGTAATTTATCATAGTTTATATTTTTATTAGAAATACAACCGAAAGAAAATGAATTGTTATTTTATAAACTTTAAATGAAATTGACAATGTAATGAAAAAAATAAATTTGAAACAAAAACTTGAATTTAAACATCATAATTTGTAATTTTTTTATCATTTTTCTACATTTTTAGTTACAAAAGTTACTGCAAGTTAAAAACTATGAGTCTGAGAGACTTAAGTTACGACCTTTTTTGAAGAGAATCAAATTTTTTATAAAAATATGTATTATTTTTTCCATCTATCAATCAATTTTCGCTGTAAAAGTAAAAAAATGTGCATTTTATTCGAAAACATAACTTTGACAGATGGTACCAGTGGACCAAAGCAGGCGACATTAAAATTGACGAAAAGTCATTTAAAGAGCGTGGAATCCTGGATATATTTCAGCAATCAGAATGCCAATATCACTAAATGTGTCCAAGCATTAGAAATTTGAAAAAAAATAAAAATATTTACATGCATTTCTAATGGGAAAAAATCAAATTAAAACGGCAAGCACTTCATACTCGAATTAAGAGCTCTAACTTGGTGGAAATTTTTTTTCAATATGTAGAACAAAATTTTGCTTGAGCACCTAAAAAAAAATGTTTGTCGCAAATGAATCACCCTAATATATATATATATATATATATATATATATATATATATATATATATATATATATATATATATATATATATATATATATATATATATATATATATATATATATATATATATATATATATATATATATTAATTTGGTTTAAGTTACAGTAAAGTCTTTTTGGTTCTGGCTGTTGTATCTGGCTGATTTTGGAACCAATAAATAGATACTATTTTTTAAATATGTATAAATAATTTGGCTATACAAATAATCGGAGTACTTAATGTATTTAATCTCGTTCTCTCATCAGCTTAATCCTACACATTTTTGTTTATCTTTCTATAGTGACGCATTCCCGTTTCGTAAAGTTTGAAATCACATAGATTCGAAAAAAAATCCCTTTTAAAAGATTTTTTTAAAATCGGTTCATAAATGACCGTGTTCCGAGGTAACAAACATTAAAGAATCTGTAAACCAGGTGACCCTGGAGGCTATCCTCGAAACTTTCTGCTAAATTGAGGTATTTTAAATTCAAAGAAAGGAATAATATAACTAACCATAGATTTTTAAACTCAGTGTCAAAAATCTAAAATTTGTTAAAAGGACAGGACTTTCATTTTTTTTTAAATTTTTTAACGACATTCAATACAGTTTTTGAATTCTAAAATGTTATCTTTACTACAAAATCGGTTAGTTAAAAATCGTCATATTATTTCGAAAAAATACTTTTTTCAATTTTGTAGTAACATCTTACTAGTATTGTATACTCTCTGTAGTAACAGTTTAAGTATCAACCGATTTTGATCCGTTTACGGTAATTGACGCAATTTTTAAAGGAAAATTTTTTTATAGATTCGATAATTTTTAATAGGTATGTATTTAAATTTTAATATTTGAACACTTGATTTGATTACGATTGAAAACATAAAAGAAGATTAGTAGGTAGTTTATTTTTGGTTGAAAACGAGAGATGGATCAAAAAACAATAAAATAGGTCCTTAACTATCTATGTTGTATAGCACCCCCGTCTAGTTACGTTTTTCTTTTTTGCCATTTGGCTACGGAACCGTAATAACATACAACCGCGTTAAAAACCACCTTCTTTTTGGGAAGTCGTTCGACAATAAAGCTAGTATTATAAGTGTTAAATACTTATTAAGACAGCGTTATCTGCAGCTTCCATTGTAATTAAATCAATAAATATATTACAACTATTGTGTACCTGTGTAAATTCGCATAAACATGACATCACATTTGGTTCTTCTTTTTACATCTGTTAATTGACTTTACACGTAACATTAATATTTTATGACATTACACGTAACATTAAGCATAGAACAATATTATTCTTCTGATGGAGTACCACACGGAGACCGGAGTACCTATGTAATCCGCCATATTTTGTTGCGGAGGTATGCACGTTTTTTCGTAAATCGTAGGTACCTATGGCTTACTAGCCCCTAGGTATGTTACAAAGTACTTTGTGGATATGGCCGTTCCATAGGTTTCCTTAGTCAGAGCATATAATTACTGCTGACAAGTGTAAAGTGACATGACATCAATCAATAATCATCATTACGTAGTATTGTATACTCTTTGATCATCATTCTCGTTATCAATCATCCAGCGTTGCCAGAATGTTACTTTTATAACATTTTGTGTTATTTTTGACCCTCTCATGTTACTTCCATGTTACACGATTCAAAATGTTACTTTAAAATGTTCAAAATGTTTTAGGACTTATTAATTTTTTTAAATATTTACCATCAAATAAAATTTATTTGATCGAAGATGAGGTTATTTTTTTATACACTGATTAGTTATCTATAGTTATATGGATCAAATGGATTACCAGTCAATTATTTGATCAAAAATTGTTACCATTCTTTTGAAGCTTAATTGATGGGACAGAAAACTTTTTTAGTTTTCAGGTAATTTTCCGCATAAAATAAGAAAATGTTACTTTTCTCGTGAAAATGTTACTTTTTGAGCTGTCTCAAGTTATATTTGACTATCTATCACTGGCAACACTGCAATCATCAAATGAAAATCACAAAAATATATAGAACTATTTTTATTACATAGTTATATTATTTTGTAGGATTTAAATGCATACATATTTCTTTACCTATTTGATAGTCCTTGTCCTTGCAAAGTTGCGTCATAATAAATAAAAACAAAAGAAACCTTACAATGTGCTCTTTGCAATGTGATTGGTCGAGTTCTATTCGAGGTAATTTATTACAAACATTAGTTTATCTTGGTTTTGCGTGTTAGTTCTGAATACTTGGCACTAAGCGACCTAAAATTTGTTTTTGCTTGAATGAAATTGGTCATACAAAGTTTTACTATTGTGATCTAATAAGTTAATTAGAAGAAATGATAAATATTAAAAATTCAAGTCAACAGTTATCTAGCTATAATGAATATGCAGGACAAGATAAATTAAAAACTAAAACCAGAATTGTTTCTTTTTGGATCATATTAATTGGAATCTCATTAGGAATCAGTACTATTTTTGCCATTATAGTATCATATGAAAGCTCCAGGTTATTAGAATTTTCTTCAAAGCTACAATCCACCAGACCTATAATTAGACCTGTTATTTTGTTAACAAATAAAAAAGTTGTATCATGTTATTACAATACACCTGACAAGAAACAGCCAGCGCAACTTCTGCCTTCCAACATCAACCCACATCTTTGCACACATATAAATATTGCATTTGCCCAGGTGAAAAATAAGGAAATTCACTTAGATGATTTACAATGGGAAACAGTTAGTGAAGTTGTCAAACTAAAAAATATGAACTCAAAACTAAAGATATTGTTGTCAGTAGGGGGAGCAGGAAATCATGATGGTTTTTCGGAAATGGTTGTTGATCACGCATCTCGGAAAACTTTTATTAAATCTATAAAATATATACTGAGGAATCACTCTTTAGACGGTGTGGATCTAGATTGGGAATTTCCTGGTATTAAGAACTCTCACACAGATGTATCTAAAAGAGAGCGACAACATTTTTCCCAGTTATTGAGAGAAATAAGGATGGAATACATTAGAGAAAAAAGAAGTTATTTGCTCACCGTGGCAGTTGCAGCCCCAAAAATAATCGTAGACTTTGCATATGATGTTGAACAGATAAACATGTACGTAGATTATGTGAATCTAATGACATATGATTTTCATTATTTTACTCAATTCACTCCATTTACAGGATTAAACTCTCCTCTATATGCTCGCCCCTCGGAGCACTATTACCTCGCCACTCTCAATATAAATTACACACTACAGATGTATATGAGCAAAGGACTCAATGAGAGTAAGATAGTTTTAGGAATACCAACTTATGGACATTCATTTACTTTGGTAAATGCTAATAATACCAATATTGGTTGTCCAGCCGCTGGCTTTGGAACATTGGGTAATCTAGGATTTATAAATTTTCCTGATATTTGTTTATTTATGAACAAAAGTAAAGGTGAAATTACTATTAAAACTGATGATGATGCCAAAGTACCATATCTTTATAGAAACACGGAATGGGTATCTTACGATAGCCCCCAAAGTGTCAAAGAGAAGGCAAATTTTATAAAATTGAATAATTTACGAGGTGCCATGATATATTCTTTAAACGCTGATGACTATGAAGGGGTCTGTAAACAGCTGTTAGGTTCTGATAAATTTCCCTTAACTATGTCAATTACTAATGCCCTACATGATAACTAAGCCTCATTAAGCGGACATCAGCATGAGTTACCTTCTTTTTCCTGGACACATATGTGATTTTGTACATGGTACAGGATGTCATGGTCACGATAGACACAGTCGCACTACACTGGGGTCGCGGCGCGCGCGGCGCGGCCACCCACGCATTTCGCAGTCGTCGGCGGAGATGCTCGCCACATACTGGGCCACTGCTTAGCCAGACAGAACCGCACGCGCTGCATTAATTACATGCCATACTTTTACCAATAAAAAGGTATCAGAAGCGGCACCGCATCAGTGGGGGTTTCCACTTGACCGATTACGAGCGCCGGCGTCGCACAACATTACTTTAATTAACTGGACTGTACGAGAATACACGCTCGGCGGAAATTTGTATGAATTACAATACACTTGTTGTTGTTTCCGCAATTTGTTCTTTAACTTTCTATTATTTAAATCATTTGAATAAAGTACTAATAAAATACGCATTTATTACGAAGTATTCGACTCTTCAATACACTAAGACCAAAATATTTTCATTTCTCTAAATGGGTCTACATTGAACAGAATTGTTTCCATATTTTTTTCCTTTGAAAATTATTTCTATTTAATCGAACGTATTTCATCAGCAATGTAATGCTAGAACTACAATCGCCCTTAATAAAATTACAGTATCCTAACTTTCACATTCTTCTGAATGTTAAAGTCGAAAATCGAAATATAACTCGTGACCAGAAATATGAAGTCATCTGTTCAATTGTCTTTTTATAATTATGTTGGAATGTTAAAAAATGGTATGTGTATGAAAAATATGGGTTATGGTAACATTTATATTGAATTGAATCTAGACTCTAGATCGTATTTCACACGAGCCACCGAACATAAGCCAAAATTTATTTATATTTACTACAACACTTTGTGCTCCAAACGTATCCTCTCCGTGTTAATCAAACAAAAAAAAAACAGTGTAAAGGTGCGTTCATAATGTGGAATTTCCGTCGAATAGTTATGGCTTGATTTTGCTAAAGTCAAAATAACCACCGAATAAAAAACGTTAAAAGTCGATTTGGCTGCGAAGTCCTGGTAAAAATAATCGGACAGCTTTTCTTGTAGTCCGGTCCCTAATACCTCATACCTCATAATAGATTAGGTTCCTAGCTGGCCGCAAGAGGCGAGCGAAGGGTAATCCTGTAACCATTAACATGGACACCAAGTAGTAAGCATCGGTGTCGACTTGACGCTGCTCTGATGAGACCTCCTCCTTACTCCTGCTGCTGTCGCGATTCAGTTTGAAGGATGGGGTAGTCAGTAAACTTACGCATTTCACGCGGCCAGTAAACGGCATCAGGAGTACCACTTGTATCGATGGTTATCCTATGCAATAAAAAAGACGAATTGGCAGCCCTGGCTAGAATGAGGCTCCACTCCCGAAATCTGAATATTATAGATGGAAAAAAATATATTTAGTGCAATCCCCAAAAAATCAAAATACATAGGCATACCCAGGTCGAAGAAACGTCTATATGTAGAGTATTTAAACATATTTATTTACTTAACTATATTTACAAGATCGTTGGTACACTGTCTTACGTAATATATTGCGTCTCTACTTTCTATTAGGTAATTTGTAAACGGTAATAGTTAATAATGCTGTCTGCTGATATTAAAATATATCGAAATGTATTCATTATTATTGTTAAAATATTATTCAAGTGCTTTGTTAAGGTTAGTACAGTTAGCCTCTAAAATATTAAACAGTATTTTTTTGCTCACGTGGGTGATGGCCGATGACTTAGTTTCACATTGTAAAATGGATTTGCTTAATAGACGCGATGGTATTTTCCCAAACTTCGTCGTTTTTAAATGTTTTTTCGGAGGCCGAAGTTGATGCCTTTTGCTTTGTATGAGACGACAAATGTTATGTAGTATCGAGGCCCAGTGGCGGGGGGGGGGGATGGGCAGGGAGTGGTAGCTGCCCCCCCCCCCGGGGAAATTTGTTTACCTTTCTACTGACTACGTAATGTTGTAGATAGAAATATAGTCTTACAATGTTACGGTTGCTCCCCCCTGGCTCAGAACCTAGGTACGCCCATGTCGACGCCCGTGCTTAAGTGAAGTTTCCGAGGCAAACTGTACACTTCGGGTAATGCTATTAAGGCTGTGAATCGTTACCTATAATTTAAATAACCAAGATATTATATGTTTGATATTCTTCTCAGGAAACTTGCCAGCTGCCCACTTGTCTTTATAAGTAGATATTACGTCAGGGTTGTTGGGTGTTTCGATGCAGTTGACATTGAACAGGCACGTCATTGAATGGCGTGTTGGCGTCGCTTGTTACCGTATGTGACACCAAAACAGTTGTTAGTCCTTATATAGAAAACGAATAATTATAATTTGAGGTGGAAATGTTCGTTAGGTTTTGGTCCGACTGTTTGATCACGAAAAAAACGATTAGGTAACACTAAATTTCCCATACTCAGAGACGGAGTTACACCTCAGCCAACGCGTGTTTTACTTTAATATATATGAAATGATTAAATAACTAAATTTCAGACATAACCCGGACCCCAGTGTTGGTCCGGGCTCCTTAGAAGAATAGACCAAACTGCCGTTCTGTCAGGCAGGTTGTAAAAGGCGACCAATTGGCTATACGACTCACTAACATCATGCCCACTACATGATAAGAGTTCTACATTGTCTTTCCCGGGTCTGGTACCACCGCCTTACCTATTCCTGCCGCAATAGCGTCAGTGCTTGTCGCTGCCGTGTTCCGGTTTGGAGGGTAAGGTAGTCGGTAAATTTATCCATGCGGCATCGCCATCTTGCCATACGGATAGGAACACAGCATTGACATGTTTGGTGTCTATAGGCGGTTGTTTCTCTTTCCATCAGGAGACCCATCTGCTTGTTTGCTATTTTATGATATTAAATTATAATCTAAAACAAAAACAAGTGGCTCGCGCTAGATTACATTCTAATTTGGCTTGTACTAAAATAGATATATAGTGATATTCAGTCTCATTTGATTATACAAAATTATAGTATACATTGCTACCATTTTTGATACAAAAATCTGATTTACACCGTGTCGTGGTTAATTGCATACATTGATATTATATAAGGTATATATACAATGTTATGCAATGTTTCCGGAACTCTCCAATCTACGCCCTACTTTCTTTGATTTCCCTGAGGCAGCGTCTTCAGATTCTGCCTTGTCAAAAATGATACCACCTCGGGCGTAGGTATTCACGACTCACGGAGGCTTCAAAATTGGTCCGAAAATGAAGAAAATTATCACTAAAGATGCGTATCTTCATTCCGAATCACCTTGCTCGTCTCACGTCCCGCAGTAGCCAACACTCGACCAGTTTGATATTGAGTACCTCGATATAAGTGCCACCACTCCCCGGGCACTACTTACGCGATTTCTCATTCGCTTCGGACATCTATTTATTTTAAGTGCCTATTTTCTCTATGTATGATGTCATATTTTCCCTATGTGTGAACTAAGGTAGAATAAAAGATTGTAGACAAAATAAAACAAAACTTTCTTTCCATTTATAAGCTAGCTAAAACCTTGTAATACTATGTTATAGAGACCGTGTTTTTTATAACAAGATAGCAAACAAGCAGATGGGTGTCCTGATGGAGTCAACCATCGCTTATAGACACCAAAGGTGTTAATGGTGCGTTGCTCTTGTCTTCTTTCTCTATCTTGTGGCGAGGTCTAATGCCACATGCATAAGTTTACTGGCTACCTTACCCTCCAAACCGGAACACGACAGTGATAAGTACTGACGCTATAACGGCAGGAATAGGTAAGGCGGTGGTACCAGACCCGGGCGAGACAATGCAGAACTCTACCACCTAGTAACCACGATGGTAATCAATATCAATAATTTTTATTCAAAGTAGGATACATTTGTATCACTTATTGAATGCCACATGTGCAGCACAGACACGTTTTATTGTAAATATTAATGTAAATAGATAGTAAGGCAGGATAGAATGTATATTTCGTTTAGTTCGTAAGTTTTTTGTAATAAATAATGTTCGTTTTCGCCTTTTATTCGCCCTAAGACCTACATACAGCTTTGTTGTATAGAAATAATAAGGCTTTATGTAGCTATGATCTTTGCCTATTAGGCATATTACGAATAAAGCGAGTTCCACGCAGTCGACGACATTACGAGTCGACTCTTGCGAGATAGTATTTATATGCGGGAACTCGCAATTACGAAAATCCGAAAAGTGCAAAATTCTTTGTTAAAACAAATGTTTTATGATTGTAAATAGTATGTATAATGTAAGTATAAGCCTTAGGCATATGTTTAGACACTTTTCGGTACTATAAAGATTGTTTACAGGATACGGCCTGAAAAGGCGTACAACTCTGTGATTGTAAGAGTTTCCGAGGTCCTGTAAGAGCGTACAATGTATATAACACTCTTGTTTGTTATTGTGTAAGTTTATTTGTGTTAGATCCTTGTATGTAAATAAGAAATAATACATTGTAATTAGTTTTCGGTAGGTCTTAGGGCATTACGTACTTTGTTTTGTATATATTTGTAAAAAGGTAGTACCGTTGCACTCGCTAGAGGGCCACACTAGTTAATTAGAGGTAGTAGAAGCTACCTAAGATAAAATTATTAAGATTAGATTGCGAAAAGTGGGATTTAACAAATCCCAGACATTGTGGCGCCACACCCGGCGCCGATTGTCTTTGTAGATTTCCGCCGACCGTCTGGCCGCGCGCTATAAATATCGAAGAGCGCGGCCATACAATCAGTTCCGTTCCGTTCCAGTAAAGTTACAATTTCGTTACGACTCAATAAGTTTCCCAGACAAGTTCCTGGGCTTTAGTATATATCCATAGGGTGCCGGCTTTAGAGTAGGGCAGTGTTAGGGCAAGTAGTGGCTCTCCTTAGAATAGGTTAAATATTTTGCAACGGTGCTAGCTTTATTGCTATTTCGTTACAATAAAGCACCTTTGCAAGGAAGTTGTGGTCTCAATTATTTCCCCGGCAGATTCGGCTCGACCAAAGCACTACGGCTGGAGGGGCATCGAAGAGAGAAGAACAGATCTACAGTCCGCTGGCTCCCCCGGCTGTAATGCACATTTTCTGGTCGCATTCGAGCCGGATCACTGAGCCATGCCGATCGAGACTAGGAGTACGTCGAGTCGCCGAGAGGAAGAGGCCGCTAGTCACGAGGAGGAAACGAGCGGTACCAACACGTCCGCTACGGAGACTAGCGGCACAACAACGACGGAAAACACCGAAGCGACCGAGACCACAACCAGCACCGTTGCAAATAGTGAAAAGCCGGTACCATCCGCAGTCGAGTCGCCGCGTATTGTTTATTTACGCGCCAAATTAGAGGAAGCGCGCTTACGAGCAGAAGAGGCGCGCTTACGGATGGAACTCGCGCGCGCTGTTTACGAAGAAGGGCAAGCAACTGCTATTACGAGGGTCGAAGATTGGATGGACTCCGCTCGGCCAACCCATACGGATCGCCAGCCGGCACCAGAGCCGCTGGCAATCACCAGTTCGGTGGCACTTATGCCACACCCAATACGACAGGCGGCACCTAAGCCGCAATACGAAGAGGCGGCGCACGCGCCGCACCAAGAAGATTCGGCGGGCCATGAGTCGCCCGCACCACGAGAGGTGGCCCAGGCGCCACAAGCTACGTCGCCCGCACAGTCGCCGGGCATTCCAGCGCGCGCTGTACGTCCGGCGGAAGATGATGTGTCCGTCGTAGAGAAGGCGAAGATTACGACGCCTACTGAAAATACGGCATCAAAACAAGAACCAGGTGCATTGAAGGCCGCAGATATCACCGCGCTCGCGTCCGCCCTGGCAGAAGCATCACGAGGGGCGCCGCGCTATAGTATGGAGTTGCCAAGTTTCGATGGCGCTGGTGAAGAATGGTTGCAGTTTAAAGCGGCGTATCGAGATACGGAGAAATATTTTAGCAAGACGGAAAATCGGGCAAGAATTCGAAGATGTTTACGTGGAAACGCCAAAGAAGCCGTCGCTTGCATGTTTTACGGGGAAACTGACCCAAGTGAGATCGTCGACCATTTGGAAATACAGTTTGGTCGGCCCGACGCACTAGTGAACGCAGAATTAGAAAAAATCAAGTCATTGCCGCGAGTGAAAGAAAGCGCGCGGGAAACGTGTGTGTTCGCCAGTAAAGTGAACAATATCGTCGCTACGATTCGAGCTCTCAACAGAGAGAGCTATCTACACGATACGGTGGCAGTGAATAGTTTATTAGCGAAGTTTAATTATACGTTGCAGCACAGTTGGTTCCAGTACGCAAGACGGGAAGATAGAAAACCCGATCTACAAATGATTAGTGAATTTTTAATGAAAGAAGCCGAGATGTGTGCTGCGTTGGTGCCACATGAACCTACGAAAGAAAATCAAGTTTTTAAGAAAACACAGCGAACACACACGCAGAAATATGAACCGCAAGTGAAGAGAGACAAATGTGCGATATGTCAAGATGCACATACTAGCTCTACATGTGAACAGTTTACGAAAGCTAGTGTTGACGATAGGTGGGCTATGGCAAAACGTAATAACTTATGTTTCAGGTGTCTGCAAAAAAGAAAACCTAACCACGAGTGCAAGTTTCGGCAGTGCGGCATCGACGGGTGTAAGAGTTCGCACCACCGGCGGCTACACAATAGCCGCAACAATTATACGAAGAGGACACCTGAAGATCAAGCAGAAGACAGCGACGCCTTGGTGGCGTCAACGCAGTCAAGCGCGCCACGCGCCTACCTTAAAGTTGTACCGATTGTCCTGACAGGTTCCAGGGGCAGCGTGAACACATACGCACTATTAGATGAAGGGTCCACAGTCACGCTGGTAGAAGAGAAGGTGGCTGCACGAATAGGAGCTCGCGGGCCGGTAGAGCCGTTCCGCATAGAAACAGTTGGCGGCACGCGACTCAACGCAGAGAGGTCGCGCCGCATCGCAGTTACCATCAAGGGCCTTCATCACCATCAGCGACATCGGATAATAGGAAGAACTATAGGTAACCTTAACCTATCGCCACAGTCTGTTAGTAGATCCATCGTCAACAACTGGAGACATCTGGAAGATATAGAAGAAGATGTCATCATGGAGCGCGCCGTGCCAACCGTGCTCATCGGCCAGGACAACTGGCACCTGATCGTGACGAGGGCTGTGAAGAGCGGAAGACGTGGACAACCAGTAGCATCGCTCACGCACCTTGGCTGGGTGCTACATGGTGTGGACTACCGCCACAAGCAGCGAGTCCACCTAGTGCAGAGAGCTGCCTATGCCGAACAGGATGAAGACATAGAAAAGGTAATAAGAAATTATTTCGATTTGGACAGTGTCGGCATCACTCCGCGCCAGCCCATCAACCAGAACGAGCAGCGAGCCCTGCAGATTTTAGAAAGTACGTGTAAGCGCTTACCTGACGGGCGCTACGAGGCAGGTCTATTATGGAAAGAAGATAGCCGCGAGTTTCCTGATAGCCGCGGCCTGGCTATTAAAAGATTATACAATACAGAGAGACGTCTGGACAAGGACCCCGCGCTAAAGGAGGCATATGAAAAACAGGTACAACATTTATTAGATAGTGGTTACGCCGAACCTGCCTACGAGTCACCTAGCCAAAGCAGCTGGTACCTGCCTCACTTTGCAGTAGTGAATCCTACAAAACCTAAGCCGCGCATAGTGTACGACGCAGCTGCGCGGGTCAATGGAGTAAGTCTCAACGACATGTTATTAGCTGGTCCAGACGTTCTGCAGAACCTACCCGGAGTGCTAATGAGATTTCGACAGCTGCCTATCGCCGTGACAGCAGACATAAAAGAAATGTTTCTGCAAATACGTGTACGACAACAAGACCGGGACGCATTACGTTTCCTATGGCGAGGAAGCGATAGAAAAGATTCGCCACGTGAGTATCGGATGACCAGCGTCGTATTTGGAGCTGCGTCATCACCAAGCACCGCTATTTTCGTAAAAAATAAGAACGCAAAAGAGTACGCCCACCTCTATCCCGACGCCGCTACAGCCGTGGTAAGAAACCATTACATGGACGATTACCTGCAGAGCTTCGATAGTGAGGAAGATGCCATCAGAATAGACTCGCAGGTTAGCTTTATTCATCAACAGGCGCATTTCCAGCTGCGCGGATGGAAAACGAACAACTCGGCCGTAGCTAAAACGCTACTAGTAGCGCCATCTCTGGGCGGCGATTGGGAACTAAGCACAGAAAGCGAGAAGGTTTTGGGATTAAAATGGAAACCTCATAACGATAAGCTGGGTTTCAATGTTAAAGCGGTGTACGATGAAGATAAAACACCTACGAAGAGACACGCGTTACGGGTAGCTATGTCTATTTTCGATCCTTTAGGTTTAATTACACCTGTAACTATTCACGCGAAACATTTACTTCAAGAAACGTGGCGAATCGGACTACCATGGGACGAGCCTTTACCTGCGGACTTAGAGAAGACATGGAGAAGCTGGCTTCAAGACGTGAGAAGAATGGAAAACCTGGAAATACCTCGCACACATTCTAACCTGGCGCGAGCGCGAGATCGGCAGCTGCACATCTTTACGGATGCCAGTGAGTCTGCCTATGCAGCGGCGGTCTACTGGCGCATAGTCAACGAGGACGGCGAAGTCAGCGTCAGCCTAGCAGCAGCCAAAGGAAGAGTCAGCCCGCTCAAGTTTACCTCCATACCAAGGTTAGAAATTCAAGCAGCTTTACTAGGTGCCCGCCTAGCTCAGCACGTCATGGAGGAGTACGAGTATCAGCCAAGCCGCAGGGTGTACTGGACAGACAGCCGCACAGTTTTATCGTGGCTACGCACAGGCTCGCGAGCATTCAAGCCGTTTGTTGCCCATCGAGTAGCTGAAATTGAAGATATTACGAAGGTCGCAGAGTGGCGATGGGTGCCGTCTCGCGACAATGTAGCTGATGATGCTACTCGCCATATCCCGGAAGAATTTGGAGACCGACATAGATGGTTCGTTGGTCCGGCCTTCCTATACTTAGAAGAGGACAAGTGGCCGCAAGATGTCGCTACCAGTAGCGAAATAACAGGCGAAGAAAAACCGTCGGCAGCTGTAAATAGTGTAAATACTGTAAATAACGTCAGAAAAATTGTGTGTATTGCAGAAGCACTACCGGAAATAACAAGATTTTCGTCGTGGCTTCGACTGGTGCGTGCAACAGCGCGCGTGCTGCAGTTCATCGAGCTCTGCAGACCAAATAAGAAATGTGTCGCCGGTGTGCGTAAGCGCACAGCTCCGAAAGCCTCCAACGATGAAGATTGGGGAAAAAAGTATACGAAAAGCTCGGGGAAAACAGAGAAAATTAAGAAGCCACGAAGTTTGGAAGAAAAACGACGTTACGTGCCACTAGATGGCGCTGATATCATTAGCGCTGAGAAATTATTAATAAAATCATCACAAAAAGAAAGCTTTGCTAGCGAAATAGAAGCTATTACGGGCGGGAGCGCGATAGCAAGAGACAGCCGGTTGAAGCAGTTATCATTGTTCATCGATCAAGAAGGCATTTTGAAAATAAAGTCACGAATAGCGGCGGCAGAAGATATTAGCGAAGATTTACGAGAACCGGCCGTGCTAGATGGCCGTCACCCATACACCCGCCTCTACATAGAACATGAACACCGGCGTCTTCACCATAGCGGGGTGGAAGCAACTACGAGTGAAATATTACAGAAATTTTGGGTTTTACGGCTTCGCCCCACCGTGCGTAGCATAGTAAAGAGCTGCGCGCTTTGCAGAAGAAGAAGCGCTATCCCGCCACAGCCGCCTACAGGCGACCTGCCGAAATCCCGGGTCGCGCACCAACAGCGAGCCTTCACCTACGTGGGCCTGGACTTTCTTGGGCCATACAGCGTGACCATCGGGCGGCGCCACGAGAAGAGATACGTGGCGCTCTTCACCTGCCTTACTTCAAGGGCGGTTCATCTGGAGATAGCCGCCAACCTGACTACGGACTCCGCAGTAATGGCACTGCGGCGCATGATGTCGCGCCGCGGGTGCCCCACCGAGGTTTGGAGCGACAACGGCACCAACCTGCGCGGCGCTGATGCAGAGCTGAGGCGCGCCGCACTAGACGCCACTAAAGAAGCAGCAGCCAACTATTCAATCAAATGGAAGTTCATCCCGCCGAGCGCGCCTTTCATGGGAGGCGCATGGGAGCGCATGGTGCGCTCTGTCAAGGCTGCACTGTTCGCCGTGCTGCAACAGCGGCATCCACCAGAAGAGGTGCTGCACACACTGCTGGTAGAGGTAAACCGAGAGGTAAACCGTAAAGAGAGGTAAACCGACACGTGTGTGAGAGTAGACCTCTCACACACGTGTCGGTTTCACCAGAAGACCCGGCACCACTGACGCCCAATCACTTCCTGCTGGGCGGACCATCACGCGTGCCTGTCCCGGGCGCGTTCTCCGAAGGCGATACCATCGGCCGCCGCCACTGGCGGCACTCACAACAGCTGGCCAACCACTTCTGGTCACGCTGGGTACGAGAAGCGCTTCCGCTACTCCAAAAGCGGCGGGAGCCTCACGGAAGAGGAGCAGAGCTGCGCGTCGGCGACATCGTGCTCATCGCTGACGGCGCGCTGCCAAGAAATACGTGGCCAACGGGGATCATCGAGGCAGTACACCCTGGAGCAGACGGCGTGGTACGAGTGGCTGACGTACGTACGGCTGCGGGAGTCATGCGAAGACCGGTTAAGAAATTAGTCTGGCTGCACCATATTTAGTATAACACTGCGTGTTATAGGCGGGAGAATGTGCAGCACAGACACGTTTTATTGTAAATATTAATGTAAATAGATAGTAAGGCAGGATAGAATGTATATTTCGTTTAGTTCGTAAGTTTTTTGTAATAAATAATGTTCGTTTTCGCCTTTTATTCGCCCTAAGACCTACATACAGCTTTGTTGTATAGAAATAATAAGGCTTTATGTAGCTATGATCTTTGCCTATTAGGCATATTACGAATAAAGCGAGTTCCACGCAGTCGACGACATTACGAGTCGACTCTTGCGAGATAGTATTTATATGCGGGAACTCGCAATTACGAAAATCCGAAAAGTGCAAAATTCTTTGTTAAAACAAATGTTTTATGATTGTAAATAGTATGTATAATGTAAGTATAAGCCTTAGGCATATGTTTAGACACTTTTCGGTACTATAAAGATTGTTTACAGGATACGGCCTGAAAAGGCGTACAACTCTGTGATTGTAAGAGTTTCCGAGGTCCTGTAAGAGCGTACAATGTATATAACACTCTTGTTTGTTATTGTGTAAGTTTATTTGTGTTAGATCCTTGTATGTAAATAAGAAATAATACATTGTAATTAGTTTTCGGTAGGTCTTAGGGTATTACGTACTTTGTTTTGTATATATTTGTAAAAAGGTAGTACCGTTGCACTCGCTAGAGGGCCACACTAGTTAATTAGAGGTAGTAGAAGCTACCTAAGATAAAATTATTAAGATTAGATTGCGAAAAGTGGGATTTAACAAATCCCAGACATTGTGGCGCCACACCCGGCGCCGATTGTCTTTGTAGATTTCCGCCGACCGTCTGGCCGCGCGCTATAAATATCGAAGAGCGCGGCCATACAATCAGTTCCGTTCCGTTCCAGTAAAGTTACAATTTCGTTACGACTCAATAAGTTTCCCAGACAAGTTCCTGGGCTTTAGTATATATCCATAGGGTGCCGGCTTTAGAGTAGGGCAGTGTTAGGGCAAGTAGTGGCTCTCCTTAGAATAGGTTAAATATTTTGCAACGGTGCTAGCTTTATTGCTATTTCGTTACAATAAAGCACCTTTGCAAGGAAGTTGTGGTCTCAATTATTTCCCCGGCAGATTCGGCTCGACCAAAGCACTACGGCTGGAGGGGCATCGAAGAGAGAAGAACAGATCTACAGTCCGCTGGCTCCCCCGGCTGTAGTGCACACCACATATCATGCCATCATGCCATATATCAAAGATAAACTATCGGTAAATTTAAATATGTCAAAAGTAATTAATAGCAATTATAATTAGGGACTCACATAGCAAATCGGTCGCCTTTCACGACCTGCCTGGCAGAACGGCAGTTGGCCTATTCTTCATAGGAGCCCGGGACCTACACGGTCCCACATTGGCGGATTTACACATTTTCCGCCAGTAAGCTAAAATTTGCCGTCCCTACTGACCTATACAACTTACAAGTGTCAAATTCTAGATTATTTTTACAATGCAACAAATTTCTTAAGATTTTTCTTATATTGGAAAGCAAACAATCAGGCGACTTTCCTGATGGAAAGAGACAATAACCAGGGATGTTGACAACTTCGGAACCCTATTGCGCGTGGCCCGACACGCACTTTACCAATTTTTAAAACTGGGACGTATTTTTAGTGTGGCAGTGTTTTTTTACTTAAAGTTGTGCTGAAGAAACACTTCCAACTCAAATATGACCGTGACAAAAATAAAAATACACTGAGAAATGGTGCTGTACGCCAAACAAAAACCTTATCCAAAATAGTAAGCCATCTCACAACTTCTTTTGCTTTTCAGGTCATTATATTTACAATATAATCACTAACCGCGTTAAAATTTAACCATTAAATGCTCACAAATGTAGAAAAAGAAGTGACAAATTGGCTTAAAAAAAAACTTAATTATGACCAAACCGATACACCTTTATCCATTCCTTCCTGATAGATTTGTTATACCAATTTTGGTATAACATACCTAAGGACCACCGCATCCAGCATCCAAATAGGTTCACTCTATAAAGAGCTACTGCAAGTACACAGACAAACACACACATTTAGTGGTGAAACTTGACACCACTTTTGCGTCGGGGGTTAAAAACTGTGGCGATAGATAATTAGAATGCCATGGTAAATGTTTCCTAGTAGTAGGTACTAGAACCTGGCAAGGCAACTTTTTGAAAATCACTTACAAATTAAAAATTATGGAAAAAAGCAACGGTATCCTTAGGTTCCTTCTTTAAGTATCTTAAAGTAGCCCAAAGTAAGCAATTTGTTTGCTTGTAGTCAACGATACTAATACATAGAGATACATATATAAATATTTGTAAAATATTTACCAACCCAGAAATACAAATATCATGCTTATCACATAAATGTTTATCTCTGTCGGGAATCGAACCTGAGCCCCAATGATGCGCAGTGAGGTTCAGTAATCACTTGATCATTGGGGCGGTCAAATTATGTAAAATTGTTTGGCTAAGACATAGGTTATCTCAAAGGCTAGTAAATGACAAAGTTACATACATAATTATAATAACTTAGGCTTTATAAAGGCGCGTCTCCTGCTCTTAAAAATATCCTAACATCCACTCGATGAAATGACTTCAGACGGAGACGTTAGTAAGGTACTCGATGTTTTAGCATATTCTTTTCTCGCGATTAAAATGACTGCGGACACTTGTCCATTTTGGATTTACTTCTCTGATTGAAATTCTCATCAGTTTGGAAAACTCCTCAATAGCTCATATTTTTTGTTTTTGTGATCGGACAATGAAGTATCCCAAATTACAGGGGGCTCGCGTATTGAATCGATGAAAATAACGTATGTTGTCTTTATTCCAATTTATATTTTACAAACACAATAAACTCCGTGTAATTTTTACAAAATGTCTTAATTTAGAGATAAATTAGATTCATATCAAGCATATATTTTCGATCCCTTCGAGAAAAATACCCCACTAAGTATCCACACACCCCATAATCAACGTCACTAAATCACTGCTAAGCTTCAGATGACGGGTTATGGAATGCCACAATATAAACGATATTTTGGGTTAAATAATAGACAAAATAAAAATAGGAAGCTCTTTAATATGGCACTACTTACAGTTACTTAAATATAATTATTTATGCGGGACAGTGACGTTCTTCCAAGGCATCGCTGATCGCGCGCGCTACGCTCGCGATACCGGACTCCTAATTAACTTACATTTTTACGCTCTAATTCACGGATGGATAACAGTTTCAAAATGCGATCCTTTGGGTTAATAGTTTGTACAATTATTATCCAAGTGGCGAACTACTTCAGTAGAATAGTTTTATAGAAAGACAACGCACTGCGTAGGTACCAATAGATTTATTTATGTAAATATCGTCACAGATTGTTAAATAGTTTACTTCGTAACAGATAAATCACTCCATACAATAAAGTCCATACCTACTTTTATAAATGCCTACAATTTCTGAAATGAAACAGCTCCGTGTGAAAATGAACCTTATCCGCTCGATCGTTAATCTAGTGCGTTGTCGTGGCCTTGTAGTTTTCGAGACGAAAGTCTGGGCATGTTAGGGTTGTTTCTTACAATTAAATATTTATGTAGGTAAATAAAGTTACGCATTTAAGTTTGAAATGTTTCATTATGTATAATTTTGTTTGTTATAAATAAATAATGTATAATGATATTATTTTTAATGAACGAAATGTCGCCAGCGGTATTTCCAGACCATTACGACCTGCAAAAGAAGAGGAGCGTATTTCCTCCTAAACTTCCGGGAACGCACTTGCAACTCCTCTCCTCTGATGTTGCGGGTGTCCATAAGAGATGGTAATCTTACCCGCTAGTGTATAAAAAAATGTTTAAATGGTTGACCCTGCATGCTATCCCTGAAACTTCCTGCTAAATTGAGTTATTTTAAGCTCAAAAGAGTAAAAACTAAGAATAGATTTTTTTCGGTTCAAACATTAGGTAGTTAAACATGACAGTGTATTATTGATTTTTTTTAACTACATATTTTGGAAAAGATGATCAATTTTGATTTTTCGAATAGCATTGAACTAAACTTTTGAGATCTAAAGTATTATTTTAGCTACATAATCGATAGTTTGAAAAATATCGAAATAATTTTGGTCTATGATAAATCCTAAACAAGTTGACAGATTTTAACCCAATTAACTTTATTAGAGGTAGTTTTTAAAAAGGGAAAGGCTGATAAGATTTTTAAGTCCATCGGGATATTAACCTTAAAAATGTCATGGAAGTTTGCTAAAAACCACAAAATATTAATTTAAAAAGTCCTAACAAATTGTTTCGATTTTGATCTTTGAAACTGCATTTGACGTAGTTTTTTAAGTACTAAAATATTGTACAAGGTTGTTAAGAAATCTCGAAGTGATGTCGAAAAAACACTTGTCAACATTTTTCGTCAATGATAACTCCCGAACGGATAAACCGATTTTGATTTTATGCATTTAGCTGATAAGATTTTGTACTCGATCAACATTATTATCTGGAAGTTATATAAAAAAGTACTGTTTCGGAAAAAATGAGGTTTTTTTCAAAATTTCTCAATATCTCCTGGAACGAATCGAATCAAATCAAAGAAAAGTTAATAGAAATCCAACCGAATGCGTTCAACTGCGTTTCGATCGGTCAAGCCGTTCAAAAGTTATGAGAGGTTTACACACACACACACACACACACGCGCGCACACACATACAGAGAGAGAGACTGACGTCATCGTGAAATTATTCGCAAAAGGTTCCTAGGATATCAAAACGTGGAGATCTGGAGAAAAATCGATTTTCGATAATCGGGGCAAAATTAGTAACTTATCTACATACGTAGCGGGAATTTAAAAAATCTGAGAGATTATTGCAAGATCTGGAAGTTTTTTGCGACTTTAGTCAATACAGATCCGTATGTAGCTCTACAGGGCGTGAAACTCTCCATTTAGTTTTTTGTAATTCCCATTACAAACAGGAAAATAACCTGCCGTTTGGAAAATTACACAAACATTTTTAAATGTAAAACAGTATATGTTAAGACCTCAATACAGTTAATTCTTTAGGATATTAACGATATATTGCAATTTCAGGGGTATGCTAATATTTCTCGGATAAAGGTCAACTAGTACTGGACAGACTGAAAAAAATATATCGATGATATATTTTTTTTATATCGATGATATCTGTCTTACTAGAGTTTTTGGACTACTTTTGTTAATTTCAAGAAAAACGGCGAAATCGCACGCGCCGTAAAAAGTTACTGACAAATACATATTGGTATGCAGATTGCAGGTGTTTTACACTCTTGACCCACTCGCTAAATAAAATAATAGGGAATATATACGAACTGGCATAAGTTGAATTAATGTAAAAAAGTTACTGACAAATACATATTGGTATGCAGATTGCAGGTGTTTTACACTCTTGACCCACTCGCTAAATAAAATAATAGGGAATATATACGAAATGGCATTGCAATGCAAAAGTAGATGATACGATATTGTAACAAATCTTCGGTGTTGCAATTTATTATAAATGCTGGCCACTTGGTCTGACTTTGAATTCTGAATTCAATGAAATTAATTGTATTATTTTATATACCCAGCAAACATTGTTTTGCCATACAAATTACCTGTATTGAATATTTATGTGCAGGTAGTAAGTTTTAGATTTTATATATGACTAAGTTTATGTGTCTGGAGGCACATACATTTTGTAACAATAGCGTAGTAAGGCGGACTATATATGGTATAGATTATTTCCAAGCACCAGATACCGTTCCACATCTTCTATTAATAATTCGTGTTCTGTACGTAGTAATATAAGTTATAACATTTGCTTACTGCCCACGAAAAACATTTACGCAACAGTGTTCTTATTACAAATATTCAGGCGTGCTGATAAATTATTAACAGTACCTCCCTAATCTGTAAATAAAAACTAAATCTGTGTTTTTTGGGTAAAAACAAGGCTTCAATTGCACAAACTGTTAATCCATTATTACAATATACTCCCTGGTTTTAGGAAGAACCAGCATATAGATAAGAAAAAACATGACTATTAAGTGGAATATATACTAAAATTACATCAAAAGTAATTTACGATAATTCTAAAAATTCGAGTATTTTATACTCCACATAGTCAATTTTCTACGGTAAAACATTTATGTAAACTTAACATAAAAAATACAAATAATGGCAGTTTACAACAAGTGCTAAAATTGTGAACATGTCAATATGTCGAACTACATTGAGTTGCGCGCCAATTGCTGTCTGTATATTTTAATATAAATCCTCATCGCCGGTACTGGGTGTAACTCCTTCAATCAAACCACTAGTATCATTGTAAGATTCCACTATTTTTGTTTGCTGATTAAAATGCATTGTGCAGCATATTTTTGTTACAACTAAAAAGCAATATAACCATCGACTTACAAGGGGGCATTCATTAATTGGTTTTAGGAAGAACCAGCATATAGATAAGAAAAAACATGACTATTAAGTGGAATATATACTAAAATTACATCAAAAGTAATTTACGATAATTCTAAAAATTCGAGTATTTTATACTCCACATAGTCAATTTTCTACGGTAAAACATTTATGTAAACTTAACATAAAAAATACAAATAATGGCAGTTTACAACAAGTGCTAAAATTGTGAACATGTCAATATGTCGAACTACATTGAGTTGCGCGCCAATTGCTGTCTGTATATTTTAATATAAATCCTCATCGCCGGTACTGGGTGTAACTCCTTCAATCAAACCACTAGTATCATTGTAAGATTCCACTATTTTTGTTTGCTGATTAAAATGCATTGTGCAGCATATTTTTGTTACAACTAAAAAGCAATATAACCATCGACTTACAAGGGGGCATTCATTAATTACGTACGGGTCTTGAGGGGAAGGTAGGGTTAAAAATTAATACATGCCCTTTGTCTGAGGGGATGTAATTAAAATCTATTTTTAGGTAATATTTTTTATGTAGTTTAATTCTATTTCTGATGCCAAATGATGATGATGAAGTTTATTAATTCTATTTCTGATGCCAAATGGTTATTGTTTATTATAATTTTAAACTCTTAAATCTATAGGTACATTTTATTCATTTTTTAATGTTATAAATAATAATAATTATGCTATAGTAAATTCCTCCTGCGTATTAATTTCATTTTAATCATTTGGAAAATATAAAATGATTTTTTTAATTTCAAGCAACAATAGCCTTGAATTAGTCTTTTTTATTTCTATAATAATTTCGGGCTCTACGCCATATTATTTTGTTTATAAATTATGTGCTCAGAGTAAAAAGCTTAGACTTATCTCAAACTGTGAGTTTTTGTGTAACTAATCCTTTTCTACCATTTCATTATTTGCAAAAATGAGATTGAATGTTACGTAATGGAGAGGAGCGAAAAATCCTATTACCCTTACATGTGGGTTATGGGGAGCCAAAAGTCGTCAAAATCGTCCTTGCGTAATTAATTAACCCTAACATATACAAAATGTTTAATTCAAGTAATGGTAAACTTAAACATAGAAAAAATAAATTTCTCCAAGTACAGACGATGAAGATAATTTATATTCAGTATACCTATCTAATACATATTATTATAACAAAACTTGCTGGATATTACCTAAATCCATAGTTTAAGCACCTTCCAAAATTATATTAGCAATTACATCTATGTATACCATCAAACAAACATAATACAGGCACCAGATAGAGAGCTTACACAGATCCTATCTATTCACTGTTTTATTGCCACTTTAATCTCATTCAAATTTATTGACTTTGATCAGTAACTTTCGGGCGTTAGCTTAACATGTAGCTTGTGAACATGCTATATTGTACAGCTATCAACCCTGTCCGGCCCAAAAAGGCATATGGATTAATTAAAAAAAATTCGTACTTAGGAAATCTTATTATGAAATGCTCCACTTTCGGACTAAAATTAAGTAATTTAAAACATATATCAACATCAATCAAAAAATTGAAATATTTACACACATGTGAACCTAATAAGCTAGCTGCGAACATATAATGTTTCAATTGGACAGTTTTTTTGTGACTTGCTGTATAATTAAGCCGGGTATTCATTAGGCAACATTTGTTAATACACTGTTTATGAAGTGTTTATTAACAAGTTTACCATAAACACTGTTTCTGAAACTTGTCAGTCCACACTTGTCAGTAGTTACTAAGATGTCGCCAGAGGAAGTAGTGATGCTCTGTGCTGCATAATAATAATAATTCGTAAGAGTGCTACAAAAAAGAAGAAAATGTGGTGGATCCAAATTTATCTCTTAAAAGTTATGTATTTCACGACCTACGTGGTTTTGATGGGTCTGTTCAGAATTTTACCAGAATGTCAACATCTGATTTTAAAATGTTAGTAAGACTGATTGGGTATCAATAACAAAACAGTGTCGGCTCAAGCATCATGTTTTTAAAATTTATCTTTGTAATATTTATTTGATGCATTCCAAAGTATCTTATGATGTTGAAAAAGCTCTATGAGCATCAAAACCTGGCTGTTGGACCACACTACTTCCATGTTTATAAACACACGCAACATGTCTACAACTGTCTGTCGATTTTTGATTAAAAACAAAATGTTTCGTCTTGCTCTCCACTCATTTTGGGGAGCACTGTAACATGCTTAATAAACAATGTTTCATCACTTTTGTTTACAAACTTTTTCCAGAGGTGATGAAACATTATGAAACAGTATTTATAAACTGTTTATTAACAAATGTTGCCTAATAAATACCCGGCTTTAATTTTAAATTAAAAAATGGTCCTATTTTTTGTAGTGATAAATATTTAGAATTTTTATTATTTTTAGTATTTGTCCTACTTCGGCCGAACAGTCCAGTTTTGTCCCTGTGAAGTGGGACAAAAGTGACAATTTCTGTCCTCAGGAACATATATGCAATAGTAACTGTGTCGGCTCACATGCATATCTGTCTGTCTTTTCGTGGCTTTGTCTGTTTGTAAGCCGAACTTTCGGCCTGGAAGGAAAAAAGTATTTGCAACACAGAACAAAAGTACGAAACTTGTTCTGAACGTGGCAATAAACGTAATACTTTCGTTTACTAAAGATTAGTTCAGCCAAAGGGGCCCATTTGTTTACATTTACTTTTATTTTACACATGACTGGAGCTTATCTCTAGGCAGTCTTAAATATTTCACCAATTTGTTGTCAAATAAATGCACACAAAAAATTAAAATTCAGAGCTCAGAAATTCTTAATCTAATGTTTACCTAAAATAGCCTTACTTATGGAATAAACAATTAATTATGCCATTATAAAAATAATAGATTTTGATATTGATGTAATGTAATATGAAAACATTTGTATTTATTATTACCAGGAAATGCTTAAGTACCTTGACATTATATTAACCAAGCCACTATTAAAATCAAAATGTTTTTATTCAAATAAACTTTTACAGACACTATTAACGGTCCAAACATTTTTAGATACTACAAAATCAGAACACAATTAAATAGATATTTGTCATTATCATTAAGCACACAGTAACAAATTTTTTTAGGTAGCTTACACAGGTGGCATATTTGGTGTCTGTAGATATGAGGGTTGTCTATTTTTGCCTTCGATTAGATTTTGAGCTGACTTCAGTTATTTCATGGAAAATATTTTAACAGGATTCTCAAATACTGGGACCAAATTATCTGTGACTAGACCAAATAAAAGACTTGTTTATATTTTTTTTAAGGGAGGCAAACAGGTAGTAGGTTTATCTGGTAACAAGTGATCAGTCATTCATGGACATATGCCACACCAGAAGTATTGCAAATATGTTTCCATACTTTTAGAGTAACATATTTTTTTCAAGGTCCCTAAGTAGCCATTCAGAAATACCCATACTGTCAAATGGTTTCACTGAGATGTACTCAACAGCATAACAAGAAGTACTAAAAATCGATACTCCCTGAGTTGTATTTAAAGCATATTTGGAAGAATAAGAATCACTTTTACAGTTCTATAAGCTGACTTTAGTAGCATTAGCATATTTTAGAACATCTCTACAACTCCTGAACCCTTTTTTTAAGACCCTGAAAAGTGCTTTAAAAGCTAAGTTTATCAACTTCAACTAAATATTAGAGAAAATACAAGTGAATTATAAACTACCAAAGAAATTTAATTAAATACATTCTCTGCTATGGCATTCTTTACATTGAGAAGATTTCTAGGCTTCATAATATCACATTTAGTCCCAAAGAGTGGCCAGTTTATATTTAAAGTGATAATGGTTAGCTTCATTTAAAGACATCTTTATTTTAAGTTAGACCATTAACATATTACTACACTATTATATATTATGCTTTCAAACTTTAGTGACAAATGTCATCTAACATCATAGATTTTCCATATTACCTTAAGGCACCTTACAAATCAAACAGATTTTTTATTGTTCCTATTGCTTGATGCAAGGTTAAGACAGTTAGATATGATTTTTAACTTAACCAGTCAACTAAATAAGAAAATAAAGATAAACCTTTCTACTAGTTATTGATTAAGAGATGTGTAGTAAAAGGTTTGTGTTGTTATTAAAAGTACACAAGTTCTTTCTGTTTATAGAGTATACAAAGGCTATAGAAACCTACATACTAAAATTACTCTAAAATGTAACTATTTAGTTACATACTTTATCTGCAACTTATAAATAAATATAGCACTTCAGATCAGCCTGACCAACTAAAAAATAGGAATGTGATTATACTCCAAGAGCTCATGTTGCAACTTCCAAAATGTGTTTGCATCAAATTTTGCAGAGCAGCATCTTTATAATAACATTATCATTCTACAAAGGAATTAAATGTCTTATAAAATAATGTTGGTGCTAGGTGAAAAAAATAAGCATTATTTACAATCCAATAAATCTATTGTTACTTTCAATTTTTCAGGTCGATTAATTATTATTGGTGTTTAAAGAAAATGTAATATACACAATACTTCTTCACCCAGTACTACCCACACCAACAATATTGCATGAAACTAATAGATTCTATTTTTATGGAGACCTATGAATGTGGAAATGACATTAGATTTGATTTCCAGTAAAAGTTAGTAGTATGAGCTCTAGAGAATATTACTATTTAAGCAGCAACGATCATAGCTCTCTGCATAATATAATCATGTGTGTTTTGTGTGATGTCACAATTGCCTTCTCTCAAGTCTCCAGGCTTCAGGTTAAGGCTAACAATGTCATATATGTAACATATCAAAGATATTTTAACACCAAATGTAAGTTTCACCATTTCTTCAGCTTACTCTAGTCTAAACATTAAATATTGTAGATTCACACAAAATGTAAATTCCTTGTATCACAAACTATAAGTATATAATATTATATATACTCTATACTGCATATTAAATATGTATAAATGAGTATCTAAATATTAGGATATGGCAACTTAATAACAACTTATTGTCTAGTGGAATAGCCTATTAACTATAGCTGGATGACAAATATACACCCCAGCTGTATCAGCTAATTCATATCGGTACCACCAGTCTTTTTTAAATGATATGGAAACATTTCTTCCTCTGGTGTATATTTACCAATCAGATGTGATAATTTTATTAACATTTTTAAGCCTATAGTTTCTCTAGTAGTGAACCTACACTGTGGTCAATAAATGCTAGAATTTAATCTGAATCTTAATTAAATTATTATTGCCACAATTACTACAGCTAACTAGTAAGCAGTTGGTGTATTATCATAACACAGACACCCGCAGATCACAAGTAGCCTGTAACTTTAAATGATTCAAGTACATGCAAATATTACCTAAACTACTGTAGGACGGTTCTTCAAATGATGTGTGATAGTATATTCACAGAGATAAGCAGTTACTTTATCTCATGATATGTGTAAATCTATCCACTACTTATGTCAAATACAATTTTCAATTCAAACAAATAAGATTCAATCACAATAAACATTAGTTAAGAAAAGTACATTGTATAACAGTACTGGAAATGAAATAATTTCAATCAAATATGTTGAGAATAGCCAATTGCACTGGTTTTTGTGATAAAAAATATTTGCAATGCTACGTTTGCAACCAGTGGAACATAAGACTGTGTACAGTCGGATAGTCAAGTTCAGCATTTGGAGAACTTAAAAATTCTTTCAAATTTAACGATACGTTACCGGACATTGCGGCTTCCTTTAGTTCCGCAGCTGACTGCGCTGAATTGTCATCAGATGCACAGTCAGAAGAAGCCCGTTCCCGCCACTTATCATCGTAGTTAATATCGCAGAGGGTTGGTAGCTCCTCAGTGTCACTAAGTTCCTCATCGAGTGATACCCCGCGAGATTTACTTCGAGTCGACTCATTGTCCGCATTTTCACGAGAACCTTCGTGTTGTCTTCTAGCATTTTTTAAAGCACGATATCTACGAGATCTTTCTCTTTGTAGCCTTCGCTTCCGTTCATCTGCTCGTTCCAACTCTTCAGGCGACTTCTTTGTCGCATTTTTACCAAAGAAATATCTCATAAACGACTCGTCACAATTACGTTTTGACAGGTAACTTGCCATTAACTTATAATATTGGTTATCCATTTTATCAACTTGGAAAACAATGTTATTATATTAAAATTAAAATATAACAAATAAAAAGCGATTATTCTGGAAATTACTAAATAAAAATAATGGGATCACGATTGACGAGAACTCGATCTTTTAGTCTGACGTCACTGATAAATGTCACAGTAAATCAGTGTTGCCAGTGACAGATAGTCAAATATGACAGCAAACAGCTCAAAATTCAAAAAGTAACATTTTCACAAGAAAAGTAATATTTCCTTATTTCGTGCGGAAAATGACACTAATAATATGACATTTTATTACGCAAAAGCTTAAAAAAAGATTTCTGACCCATTAGATAAGCTTCTGACATTGATATAAAATACCCAAGATACACAGTTCCGAACAAAACTGACACTCAAAACTGTCGCTAATTCAGTCTAAAAAGTTTATAGTTATGGCACAAACGTGTTTTTGCATATTCAATCTTAAATGCAAGATTTAAAGTTATTTTTAAAAAACAATGTACAAAAAGCAATAAAATTTTTGACTTAAGTTAGCCGGTAGGACAAGGAACATGTGGAGTCGAATATAAATATTTGTATGCATTGAGGTAGTATTTGAAGGGTTTATAAAATTTACATTAAAAAAAAACTGGTCGAAAATCTGTTTTTGCGTAGAACATTTATATATCAATAAAACAAATAATGACCGTGTTGGTCCCGGCCTCCATTGTAGAATAGGCCAACTGCCGTTCTGCCAGGCAGGTCGTAAAAGGCGACCGATTGGCTATCGAGTCACTACCATCGTGGCTACTAGGTGGTAGAGTTCTGCATTGTCTCGCCCGGGTCTGGTACCACCGCCTTACCTATTCCTGCCGCAATAGCGTCAGTGCTTGTCGCTGTCGTGTTCCGGTTTGGAGGGTAAGGTAGCCGGTAAACTTATGCATGTGGCATTAGACCTCGCCACAAGATAGCAACGCACCATTAACATCTTTGGTGTCTATAGGCGATGGTTGACTCTTTCCATCAGGAGACCCATCTGCTTGTTTGCTATCTTATGATATATATAAAAAAAAAAGACCATTAAAATAATTTATTTATATTTCAAACGTTATAGGTTATTGGTTCTATTACACAGAACCTACACATATAGGCAAACTGTGGGTTTATAGCCATGTAGTATTTGACGCTTGATATTGATACATTTAGTTTACATAGTCTAATAGATTTAGAATTTACTGAAATAGGAAATTTACTGCAATGGTGACTATGACTACGTTATAAAGTTCATAAATTCTTACATGATAACAGACACGATTTTTATGTATCGACAACATAGTAAGGAAACGCATTAATTTCCTAGAAATAAGTTTAACTTTTCGTAGAATTCTCGTTTTGAATTAGATTTCAGTTTTTCTGTTTTTTTTGCAGTATTATGTAAACGAACATTTGTTTAGTTATAGTATCTGCAGACGTACGAGCGAATACTGCCCATAGACATTTGAAACACAATAGGTTAGTTGCTAATGCGATGTCGGCTTCTGAAAATTTTATTGACCCTCGTATAAAAAAATCCAATAAAACAATTTAGAGTTAAAAAGTTATGTTCAATGTTATTCGGAAGATCAAACTCGTTGATTATTTTGAAAAAATATACATCTTTTCAAATACTGAATAACTATCATTTAAAAAAAAACTTTGGATTTTTGAACTTTTTTAATTCAATAGTCTATGCTTAAGCATAGTTTTTTCCTTGAGGTTAAAATACTTAAATTTAGCGGGAAGTTTCAGGTGGCCTGTAGCTCACAGACTTTTTTAATATAGTTACATTAGTTGGTTACATAGGTGTGTTACATACACAGAAATCCTAATACATACGTATATTTAGTTTGGAGTACAGTTATATAATATTATTGCCAAAGGTAATTATAGATTAGATATTTCCTGTTCATTATAAATTTCTTTTATAATTACGTTAGTTTTTCGATAGGTGTGTTATTAATAGGTATTTTTAGTTTGAGGTATAGTATGATATTAGGTATAGAAAATTTAGAAGTTATAGGAAGTTCAGGTCTTACGTTTTTTACTTACATTTTAATAACAAAAATGTCGTATATAAATAATTAAGATGAATATGTAAATATAATTTTTAACGTACTAGCGGCCCACCCGGCAATGTAGAGATTTTTAATAAAATAAAGAAAGGTTAAATAAGTTCTAAAGTAAATATGTGCGAGCAAAGCCGCGGGTAACAGCTAGTATGCAAATAAAACAACTCGTACATATAAACATTCACTTAAAATTTATACGAGACTAGCTGCAGATCTCTGCATCAGGATAAAAGTATTTTATGTGCTATTCCAGGTCATCTTATATCCGAGTCCAAATCCAAATTGGTACAGCCATTTTTTACGTGATTGATTATCAAACATCCAAACATACAAACTTTAACATTTATAATATGAATAGTATAAGATATCCGCAATCAAAAACAACATTTTATTAAAAATAAATTATTAAATCAAAAAATAAACATTCTTAATGCAACCTGTGCCTTCCACTTAAGAAATCGTTATCAACAACACGTGTAAACAGAACAAAATTCGATGCTACTTATGATTTCCTATTGTTATATTAAGAGTTTCGTAATATATCTCCAAAGTTCATCTTAAGAATCACAATTATATATTGTTATTTTATATTCGTACAAATAGAATAAAAAGAATTACCTAACTTGGTCCTCAAAATAAGTAATCAATATAATCAAACATTTTAAAATTGTCAAATTGATGTCCTCTTCTCTTTTGGCAGTTGGTTAACAACTATAAAAGGTATTCAAAATTATTAATGAAAAAAATTAATCTTATTAAAAAAAATTAACTTATTAATGAAAAAAAAATCGACTCCACTAATAATAATAGGATCAATTTGTATTATTCGACTAAATTAAAAGGAGGTTGTAATGCACTGTCCTTTTACTGAAAAAGTGACCATTGAAATTTTGTCGTATTTGGAGTATTTGGAGCGTCGAGTACATTTTTAAGACAAATAAAATGAAAATCATACATTACACCCTATATTTAGTAATATAAACGACAAAAATAAATCGATAAACTCTTATACTTACCGAAAATACAATATCTTATATTTTTTTAACGTTCATGATGTTGTATTTTACAATTTATCAGAGAATAATTCTGTATTTTTGACGCGCGGGCAGTGACGTGAGCGACGGGCTTCTATTTGAAGTGAGTGCACAATTTTAAATTTTAAATTGTGCACTCATTCTAAGAGGACGTTTTTGTGACACTGATTGTGTATCTTGGGTTTTTATATATCAATGGCTTCAAAAGAATCGTAATAATTTTTGATCAAATTGACTGGAAATCCTACATAAATACATATAACTACATATCACTTTATAAAAAAAAACTCGTTTTCGATCACATTAATTTTATTTGATGGAAAATAGAACGGTTAAACCGATATGGCTAATTTTGGTTTTGAATTAATTGTTCAACAATTCCAGGGAAGTCCAGGGAAGGTTTAAAAGGTGAGAAAATATAGAAAAAAATAAGAGTAGTAAAAAAGGCAGAATAACGTTTGCCGGGTCAGCTAGTCATAAATAAATGTCACCCAAGAGGCCTGCGGCAGGTAGTAAGTAGGCACCATGAAGTATTAGATATAGGTGGAGCTAGCACTCGTATTAATCGCTTGAAACACATATTTACTTTATATCGCTGTCTATGAGGTCTCTCCATCTCTTTTTATACAGCTGCGTTAGAAAGAGAGTGGAAGACCTCGGAAGATGACAGCAGTATTTAAAATTGTGTTTTAAGTAGGTATTAGAAATGCTGCCTCCAGATATAATACAGCTTCTTGGTAGGCACTAGTCTTGTATGTGTCAACTCCTACTTCCTCTATGCAGCATGCCGGAACTTCATCTTAATTCTTTTACATTAAAAGTCTAAAAACTGTGCAATAATTAGACAACTAAAATATGTAATCGTTTGAAATCAGGGAAATAATAATATTTTTCTAAAAAGTCCTTACTTATTATGTAAAATATTTTATTTAAAAAAAATATTTATAACCACCCCGTTGATCGAGTGGCTAGTGACCCTGACTACGCAATCGACGGGGCTCGGGTTCGATCCCCGACGGGGACAAGCATTTGTGTGATGAGCATAAATGCTTGTATTTCCGGGTATGGGTGTTTTTTAAAAATATTCTAGTATTTATATATGTATTTCTATATATTAGTATCGTTGTCTAAAACACATAACACAAGCAAATAATTTGCTTACTTCGGGGTTAGATCAGTAAGTGTAATTTGTCCCGTGAATATTTATTTATTTATTACTAGCGGCCCGCCCCGGCTTCGCACGGGTATAAAATATATAGCCTATGTCACTCGGTGAAAAAACATGATTAAAATCGATCCAGTAGATTTGATTTATTCATTACTGCCCGTGGCCCGCACGCGTTCAATATGGAGTAAAACAATTCCCCTTTCCCTATAGGTACCATGAAGATTTCCTGCTATCTTTGGCTATATCTGCTATTACCTATTTCTTTTATTTTTACAATTAATATATTGCAGAATGTTTTTATATACAACGTTCACAGCTTTCTTGACATTAGTCAATACAAACATGTTTTCTTTAGAGGTTACTCTTGAAAGAGCGATATATAGTTGGCCATGTGAAAAACGGCCTACGCTCAAATCTAAGCCTGCAACGTTGAAGGTTTGATTGCGATTTATTAAGGCGATTCATTGGGACAAACGGAAAAAATGTGTAAATAGTTGACACTAGAGGCCATCCCTAAAACTTCTCACTAAATTAAGGTATTTTTAGCTCAAAAGAGTAAAAAATATAAGCATAGATTTTTTAGTTCCAACATCTATTTTTTTTAAAATGGCAGTATTATTAATTTTTGAAAAGCTGTATATTTGAAAATGATGATGGTATTCAACTCAATTTTTGAGATCTAAAATATTATTTTAGCTAAATAATCGACAGGTTGAAAAATTTCGATACTATGTCAAAAAACATTTTATTTTTAATTTTCTTCATTGATAAATCCCAAACAAATTGACCAATTTTGTTTAAATTAACGACATTTGACGCAGTTTTTAAAGAACAAAAGCTAATAATATTTTTAAGTCAATCGGTAAATTAACTTGAAAGTTATTTTAAAAAAATTAAGTAAGTTTGCTAAAAACAACGTAATTTTAATATTTGAAAAGCTATAAGTTTTGAGAATGTGATTCGATTTTGATTTTTGAAACAGCATTTGTCGTAGTTTTTTTAAGTACTAAAATATCGTAGAACACCAAAAAATGATTAGTTGAAAAATTTCGAAGCTATGTCGAAAAAACACTTTTTGCAAAATCTTTTGTCAACGATTACTCCCAAACGGATAAACCGATTTTGATGCAATTTACGTATTAGACGTAGTTTTTTGAGGAATAGAGCTAACTAGTTTTTGTCCTCAATCGGTACATAAATCTGGAAGTAAAATAAAAAAATACTGTTTCCTCCAAACTTTTTGGTGTTTTTTCAAAATTTCTCAAAATCTCCTGGACCGAATCGGTTAAAATTTTCAGAAAGTCTAAGTTGAGTAGAATGCAATCGAATGCCATCAACCGCGTTTCAGCAGTTCAAAAGTTATGAGATGTTTACATACACACATACACACACACACACACACACACACACACACACACACACACACACACACACACACACACACACACACACACACACACATAGAGATATACTGACGTCATGTCAGTCATATCGTCATATCATGACTTCATGACAAGCTGAAGATATTATCTAAGGAGTTAACTTATTACATGACTGAATGTACTTTACTTGATCATATAAAATTCCGAAAACAGGCTAAAAAAATCTCTAAAACAAATAATTTGTTAATACTATTTCTAATCACGCACACGATTTTATATGGTGACATTTAGTTTAAAAAAAAGAATGTGGTAAATTTTGGTTTACAGCTGAAGTCCTATATTTATTTATCCGAAAATTAACACGTTTCCTAGCGGTTACAGAACTTAACGCGCGCGCGCCGCCAACCGGCCGGTAACCTCGCAACCGCTATGCCCCTGCATTTTAAATCTGTAATATCTTCGAAAATATTCACTTAAATTAAATGCTGTAAACGGCCATATTGATCTATATTAAATCAACAATATATTTGAGGTATTTAATTGGATAAGGATTAGTACTATATTGCTTAAAATTGCTTAGAAAAAAAATCATTATTTCTCGTAAAAAGTAAATGACAAAAAATGCTGTCGTAGGTTATCCATAAGAGATAGATATATACCATCGCGGAGTTTTCTGTAGACCTTTTCAAGGTGTACAAATACTTAGTACATTATTTTGATAAATCTCGTAGGGTTTAGCCTGCGTTTGCAATGTAAGCGGAAAAAAATATAATTATTTACGATATGACATCAGAAAACTCAAAAATTGCAGTATTTCTCTACAATATATTGAATGTTATTATACATGTGATTAAATAGGAAGGTTTATACCTTCCTCTTTAATCACTCTATCTATTAGAAAAAACTGCATCATAATCCGTTGCGTAGTTTTAAAGATTTAAGCATACATAGGGACGTAGGGACAGACAGAGAAAGCGACTTTGTTTTATACTATGTAGTGATTTATGAAATACAATTCATTACTAATGGTTTAATTATAAGTCAGATATGCAGCAATATTTTATTGACATTGACATGCAAAAAACAACATTTTTGTCATCAATTTCAAAATTCTGCTTTTAACCTATTGCGCAGTACAAGAGCGGTCAACTTTATTGTCTGTATTTTTTTTTGATTTGCACTTTACAAAGACGAAGTAAATTAATAACTTCTTGCGATGCATGACTAAATCATATTATAACAGTGATTATAAGCTGACGCAGCCGGAAATTGAGTAGGAAGTGATTTTTATTTAACATTAATTTCGTTAAAATGTTGCAAACAAATGTTGTTTTTTAACCACTTTGAAGTAATATGTTAATATGTGTGTTAATGTGTTAGTGCGTCAGTGCGTCTGTGCGTCAGTGCGTCAGTGCGTCAGTGCGTCAGTGCGTCAGTGAGTCAGTGCGTCAGTATGTTAGTATGTTAGTATGTTAATATGTTAATATATTACTACGATACTATGTTAATTTAACTGTTAACGATCCAAATCAATTGATAAAGGTAATTAACTAAATCAACTTTTATTGAAATATAATCTTCGGTTGTCCATCTACTTCTTAATTATGACAAAATTTTTAAAAAATTACGTTTTCATAAAAATATAAACAAAAACAAAGAACATTACCGTTTCTATTTACCCGATACCCTATGGGGTAATCAAGACCATCCCGCGGGGGAAATGAGAACGGTATCACGGTACTAAGGAACGATCGTTAATCGTGAATTATATGATACCGTTTATAAGTATTTGAAACAACTTGTGACAGTTTAAACATTTTTTCACTATCGACTAGCAATATTAAGGGCAGTTGAAGATGTAAGGGCCAAGGGGTAATTGGGAGCATTCCAAATTTCTCTTTAAACAAGAATAAATGAATATTCACTTATTGCAAGTGCAAACCTTCCTTTTTGAAGTGAATTTTCACAAAATCATATTTAGAGAGTACCCGCTTGACTTTGTTGCCACTTGCTCAAAGTAGTCAATATACATCAAAATAGCTTCCGCTCTAACCAGTATTTTTGGTTTGCTTCAAAGTACTTGTGATTCAAATACAGATAGTGGGTGTATGATAGTAACGACATACGATGTCTTTGAACTCAAGAATATGATGCTTTCATCTATTATAACACAGAAAAAAGTTATAACGAAAATGCAGGAAAAAACTATGCATGCTGGATGTTTGACCTACCGTGGCAGCTATATGCCGTGTGTATGTATCCTTCCATTTTTACTGTCACCTATATACAAAAGAGATACTTTATGCAATTGTTGAAATGGTTCGGCACGGTGTAGGCTGGAGAGAAATATTATTTATCTAGAAGTTCCTAACTACCTGCCGTTCTCAATGACCCTATGACAGATACACATAATAAAATCGTAGGAAAGTCGAAACTGTACATTGAATATTTTTTTTAAAAGAATACTAGGGGTGTGATCTACAATCGATATCAAAGCCAAAAATATAGTTTTTAGAATTTTTGTCTGTTTGTCTGTATGTATGTCCCGGGTAAACTCAAAAAGTACTGCATGGGTTTACTTCAAATTTTACATAATAATAATAATAATAATAAAGTTTATTCGGAACAAAAATCGTTACACATACAAACAGTTTTAGCGCTCTCAACTGCTAAAGTTAAAAACTGTAGCGCAGTGAGAGTGCCCCCTCTTTAAGTTAGGTAAAACAATGTTCCTTATAATTAAAAAATTTATAAGAAATTTATCCATACACAAACAATATGTTCTTAATTAAAAGAAATGTGTATGAACTTTTGAATTTAAGGTGCTATGAATATTATTAACAGGTCGGGTCAACATATAGGCTACACATTATCACGCTATCACCTACGGGGGAGGAGCTGTGCAGAGTAAACGAAGTCTGCGCAGACGAAGTTGCGGGCAACAGCTAGTACATAATAGTACAAGTACCTGTAGACTAGGTAAATGTTTTGAACGTATTTATATACGTATCTGTAACTTTATTATTATTAACAGGAAGGTGACAGGTGAAGGTTTGAGGAGATGCGTGTGTTCGCCGCGCCCTCTACCGTATACTAAGACTGTGAGCGGTGAGCTTGCGGTGAGCTGTAAATAACAATTATTATACATAACTTGTGCGTTTGTAAATAAAACAAATACGATCAATATATAAATTTTAATAGCACTTCAGAAAACAGGAATATCTGTTCTTTTGACAGCGGAGAGTCCGTCGTCCCAGGTGAGCATCGCTGTGAAGGAGAGGTAGAGAGCCACTGCGGACAGCATGTGCCACAGGTCGTGGTTGTCGTAGAACTGCAGCACCTGCTGACGAAACGACCGTTTGTAATCGCGGAATAGGTAACCGTGGTAATGGCAGATACATTATCGTGCCTGGGCCCTTGGAGCGTCGGCCGGCTGCCACTCAGCCAGGCAGTTCGTAAAAAGCTAACGATTGGATGTACAAGTCATTACAAATAAGTGGCAGATTCTGCAACATCTCGCCAGGGATTGTTACTACCGTCATTCCTGTTCGCGCCGCAATACCGTCAATTCTTTTAAACTTTTACTTGTGTTACGACTTACGATTATCCCACCACGCAGATATCAACCTAATCCTCTTTGGAGAAATCTACTTGATTGTTATCTTATGATATGAAAAAAATATATATAAAGTGTGTGTCGGGACACGCGCAATGAAGGGTTCCGAAGTTACCTATCTCAATAATGCGGACTAAGAAAAGGGCTTTTATTGTTTCATATTATGAACATTTAAGCTATTCGACGTTAATGACAAATACATATCCGCACTACAGGTCACCGCCTATAAAAAATGCTAAGTACATTTTATAGTTAAGTTTTATAGTAAGTTAGCTTTAAGTAATTACTCAAAAACTTGTAAAGCCTTCTAGGTCGTGATAGTTTTCCTTTTAACTTCATTATAATTACTACTACCATGATTTTTTCCCACTCCCAAAACCAAAAGCTTATTTTACAAACGAGTCCCTTAATCGAAATTTTTTTTATAAGCCTACAATATGTTTTAAAAACTTATCTAACGATACTCTACACAATAAGGTACGTGAGAAAAGAATTAACATCTCCACTGTACATGTAAGGGAGCTACGCTGAAAATAAATATTTTTCAAGATTACATTTCCCCACTTTGTTGACGTGACTAATTATCGTATATAAGATATATTATTATTAAGGATTTTCAAATTCAAACCACAATTAGTCTTCCTGAAAATACAAAGAAACGACAATTCAAGTTCACTAATATCGGTTCCTCAATGATATCCTTTTTTATCAAGTTTTTAAAACAATAAATAGCACAAAATAATCTGAACCTCATCCGGCATTGAATCACACGTCACTTCGACCGATGCCCTCTCTATCGACTTCCACATACCACCTAGACACGCGCGAAGCGCGGCAAATTTGAATTAATGAAATATAATTTCATTACATCTCTCCCCTTAAGAAAGAAAATTCCAAATATCATAATATGTACCTATAAGTTATTTTTATATTCGTTTTCTTCTATTTCCTCTTTTTCAGCTTCTGTTGTGGCAAGTTGTAATTTTGCTATATGGAATAAAGTTGATTCTGTTTTTCTGTTGCCAGTGTCAATCCTATAAATGGAGTTCGATATTTTCTCTACTATCTTGAAAGGGTCTATTTTTAATACCACTTATTTTTCTCTATTCAGTGTATTTCCATTTTCTCCTATCTCTATCTTTTGCATTTTTCTATTTCTATCAAATATTTTCTTGTTGTACTTGTGGGATTTTATAGTATTCTCTAATGCTAATCTTCTATCAGCAATCCGCATGCCTTCCTTTTCAATTGTTTTAATTTATTTTGGTAGAATACTGACATTTGTACCATCTAGTAAATATTTTGGCGTTCGAGTTCGTTATATAGTGTTCGGTTTCGTTATATTTCTGTATACATGCACTTGCTACTGTTGTCCATGTTCTCTTAATATTTTTCTCATTTATTTTACATTTTGTTTTATTTACTACTAGTTGTGCCCGCGACTTCGTTCGCGTGAAAAAAATTCTAAAATAAAAACCCGCATAGTTCCCGTTCCCGTGGGATTTCCGGGATAAGAACTACCCTATGTCCTTTCTTGGGTCTCAAACTATATTTGTACCAAATTTTATCCAAATCGGTTCAGCGGTTTAGCCGTGAAAGCGTAACAGACAGACAGACAGACAGACAGAGTTACTTTCGCATTTATAATATTAGTATGGATAGTTTGATTTAATATTTCATTCAAGCCGTTAGAAAATGGTGTATTCACAGCTGTAAAAAATAATTTAATGTTGTTCTCCTGCAAATATTGCTTAAATTCTCTTGAATTGATGAACAGATATTGATCTGTCAGAATTATTCCAATCTCATCTGTCTCTAGGACTTTCTTTATTAGTTTTATAAAGTCACTTGCATTCTGTGTTACACAAAATATGCACAATAAGTACATATTTTGTGTAGTAGTCTACTAAAAGAAGTAGTTATTTTTTTGTTGACCTAGATCCTCCAAACCATTTTGTAGCTGGTCCCAGTTGTGACATTAATCAAAAAATTTTCTTTATATCTTGATTTATATTTTATGCATATGTCACATGTTTCACAAATATTTATGATATTTTTTCTTAGGTTTTTAGCTATATATATTGAACTTATTTTTTCTGCAAATATGGCATAAATCTACATTTTTTATATATCATAAGATATCAAAAAAGCAGATAGGTCTCCTGATGGAAAGAGTCAACCATCGTCTATCGCTGACACCGAAGGTGTTAATGGTGCGTTGCTATCTTGTGGCGAGTTCTAATGCCACATGCATAAGTTTACCGGCTACTTTACCCTCCAAACCGGAACACGACAGTGACAAGCACTGACGCTATTGCGGCAGGAATAGGTAAGGCGGTGATACCAGACCCGGTCGAGACAATTCAGAACTCTACCAACTAGTAGTCACGATGGTAGTGACTCGTATAGCCAATCGGTCGCCTTTTACGACCTACCTGGCAGAACGGCAGTTGGCCTATTCTTCAAAGGAGCCCGGGACCAACACGGGGACCAATACTTCATGCACCTTTTTTTAAGTTTTTTTGCAAAATCTTTTTGAGAGGATACCTTTTTCATGTTTCTATATTTTTTTTATATTTTTTTTTATTTTTGTATATTAGATTTTGTTTCTTTTCTTTTATTGTTTCATTTTTTCTTGATCTTCAATTACATGTTTTACTTGTATTAAATTAACTATTTTCAGTTCTTCTTTGTTATCTCTTGGTTCTAATACTGGGTTTCGGCTCAACAGCCTACTTTTTCTTTACCAGAAAATGTAGACATTTTCTTTACCAGGTATATTGTACTGTAAAGTCATATTGAGATATGTAATATACCAATATACAATATATATTATACACCAATATACAATATATACCCAACTCTTCATCGGTCCTGCCTTAATTAATATTTATGTTCTCTACAGGTTTGTGGTCTGAGTAAATAGTGAATTGTTTTCCGAAGAGCCAGTGTTGCCAATATTTAACAGCTTCTTTCATAGCAAAACATTCGTGTTGCCAATATTTAACAGCTTCTTTCATAGCAAAACATTTCAAATATAAGTTCAGTTTTTTTGAGAAATATGCCACCGGTTTGTCTTTACCATCTGGTTGTATCCGGTTTTAATATTGCCCCGATACCCTCTCAAGATGCATCTGTAAATATTTTTATTGGTAAGTCTTTGTCAAATATTTCCAACACAGGTTGAGAACATAAATAACTTTTTATTTGATAAAATGGTTCTTCACATTTCTCTGACCACACAAACATTTCGTTTTTTTAAATACATTATGTATAGGGTCCAAGATAATTGCTCTTCTTGGTATGTATTCATGGTAGAAGTTAATTTTCCCCAAAAATTGTCTTATATTATTTTGCTTTTTAGAAGTTGGAAAATGTCTTATTGAGATCAAATTGTCTTTCAGTGGTCACCGAATTATTCTGAATTACACGGCTGAGGTACTTTACTGAGTGTTAAGCAAAGGCACATTTCTTAAATTTTAATCTAATGCCCTCTTTTATTATTGCCTCTAATACATTTCTACTGTGTATTAGAATGTTATGTTCTTCAAAGGTGGACGAGTATATCAAAATATCATCAATGTAGTTTACGGAGTATCCTGTGAGATTGTGTTTTCTTAGAAAATTGCTTAGATTCTCTGGAAAATTTCTGGTGTCAAGCCAAAAGGGAGGCAGGTCCACTGGAAGTGGCCGTCTTGTGTGATAAATCTTGTTTTACTTCTAACTTTCACCCTTAGTGGTATTGTTTAAAATCATCTACTAACGGGAAATGTTGAGCTTGTGGTATGACAATTTTGTTCAATTCCCTGAAATCTACACATAAACGAGATATTCTATTTTTACCTTTTTTAAAAGGTAATGTCACTGGAGCAACAAAAGGACTGTATTAGATTCTTCTATTGAATTATTTTTTAACAACATAGATATTTTTATATTCAATTGAATATCTGTATGGTCTTTTACTACAGTATCTATTAACTACTAAATATATGTGAGCTTCATAATCCCTAACTGATCGTATATCATATTTGCCCTTAGCAAAAATTTTTTTATATTCTTTTATAATTTTCTCTATCTCAATTTTCTTTTAATTATCTAAATAATCTGTCATACTTACAAATTCCTCGATTTCTATGTGTTCATTGAAATTGATTGCAAATGTTTTTATATTATTTTCTTCATTTCTGTTATCTTTTGACATCCTGTTTAATTTATTTGTTATTGTCTTTTGTTCTATCTACAAATTCTCATTTTGGGTAAGTTTGAATTTCTTTATCAAAATTTGGCGGCTGAATCACCTTCGTCCGTAGGAGAACACCCAGAATTCTGTATCCCTACACGTGGCCCCTGGATGGTGCTTATCAGGTGATACGGTGGGAGACATATGTCGTGGCTATAAGGACCACCCATCAGCAGAAGTCGTGTCGCCAAGCGTCCGTTTTCCGTCACGTTAACGCTGATGTAGCTTTTGTGAAGATGGGTCGAATCAGTTGCGCCTATACAATCTGGACGATCTGATACACACTGACGTTGATGCATCTGGATACTAGTCATGGAGGGTAGCGGGATCCGAGGCACAGTGCACCGCTGGCCAACTGCTAGTCAGTAGGGGGCCCAAGTAGCATGCTAGCCACACGTGAAAGGCTGCCCCGCCAACTAGCGAAAAATCCCAAAATGTGCCATAGTGCCGGTCGGCGATCGGATGAAAGGGCCCTATGGACATTCTTGGGGGGGCTCGGGCGTCCCCGCAGTCTCTAGACTAGTCCCCAACAGTGTAACTTCTAAGTGTGTGTCTCGGGTCTGGAAGTATAGCGCCTCGATTCACTGCCGTCTTCATACCTACTTCACTCAGTCTCTCAAATGAGAAAGACAAGATACAAGATTAACGTTATACAGCGACAGCACTCCCTCTCAATGAAAGTGGACCTCACTAACATTAGAGGTTTACATTCTAAACTCGCTGCAGTCCACTTCCACCTGGAGGCTCATAAACCTTGTATTTTGTTCCTCACGGAGACGCAAATAAGATGTCCGTCTGATTTGGCGTACTTAAGCTATCCCGGTTACACTCTGGAGCACAACTTTAAAGCTCGGTCAGGTGTGTGCGCGTACGTACGTGACGACATCTGCTGTCGACGTCTCCGTAATCTCGAAGACCCCCTCCTCTCCGTACTGTGGACACTGGTGGATACAGGTCTAGACAAGCTTCTCTATGCCTGTGTCTACCGTGGATATAGCGGTGACCAGGAGACGATCAGGCTCACAGAGTACCTAACTGAGGATGCTGCTCAACACAAATCCCCTTCCGCTCAACTTGTGCTACTGGGGGATTTCAATGCCCACCACTAGGATGCGGAGGAGGAGGAGTGGCTATACCCATACCAATGCACTGAACTCGCTGGGAGAGAGATGCATAAACTCGCTATAGCGTTAAACCTCACCCAGCTAGGTCAAGGAGCGACGCGGGTTCCTGACGTTGAGAGCCACACAGCCAATTGTTTGGACCTTCTGCTGACTACGGATCCGGACCGCTACTCGGTGGCGATTTCTTCGCCGCTTGGTAGCTCCGATCACTGTCTGGCGAAATCTGTATCCGTCTACTCGCCGCCCCATCCCAGTCCCAGGGGCTCTGGGCGCGTGTGGCGACGTCAGCAGATTGGGACGAGATGCGTTCCTTCTTTGCGTCTTATCCCTGGCGGCCTCACTGCTTTTCTTCTGAAGACTCCTCGTGAAATGAAATAATAATAGGTACAATGTGAAGTTGATGTTCTTTTTATTCTTTTTATACAATATTTTAATATTGAATGAGCTTAATGTTTTATAATAATATATGTTTCTGAATAAAAATATAATTAAAGATCCATTGTCAGGTATAAATTATTAATAACATATAATGGGACATTTTTCTTATATTGATTTTATGAATTTAGTTGTAAATAAATTGTTAAAATAATTTATGAGTTTAAATTTAAAAATTAAGATTAATTAGATTATAATATGTATTTGCACACCGGAATTGCCGGTAGATTATGGCGATCTGAAAAATTTGTAACACCTGTTAACTGTAACCCATTTTCATGCAAATAAAATATATTCTATTCTATTCTTTAACCGGGCCGCCAAATCCTGCAAAAAGGCTCTACTGAAGACTCGTGTCAGTCAGCCGTATTGGGATCGAACTGCCTTCGTACCCCTCAGGTGGTAAAGCTTTTGGGCCTTGGCAAAGTCAGTTGAATTGAATATATGCCGCCCCTCACTTCCTCAACTGCTGAAACCGGATGGGGCTCTGGCTCACACCGCTTTAGAGAAAGAACCTATTCGCTACTCGCGGAAGATTCACGTCTTGATCCCGCCAACGCGAAACCTCCCAGTCTACCTGGATGGGAGGTAAAATCGCCGGAAATTCGCATCCGTCAGACTGAGATTCTTAAAACGCTGCGGAATCTGGATGTGAACAAAGCCAATGGCCCTGATGGGATTCCAGCAATAGTACTTAAAACCTGGGCGCCTGAACCCGCTCCTGTCTTGACACGTCTCTTTTGCTTTTCGATGAAGATTGGAAAAGTACTTAAATCATGGAAGCTTGCTAACGTGCAGCCTGTGCCTAAAAAGGGCAGTCGTGCCGAACCCTCTAACTATAGACCAATTTTAGTCACGTTCATACTCTGCAAAACTATGGAGCATGTACTGAACATGAGGCTAATGGCACACCTAGAAGCGAACGATTTACTCCACTCTGACTAACTGAAATCAGTCTACTGGGGATCTTCTAGCGTGTGCCACCAGGTAGCCGCTTGAGGCGATAGAGAGGCGTGCCAAGAGGCTCATAAACGACGATAATCTGGTAGGCAAAAAACTCCGGAGCCTTGCTCATCGCTGCAGAGTGGCTAGTTTATCAGTCTTTTATCGGATTTTGGAGTGCGCTGCGGAATTGCACGACTTAATTCCGCCATCCCCGTTATTCTATCGATCGTCGAGGCGCACAGATACTAGGCATTGACATATGGTGGACGTTCCACGTACCCAAACAAAGCGGTTCGACTCAACATTCTTGATCCGAACTCCAAGGGACTGGAATATGTTTCCTGAGTCTGTGTTCCCCGACGGGTACAACCTAGAGAACTTCAAGAGAAGAGTAAACAGGTACCTTCTAGGGAAACGCGTTCCATCTTAGGCCGCATCTTAGCTTACCATCAGGCGAGATCGTGGTCAAGCGCTTCCCTATCGACAGTTAAAAAAAACATAACCAATCTGATTATAAAATCATTAAAATTTTCATTTTGTATTTTATATACATCCATCTCTTCTTCTAAATCAAATATTTTTATTTTTTTATTCGCCTTTTCCGTTTCCGTCACCGTTTTTTTTCACACCATTAACCGTTTTCATATCTTCACATTGCCCTTTTTTTCTTTTACTTGAATCAGTCTTGAATTTATTAAAGAGGTATGTAAGCCTGAACCATAAATGCCTCTCACTTCCAGTTTATTTTCAAATATTAGCTTGATCTTAATTAATTGTGTACTTGTTCGTTTTTTTCTCAGTATTTATATTTACTTTAATAATGGAGTTATTTACATTTCTGGCTTTAAAAACCTTTTCAGTTTTTTTTAAACCAACATGACTCCTCTGGATAATATCTAGTTCCTCTGTTCAAAGATTGTGATTCAAAGATTTTGATTGAAAGTCTTACATGATTTTTTATCATTAGTTTTACTTTTATTAGGAAATTAACCACTTTTTATTATAGTTCAGTTTTGCTTGTACATTACACCTTCATATTTAATTATCTCGTTGAACAAATAAATAGTGTTATTGAGTTCATCTCTGTTTAACTCATTTAAGATAAACCCAGGTAAACCTGTTGCAATAAATCTATCATTGTTTTGGGGTCTATCGTTGTGTTTATCTCTAGTATAAGTATAGTATAAGGTGATTTTTTTATAGCACAATCAATTACAAGTCCTACTTTATACCTGAATGCGAGAGCATTTGTGACTATGTCCCATCCTTGGTTTTTAAAAGTTTCTAAAAATTTGTCTTTCCATTTATTCCATTCAGAATTCACTGTTAGTTTTATTATCATCGAGCTATTCCATTTTAAACAAGACTTTTCTAAAAATAATCTCAATATATCTGTTTTGGTTTCATCTTTTGTTATATTAAAGCGCTCACATTCTATTTCAAAAATCTCTATCAATTGCTTTACATTAGGGTTCTTGCTTGTGAATTTTTCAATGATAAATTTCTCTGTAATATTTTTTAAGGTTATGTTGATTTTCTTTCTTCGTTGTAGGTATATTCTATTATTTTTTCCAAGATATGTTGCATATTGTTATTTTTGTATTTTGGTCGCATTGCGCTTATTTCTTCTAAATATTGATCTAGAAATTGTATAGGTCTCGATGATTATAAAACTAATTTACTGTTAGTTTTATAATCATTGAACTATACCATTCCAAACAAGATTTTTCTCAAAATAATCTCAATATATCTATTTTGGTTTCATCTTTTGTTATATTAAAGCGCTAACATTCTTTTTTCAAATTGCATTGCATTAGGATTCTTTCTTGCTTGTAAATATTTCAATAGGTAATAAATTTCTCTGAAATATTTTTTAGGTTATGTTGATTTTCTTTATTCGTTGTATATTCTATTAATTTTTCCAAGATATGTTGCAAATTTTCATTTTTGTCTTTTGGTTGTATTGTGCTTATTTCATCTAAATATTGATCTAGAAATTGTAAAGACCTTCCTCGTCTATATATGTTTTCTTTTAATTTTCATCTAATTTTATTCATATTTACTTTGATGCCTTTTCTGTATGCTATTTTTTATTTTTGAGAGTGTTTATTTTGACAATCTTAGATAAATAATTGGTATCGAGACGCTTGACTTGATACCGCACTATTTAAAAAAAAACAACTTCGTGAATGCAGCAACACAATATTGCAATAGGTTTTGTTTTCTTAAAAGTGGAAGGTACATGTGCCAATGGTTAGGCTTCATTTTTTGACAACCTCCGTAGTTTAGTGGTATCTAACCACTGTCGGACTGCTGATCAGATCACGAGTTCGTGGGTTTTCTTTCTTCAAGTCTTTCAAGTTTTTATGTGATGAACATAAAGTATTTGTGATCGTCTGGGTGTTTCTTATGTATTGTAACTTTATAAGTAAGTGTTCTTATAACTCAAGCCTTGAACTGTATTTGGTAAAAAAATGTATTTAATTTGTTCAAGCATGTGTTTACACACTTGATCAAATTATTTAACTCAGAAACCTATCCCGGCGTGCGCATAACAATTCACCTAAATTTTTATCTTAATTGAATGAACCCATAGAGGACAATCGCACCTGGTGGCCTCGGCTGACGCTTGGGCAAATTATTAAGTGCCATACAATATTAACCGGTCCATGAATTACAACAATTCTCATTTTCAATAAATCTGTTTAGTAATTTTTGTGATGTGCGTACTAACAAACAGACAGACAACATTTCCCAAAAAAAATCAATTGCGTTCTGTCGCGTATACCTCTCTCTTTTCGATATTTTTCTCTAATTTTTCGATGTACAGATACAAAAAGTTTACATTTTGGGTACCTACTAGGGCATGCAAACCTAGCCGGGTACCTACTAGGGATAACCGATTATCGGTTTTTTATCGATTATCGGTACATTTTGAAAAACGATAAATATCGTTTCGAAAGAAAACACGATAAATTACGAAAACCGATAAAAAGATAATAAAACAATTTTGCACCACAGTTAAAGTTGACATTGCGGAGGAGACCATCAACCTAATAATTTTATATAACATGCGTTAAATTAATAAAAAATAAACATTTACATTACAATTACATTCATTATGTTTATCTCGATGTTTATTGCTAAAGTCAGTTGCCAAATTTAGAAGAGGTTAATTAATTTAGTCTAAGGGCGAATTTCGACGCTTTTTCGCTTTAATATAACTAGTGACCACCCTGTCACTAGTTATATTAAAGCGATAATATAATAAGTTTTGATTTGAGTTAATTTCTTTGAGAGAGTTTATTTCATTTCAAATTGAGATGTGAACGACTATTGATTGATTTACCTATCTAGTCTTGCCATCTTTTTTCTATTATATATAAAATTTATTGATATAATAGTGTGTTAGTTTAATACATTAATATAAAACCATTAAAATTTTATAAAGCTTATTCGAAGTAGTTTCCATTGGCTGCAATATAGTCATTTAAACAATGAGACCAGTTATCAATAGAAGCACGCATTCTTTCCATAGGAAAATTCTTCACTGCCAATCGTATGGATTGCTTTAGGGACTAGAAATTATCATGGTATTAAGAGCAAGCCATACTATTTAAAACTGTCCATAAATCATAAAGGTGTAATGTGTCGAGCTAGCGACCGGTCGTGCTCCGCGTTACACACGCAGCAAATATTAATTAATTAATATTATCGTAAACCGTGCGGCACATTGCCGCTGCACGTGACCATGGCGCTCGTGGCCAACGAGTTGCTAGCGTTTATCCAGCATGCCATCGACACCATGGACGAGGTCAGCATCATACAGATCTGCAAGTCTTCCTTTACCATTGAGGAGATTTGCAAGGGAAAGCAGCTGCTGTATGAGACGCTCGGCCAGAGCGCAAACATGCCATTACGAAGAAGAGATGGTACGGAAAGTAGCGTGCAAGACATCATCTCCCTGCTGAAGCAGACGGATCCGGATGAGGTGCCGGCTTTTGTGGCGAAAGAGTTACACAAGCTGCCTCCCGTGACGCTGGACCACGACGACGTCGTCTGCCTACTGAAGGACATCAGGTTCCTCAAGGAAGAGCTGACCGTAGTTAAGGGTAGACTGCAGGCGTCAGAGTCTACCATCAATGATCTACGAATTGAATTATCGAATTTAAAAAGTGTTAATTCAATATGTAGGTCACCTGATGCCGCGTACGTCACCCGTCGGCGAGGCGCGCAAGCGGTCACTTTTAGCCCGTCAGCAATATCCGATGGAGCAACGAACACCGCCCCCGCCCGCCGCGCCCTCCCGGTTGCGCCGACGCCGAGTCCACAGGCGACTCAACAAAACTTTGCGACTGTTGCTGCTCGCCCCGCACCTCCCCCGCACGCGAATAAAAATGGGTACAATGACAGCCGCAAGGCTACGAAGGGTCGCAAGACTAAGGAGAGCCGGAAGGTCACAAACAGCAAGGTGGAGTCTTGTCGACCTGGCAAGGACAAGAGCAGGAGGTGCGATGAGGAGGGCTTCACACTGGTGGAGAGAAGAAGAAAGAAGAAGCCCACCGCCCGCAACAATCGCGGCACCGCGCCATATGTACCCGAGCTGCGTCTGCGGAGCGAGGTCCCCGCAACGCCCTGGTACATATCTCGTCTGCACTGGTCCATGAATGTCGAGGACGTCGTGGACTACATCAGTAAGAAGACGTCTCTCCAAATGAGGGTCGAGCGTCTGCAGTCCCGCCACAAGGTCAACTTTAGTTCTTTTGTGGTGAGAGTACCGACGCATCTCCTGTCGACCTTTGAGGTGGGGGAATTCTGGCCGACTGGTGTAGTCTACCGAAGGTTCCGGGGGAGACTCCGGAATGAAGTGCTTGTTACTTAGCCGTCAATACGTGACAAAGTGTAGTTTTTAAGTATATTATATTAATATGTATGTTAGTTATAATATATATTAATATTTATAATATGGACCATGTTGCCTGAATTAAATGATTATTATTATTATTATTATTATAAACCAGCGGATTAAGATCAGGACTAGATGACGGCTAGACTCCAGCTCTGATGAAGTTCGGAACATTTATTTCTAAGATTGGGTGGATAGAGCTACATATATTCCGAACCGGACTACATAGACCCGGCGCCGAGTCTTGCTGAAAGGACAATTCTTGATTATTGAACATGGTGTTGTTAAGGGGATTAACTACCTTCATAATAATGGTATCTTAATACACTTGTGCCGATGTTTTGATACATTTTTCACAAAAATATGGCTCAGTCACTTTTTCATAGCTAAGCTTCTTCAATTTAAAGCAAATTGAAGAAGGTCAGGATTTCTTCGAATTCTTTACCTTATTGCTATGATCGCCTTTTTTCGTAATAATGCTACGTGGACAGTCAGATCTTTTTCTGTCATAAGCAGAGGAGGTTTCTTTGTATATATCAATAGATCGGTACACAAACATTTGACTAATACCAAGAATAACAAATAACGTTTTAATAATATTATTTTCATCAATAAAAAAATAGTAAAAAACATCGGTCTAGTTGTTCATCTATATATTATAAGTGGTGTTAGTTACACCACTTATAAGTCTAAAACGACGGGGCCCAATATTGTTGCGATTTTTGTGGGTTTGGCTTGTCTTTCTGCGGAATAGGCTAAAAAGTAATAAAATATAATATTCTGCAAATGTCTGCAGCCGACGGTCTTCTCCTGTAAGAATCGAGATCATAAAACACTATACATAATTTGAATGAGTTCTTCTCAACTCCAGTCCAACTCCCAGTCCACAGGATGTATCGTCTGCGATAGGAGTATTACCTGTTTAGTGTTATTTAAAAATGGCGAACAACCAGCTGCTGCGAGACCCAGCACTGGCGGAGTTCCTGTATGTATACTTAACTTTTTTAAATACATCAGCCATGAGGATGATAAAGATCATAATGAGTGAAATGATCGGAGAAGGAGAGGTGAACAGGCGGAGGTGTAGGTGTAGGTGTAAGGTAAGCGACCTTGCAGTCATGGTTGGAGTGTCGCGAGAGGGCGGGCGCCTGCGACCAGTCGGTGGAGCCGCTGAGGAAGAAGTACAGCGCCGGCGCCCACGCCAGCGCCGCCGCCGCCAGCAGCGCCCACGCGTACCAGCGCAGCCGCTCGCCGTGCACCAGCTTCATGCTCAGGTAGAACACCATGTACACCAGCGCGTTGCCCAGCAGCACCTGCAGCAGGTGCGACGCGAAGTCGCTGCTCTGCTTCACCAGCCTGCACACCACACGCACTCACATTACGTTTACAATACGCACGTAGGCCAGTGTCAACTATTCGTTGCGAGTTTATAGGTCATGTTTGTAAAGAAAAACGTTTAAGCGCCATTTATAACTGCCGAATTGGCGAGCGACGACAACCATTGGAGGCTCTTAAAATAACTATGCGGTGGGACTCCTCACTCATCTAGATTTGTGTCCTCCGAGAGTCAAAGATATTAACTTGTTGAGTCTTGACTGTTGATGGTCTCCCGAGTACTCTTATCATTTCACGCGCATCCGTGCTGCCGTTGCGTTGCACCTGTGTTGTAGCCGTAATCGATCACATAGCAAAGAAGAATTTCGCCACTACGAACTAGTCGACACTGGCTCAGTTTGTTAGAGCGTCCCGGGTTGAGAGAAGGTCGTTCGAATCTTACGTATCGAAATTTATTTTTATGTTTTTAAAGTTTTTCAAGTTTTCCCAAGCAAGGGGTGAGTGCTAAAACACAAATATAATTAGAAAAACGAAAGTATTCATCAGTAATGTAAATGTTAATTCATAATAAGCAAACAAGCAGATGGCTCTTCTGGTGGAAAGAGAAACCATCGCCTATAGACCCCAAACATGTTAATGGTGCGTTGCTACCAGTATAGCGGGATGGCACTGCCACATGCATAAGTTGTAACACTCGTCTTTCTCGTTCGTCGCACTTGTTTCGATTGTAATTTAAACGTCTTTTTGGTATTTTCACGATCAATGTACTCAGCCCAATCTAAGTACTCCCAAAAGTTGCTATCGACTCAAGGTATGAAAAATGCGAGAGAATACTCAGCGAAATGTGTGTGACTACCACGGGCGTTTTGTTGCGAGTGACAACTGACAGACCACGTTAAAATGGCGGCTGGACAGACGGTCGGTTGATGCTTAATGCTTATTGCTTCCAGTTGTGTGTATGTGTGTGTGGTGTTGCTCACCCATAGAAGGCGAAAGCCCAATTAACCGCATTCCCGATGACCAACATCACGAGCCGAGCGGTGTACAGTGGCTTCAAGTTCTTGCGCAGCTCGCTGGCTGCGAGCGCCAGGCTTTCCTTTTCTGCAATACGGTATCGTGATACGGATCTGGCGAATTCCACATTTTTTTGGGTATAATTTTAGATATGAAATTAACATTGTAATTTGCGGTCATACTATTATGTGCAATGCACTCTCCCGAGGAGTGGTGTAACTCCCCGGGGACAACAAAACAAAAACTTCACTTCGATCTGTTATGTCAATAGAAAACCAACGCACTAGATTACGTACATTTTGATCATTTCGTATGTTTTTGATGTGGAGGAGACTGATGTAAAATCAAAGAGACAAAATATATAATGCAGTATTTTAAAGTAATTCACACAAATAAATAAAATCACACACGTAGGTATTATAAAACTTTATTTAGTCACGGTTTCTATTTAAGTGAAAAAATGTTATATTCTTAAAACAGGTTGTTTATTGAGTTCTAAAGGTTTTGTTTTGACTGAGAGACATGTCGGGAGACAGAGTAATTGGCTCATTAAAGTTAAAGTTTTGTAACAATATGTTTAAGAATCAAGCTGATTTTCCGTGCCATAATAGGCATTTGGATGTTCAAGTTTGGCTATAAATTGATGCGATAAAACAAGAAGTATATAAAATATGGAGAGCCGCTGAAAATTCCATCTAGAACAGAACCACCAATATCTCAATATTATATTTGAGAACTTGATTTACGTTTGTAAAAATAGCAAATATTTTTTAATTTTGATTTAACAATAAATAGTAGGTACATCACCATCTCGTCTCCACAGAATAAGGGACTCTTTTATGGGGCGATGTACCTATACGCTTGTACAATAAATTTCCCGAAATTATAAGACTACCAGTCAATAAATTTAAAAAATGCATTAAAACAAAACTGTGTAAAAAAAAGGTATAAAATCTCAGATTATTTAGAAGACAGAAAAACCTGGGATAAATGATTGTTCCTTATATCAATCATTTATAGATATACATGTATATTTTGTATTCTTGTAATTTGTATTCTGTAATAATTGTACTATTGTGATTAATTGTGAAATGAAAGTGAAAATGTTTCTTTCGCCGGAACTTCTGAGTGTGTCTCAGGCCGCGTTCCGATCCGGTAGTTATTCTAAAAATGTCGACTTGTCAAAAGTGCTTGTAAAAGTTTTTTTGAATAAAGCATTTGCGACTTTACTCACAACTTAAATTATTTCAAGCCAACAATATGAGCAAATGCGCACATTGTCTTTATTAATCAATAAACTATTTTGTAAATTGTTACACATCCATACTAATATTATAAATGCGGAAGTAACTCTGTCTGTCTGTCTGTCTGTCTGTCTGTCTGTCTGTTACGCTTTCACGGCCAAACCACTCAACCGATTTGGATAAAATTTGGTATAAATATAGTTTGAGACCCAAGAAAGGACATAGGATAGTTCTTATCCCGGAAATCCCACGGGAACGGGAACTATGCGGGTTTATATTTTAGAATTTTTACCACGCGAACGAAGTCGCGGGCACAGCTAGTTTATAATAATCGTAACGTAATTAGATAATATATAAATAAATGAAAATGTGATTTTTTAAACAATCGGTTGATCAATCTAGCAGTTATTTTAAAAGGGTATTTACCGAGTCGGAACTGGCCCAGGTAGTAGATGCGCAGCGACAGCAGCAGGAAGGTGAAGATGTGCAGCACCGTGAACGCGCCCCAGAACACGCCGCCGCCGCCCAGCACGCCCCACACCACTGCCGCACGCCACATGCACAACCGCGCTCGCCACTCACCACACTCACCACCCACACCACCCACACCACCCACACCCCACACCTCAGCCTATCACACTGTACTTGCGACCATGCCTATCACTTGTCAGTGCATTCTGACAGTTTCGAGCGAACTTAGGAAGTGTCATGTCTTATCTGTTTCGAGAGAAGACTTTATGGCGGCACTTCACATGGCTGTTTGTATTTGTGTATTTGGTGTATTTGACCAACAATTACTATGTGTGAACAGATTATTTGCCAAAGTGTTGGCCTTATTTTCCTATTTCACCAATAAAGCAAATTTTGATACCAAATGTGTTTTTTTATATCATTAGATAGCAAACAATCAGATGGGTCTCCTGATGGAAAGAGTCAACCATCGCCTAAAGACACCAAAGATGTTAATGGTGCGTTGCTATCTTGTGGCGAGGTCTAATGCCACATGCATAAGTTTACCGGCTACCTTACCCTCCAAACCAAAACACGACAGCTACAAGCACAGACGCTATTGCGGCAGGAATAAGTAAGGCGGTGGTACCAGACCCGGGCGAGGCAATGCAGAACTCTACCACCTAGTAGCCACGATGGTAGTAACTCGCATAGCCAATCGGTCGTCTTTTACGACCTGCCTGACAGAACGGCAGTTGGTCTATTCTTCAAAGGAGGCCGGAACCAACACGGGGAGAACCGTGTTACCGTGCACTTGTCGGTTTCTTGCGGCACATCAAAGAAGTCAAACAGGCAAATACGCAAACCGTCAACTACAGATGTGCCAACTCGGAATAAACACGACTCGAGTTAACTCGAATTAAAATTCACTTAACTCGAGTTAAACTTGAGTTAGCAGGACGAGGCTTTGAATAGAATAATTGTTTGTGATTGCTTAATGTTTTTAATATTGTTAATTCATCCAATTATGTTGTGACAATTATCGCTACTAAATTAAGTAGGTGGTAAAAAAAATGTTTTTAGTAATCGTTATAAACTTTTTTATTTAAAAATAAGTGCCTATATTAAGCGGCTAAGCGCGACAGAGTTTGCATCATTTTTTTTAAAAGGTTCCTCCGATGTAGATGATTCAATGGAGATATTATTTCCATTGGAATGATTTTTGCCAACAATAACTTTAGATACTTTTTTAAAGTGGTCGTATTTCCCATATATTTGAATGAATATTAACAGTTTTTACAATTTACACATCCACTCTTTGCCTTTTGAAACTCGTTCTAAACGTTATTTCTTTTAGGTCTCGGTGTTTTTAAATATCGTAATTAATAACTGTTGTAAATAAATTATACTTTTATTTAAATTCTGCAACGTATTGTCTTTACGTATGATAATAGTAAATAAATGAATACGGTCTTACATGAGCAACAAATCGCGCCAACGTACAATCGCTTGCTTTCCTCGTTCGTTCGTGCACAGTGAAGGCTCGAGGTTTCAACTGTAACTCGAGCTAAGGAGAAACTAACCCGAGTCAACTCGATTCGAGCACAACTCAAGTTGGTTCTGACGCGGAATGTAAACTTCTCAAAATGTCAACACGACGCGAAACGCCAACTCGAAATGCCAATGCGAATTACGCAAAACGCCAACTTCTCATAATGACAACTTCATAAAATGCCAACTTCGCATAATTACAACTTCTCAAAACATCAACTTCGCAGAGTATTAACTTCGCAAAATGACAACTTCGCAAAATGACTACTTTTTCAAAAAGTAAGTAACTTTAAAGTTTTGCTATTAAATTAAATCTAATGGGTAATGAAAAGATAACCTTAAAGTCAGTGTGTATCTGTTAATAACCATAGACATTAGGCTGATTCAAAAACATCGAAAAAAAATTTTTTTTCGATTTTTTTTGAACCGAGAAAAATAAATATCGGTCAACAAATAATTGGAAAAAATAACACATGAAAAAAAATTTTATGATAAGAATTAAATAATTACAAAAAAATGAATTTAAAATACAAGCCAAAATATTCACAAAAAATAATGAAAAACTATAGCAACAATATAAGACCGAATTTGGAGGTAAGAAAAATGGGTAATTATTACCCAAATCTAAAAAGCTCGGTTAGAACGTCGCGAAACAATGAGCGTTGCAATGCAAGGTGGTTAGATACTAAGGGAGGGGGCGTCCTTGAAGCATTTTTGATGGTATAGTAGTAGTGAAGTTAATTAAGAACAAATAGTACAACCGCTGTCTTCTTTGTTTCGCGCTTCGATCATTTTAACTGTGAAACTAGCTTTGATAAATAATAAAATTATATTAGCACATTTTTATTAAAATAATAAAATTAATTGCATAAATTTAAAATACATAATATTACGAACTTATAAAATCCAATAAATAAAAGATAAAAATAATTTTAAGTTGAAAAAAAATTGAATTTATTGGCAAATCAAGGTATGATAGTATCAGAAATTTGACAGTTGAATAAAAGGATCTGTGAAACCAAATAAAATTTAGAATACAAAAACTTTGAAAAATTTGATAAAATTTCTTGATCAACTTGATAGTTTCGTCAAAAAATTGGAAAAAAATGAGAAAATATTATAAATTATATTTTTAAGTTGAATATCTTTGAGACGCATCGGTTTATCGAAAAATTATAAGAGAGCTTTTTTGTAGTGTTCAATTCTCTACAAAAATATGTTCTAACTCAACTAGTCCGATGACTCGTTAAAAAGTTACAAAATTCCAAAGTAAGAAAAAAAAAATTTCCCATGTTAAATCAAATGAGAAATTGAAATTTTCGACTCGGCACCTCTTAATATTAATATTAAGAGCTCTAACTTTCACAGGATTTTTTTTTCGTCATTTCAAACAATATTTTCACTATTAATAAGAAAAAAATAATTGTCGATTTTTTGAATCAGTCTAAAAATATGTCATCAACGAGTAAAATAAATCAATGAAACGGTTTTGATGAACTTTGTCATAGAGATAGTCGATGATCGGGGTATAACACAGGCTATTTTTCAAAACCACTATTATGACTAGAACGTATAAATGGCATGTTTTAATAATGTTCCAGCACACTGCCCCTTCTACGCTGTATTATATTTCTATGTATTTTTTTATATAATTATTTCTATGTAATAAAAAAAGCAAATTATATTGTTATCCAAAGGTACTTCACCTTTGGGTAACATCCAATAATAGAATTTGCTGGCTACGGGACAGGTAAGGCAACATCAATTTATGTTATCTTTGTCTCACAATCTTTCTTAAATCTTTATCTGCTCTGATTTATGGATGACGTCTTCTTAATTCTGAGATGTAATAGCTACATTTTATAGATAATCTGTGTGTCTACATTTAGGTACTATTGATAAATATGAGTAAAATATGTTAATAGTCAATACTAGTATGGTGAGTGGTGGGTGGTGAATAGTGAGTGGTGAGTTACCGATGGCGATGAGCACGGCGAGCACGCCGAAGGTGGCGTGCGCGCGCGCGTTGACGTCGGGGTGGCGAGTCTGGTAGATCTTCACCATCGTGAGCACCGCCAGCACGTACATGAACGCCGTGTCTGCACACACACACGCCCGCGTCACACCACTACACAGATATCTGCCGCCGCCCGCGAGACACAGGCGGGTGAACTTGCTAATGTCGCTGCGGCTTAACACGTCTCTTTAGGTTGCCAGAAGGCGATGATGGTTCCCAGCGCCGCTCTGTGCTCGATACTCGTTCTTGTGAAAACTAGAACCGACTGCAGTTACGAACACATCCGAGGAGGTGTTAACACACCATTGGCTCGAAGCTATTAATGACATTTTTTTGAAGAAATCTCGGTTTGGGTTTAGAAAAGTGCCGCATTGCTAGAGGGAATCTGAAGCTGTGGCTTTTAGAAGGTCTCTCGATAAACCCCCATTAGTTTTTTTTGCTGGAGGCGCATTTTTTTAAATAACTTTCGTATACTCGTATTTTTAGGTTAGGTAGGTGCGTAAATAGTTACGATAAACTGTAAACTATACTGTACTTTGATTGTGATAATTTCGCTCTCCCTTTTTCTCCAATCTAGAGGCATAATTTAATCATTTTGGGACATTTTGTATGGCAGTGTTACGACAGAAAAAAATAAAAAAAAACTACGTGTTTCCAGCAGGGAGTTTGAGGGGGGGTTGACCCCTCTAATGAATAGTTATGTATCGCAAAACGGATCGGTGTCAGCGTAAAATGCTAAACGACCCGATCCTTTCTGGAAACACGTTTAAAGATTATAATTTTCGCATGGATTGGGTGGAGTGAGTGAAGATCTTAATCTAGGATTGTACGTAGCGTTATACCAAACTGGAAGTTGAGGCGGTTAGGGCACACGTGGTAGCTGGCGGACAACAGCGCCACCACCATCATGCCCACGCCCAGCGCCGACAGCAGCCCGTAGTGCGCGGGGATACCGTACTCCTGGAAACAGAAACGTGAACATAATGCGGACTGCAGATGACGGTTGGGTGGAACGGCGGTGGGCTAGTCGTCCATATCGTCTATGTTAATAAATCAAATTTATAACATCCTAAATATAGAAATTAAATTAGTGAAGGTGCCTAAGTCTAGAGATTTGTAGACACCAATCGTAAATCAAGGTTTAATGTGTGTCCAATGTCAGCCGTGTTAATCAACGGGCGAAATGATCATCGGCGGGACGATAGGGTAAATGCTTGCTAACATTAATTTGCGTTTCGGAAATCGGCCGTTTGTGTATTACGAATGCTGCTGCATAATTCCTGTGAGCATCGTCGTCGTGTTGTAGAAAAATTAATGCACTGTAGGGTTAGGGGATTTGTTAGCGGTGTGGAGGCAGCGTGCGCCATTAACGTGAAGGTAGATATGTGCGTTTGAAACTTGATTTTATATTGGGGGTGTTGAAGTAAAGTGTGCCTGAGCAGGGTGTGAACTGTGCGCAGTGAGCAGTGAGCAGTGTGCAGTGAGCAGTGTGCAGTAAGCAGCGAGCAGTGAGCACCTGGTGTCGGGGGTGTCGGCGGCGGCGCTGGCGGCGGCGCGCCACGTGGCAAAGGAAGAGCGCGCCCAGCAGCAGGTAGCCCAGGTTGGACAGCACGTGGTTGAAGTCGCTCAGCGCGCCCAGCCGGTGCGCGCACAGGAAGTTGTAGTAGCAGATGTCCAGCGAGCCCGACACGTTCATCACCTGCGACACACTCACTGTACCTACTGCTGTGCCTCTTACAGGTAGACACGTCGAAAAGTACCTAGCTAAGGTAATAGAGAATACGAACCGAAGGGGCGTCCATTCAAATTAATTTATGAATCGATGGTCCCCTCGGTTCGTAAATCAGTAAAACAAAAGCAATATACGTCGGTAGGTCTTCTTTAATCATATTTTGAATTTTTTGTTGCCAGGTGAGCCGGCGAACCTTCAAATTAGTGCTAAGATGGAAGGAAATTGTACTAACGATCTGGAAGGCGATGACGAACTGCATGACGGGCAGCGCGTAGAAGACGGCGACGGTGGCGAGCGTGTAGAGGTAGCGGTCGGAGCGCGCGCGCACCGTGCGCTCGCGCCGCCGCGCCAGCGCCGCCAGCCGCAGCCGCGCCGGCAGCCGCCACGGACCCACCGCGCGCTGGAACACCGACAACAACTCTCTCGCCGGACATGATAATGATGTCTTGCTACCTGTGTAGCGTGGTTACATGCGTTAATTTACCGGCTACCTTACCACACAAACTGGAACACGTCAATGATATATATTGACGTTATTGCTGTAGGAATAAGTAAAGCGGTGGTACCAGACACGGACGAGACAATGCAGAACTCTACCACCTAGAAGCTATGATGGTAGTGATACATATAGCCATTAAAAAACATTAGACCTACACCAAAATTTAATCTGTGGTCCCTCCACACGGGGAGAGAACGGGATAAATGACCGAATTATGAGATAACAAAGGTAAAAAATACAACCGAATAGAAAACCTCTTTCATTTTAAGAAGTCGGCAACGAAACGGTTTGCATTATTTTTCTGAAATAATTTTGAAACATACGGGCACATAAGTTTAGAATTATGACATACATTTTACTCGGCGAAACACACTAAAAACCTACCTATTTAACTCGAATGATTTACTTGGAAACGTTTGCACTTAAGGCGAGGCATCGCGACAAACGGAAAAAACTGGTTTGTTAAATCACGTTTTTTTGTATTGATAGTTAAATAACAATTTTACAAAAATTACACGATATACCTGAAGATATTATCTAAAGAATGTGCTAACTTATTACATGATAGAATGTACTTTACTCGATCATATAAAATTCCGAAAAAGGGCTAAAAAAACAGTAGCAGTCGTGGGACTGCCGATAGAAGTGAAAACGGAACTATTAAGTTGAGAGTAATTAAAACTATATGCAAAACATAGCTATAGATATACTATTATCATTAGCATGTCGGTGACGCGAACCGAGGATTTTACCCTCTACCAAAACGCTCAACGCGCCTAAAGAAGTTTTCACTTCAAAAATCTCTAAAACAAATAATTTGTTAATAATATTTCTAATCTTCCACGTGATTTTTATATTTATATTAGTTGTAAATACAAAAAAGCATGTGCTAAATTTTAGTTTTCAGCTGATATAGGACATCAGCTGAAAACTAAAATTTAGCACATGCTTTTTTTTATCCGAAACATTTATTTATTTATCCGAAAATTAACACGTTTCCCAGCGGTTTCAGAACATACCGCGCCACCGATTTTCTATAGAATTGACGCGCGTCGAAATACCTCGCCTTAAGGTACGCGCATCTGCATTTGCTTCACTTTGTAAACTTTATGCAAAGAGTATACAATACTATTATACGTATATTATTATACGTATTTTTTGAGCTTTAAGAGAATAATTGCTGATGCTTATGTCAATGCCAAAAATGTTTACTAATAATTCAACTGTCATAAATTAGTAACATAAAACATTAGTAATATAAGAACTTAGGAAACAGCACAGACAAACCTATGGATGGACATTGGAGTTTGATTCAAGCAAAAATAAAAATAGCCGACTTGTGGGTAAACGAAGGTTTAACTGAAACACCTGACAGTGAAATTGCTTAGCCACATAAATTAAAGTTTAATGTGTTTAAGATGTTTTGTAGCTAGTTACCTGATCGTCAATGGGATTGGCCACATTTTGTAGCCTATTTGATGTAGTTTCATCCAGGCTTTGGACTACCGCGGAGTGAGAACTGTCGACGATTTCCCCATTCTCTCCGGCTCTAACCGAGCGTCCTTCAGTCAGGCGATCAGCGGTTGACAAGTCGTGGTAAGGCGTGGAGACCGAGCTGTCTCGGGCTTCGTAATCGTCATCAGAGTCGCTATTGTCGCTGCTATCGTAAGTGGCGTCTGTGAAAGATAAAATTTTGAACTCCTCTTGAGGTGATTAGCAACTAAATATGAACTTTCATTACACGCACACGTACACGCACGCACACGCATGCAAACACGCACACACACACACACACGCACAGACATGCACACGTGCATGCACACGCGCATGCCCGTGTAGGGCACGCGTAAGCGCGCGCTAACGCACCGGACAGGCGCACGCATGCAATGTTATTGAAGTTATTTCTAGATTGTTTTTGAAAATCCAAAAACTCAGTAGCAGCTCGGATTCTAGCAGGTGGTGTTGTACCACTCCCGTGCCGCAGATGAGCATATAAAGGCGTTGGTCCGTTATCGACCTTATTAAATTTTAATATATTCTTCGCGTAAAATTTTCTGAATTTGACTCATATCAATCCCCAATAATCCTCGAATTATGTCATAGGTAATCCGGGGGTTTTATTCAATTAACCGCTTAACAGTAGCCACATTATTTTCGTTGACGGCAGTTGAAAGCCGCCCTTCACGAAATTCGTCATGTAAAAAAACTCGACCTCTCTCAAATTCAGCAAACCATCGCCTCACGGTGCTCAAACAAGGTGCTTCTCTCCCTAAATCATTTAAAGACGAGCGGTGTGCGGTGTGCGGTGTGCGGTGTGCGGTGTGCAGTGTGCGTTGTGCGGTGCGCGGTGTGCGGTGTGCGGTGCGCGGTGCGCGCTGTGCGGTGCGCGCTGTGCGGTGTGCGGTGTGCGCTGTTCGGTGTGCGGTGTGCGGTGTGCGATGTGCGGTACGCGGTGCGCGATGTGCGGTGTGCGGTGTGCGGTGTGCGGTGCGCGGTGCGCTGTGTGCGGTATGCGGTGTGCGGTGTGCGCTGTGCGGTGTACGGTGCGCGGTGTGCGGTGTACGGTGTGCGGTCTGGGCGGGCGGCACACTAACCAGAGCCGCGGCGTGTCACGCGGGCGGCGCCGGCGTCCGCCTGGCTGTCTCGCGCCTCACCACCTGCTGGATATACACTCGCTTTAGAGAAAGTCGTAGAAAGCGCCCGAGACTCGAGCGTCGCGGCGAGCGGCGGCCGCATATTCATTATACGAGTAGGTATGCTTTATTGCATAGATATTCATACTACTCAGTATACGGAAAGGCCTTTTAATGGCGCCCCCGGTAAAAATAATCATCGATGAATTCGTTATGGTTCCCAAGTACCGGTATTTAACAAAAAAAAAACAAAATACTAAGCTGTGTGAAAAGTTTTGACAATATAACTAGATTTATCAATTACTTGAATTTTTGAAGTTAAAAATTATTTAGCCGCGTTAGACGATTTCTGACAGGGGGAAATTAAAAGGATTCGCGTCAGCAACATGCTTAGACGTTGGTCGAGCGATTATCAAAAATTAGCGCTTCTTGATTAGCCGGCCCGACACGACACGGCACCGCCCCGACGCCGGCACTGACACTAGTGGATAGTCGTGGGCGTTTAAACGATATAGGCTTAAAAAATTAGGCTTTTCAAAATAAGCCTATAAGCGCGCTTACGGATTTAAGCTGTTTTCGTTTAAACGTTGATGTTTAAGATACAAAAATTTAAATACCATATTAGCATGATTGACGAAAAGTAACCTTATTTCAATAACGTTAAAAATCAAAATAAAATAGAATAAAGAACCTTATTTCTATACTCTAAGACTCGATATAATTTTTCATTTTATTGGATTAACAACCTTATTACTATGCCTATAAGAAACGATAACAATTTGGATTGGTTATCGTATTAAGCGGCTAATTATTTTCTACTTGTTTACGCAATATTTGTGTCGGACTGACAACGCTCCGTTTTTGGTTGGTTAGTGCTTTTTACAACGAATTGACAACTTACGTTTTTTCAAGTTCCAGTACGCTTTTCGTTGTTAAAGAAATTGGACGCGCTCATCAATTGTTTATTTTATTTTATTGTTTGTTTTATTTTACTTAGCGCGCGTAAGAACATGACTCGAATCCCTTTACAAATTTCCAAAGTAATTTTGTTTATATTAATTATTGAAATTACGTGATGGATAAAAAAGTATATATTATGTTACTATTCATTTCAGACAGTCCTAAGTCTGAAAAGTACGAAGGGAAGTTGATTGATTGAGAAAGTACCTTATATATAAAATTCTGGTGTTACAATATTATTTACCATACTCCTCCGAAACGGCTTTACCGATTTTCATGAAATTTTATATGCTTATTCAGTAGGACTGAAAATCGGCTACTGTTTTTATACCCCTAAGTGATAGTGAAGTGTGTTGTTCACCCCTAACATTATTTTTTTTATTTTTAAGACAATTTTTTTTATTTTTATTGGAACGAAGTTCCTTATCGCGCGCTGTGTAAGGAGGCTAGACGGAAAAAACTCTTACGAAAAGTTGTCACGACACTTTTTGCTATAGTAAAATATTGTAAGCACAGAAATATCCAGCCACTTCCCTTTAGCTCGTGCATTGAAAGTGAAAGAGTCTATCTACTATTTGATTGAGTTTACTTTTTTTTCTAGTGCCAAATGGTCGACATTTATACAGAATTTCGGCCGAATGTCGATTTTCGACCAAAAGTTGAATTTCGACGGACAGTCGAATTTTGTCGAATAGTGTCGAAATTCGACCGAGTGTCGAATTTCATTCGGTTGCCGAGTTTCAACCGCCGGTCGAATTTCGACCGGGTACCAAAATTCGACCGCGGGTCGAAATTCGACCGGGTGCCGAAATTCGACCGTGGGTCGAAATTCGATCGGGTTCCGAAACTCCACTGGGTGCCGAAATTCGACCAGGTGCCAAAATTCGACCGTGGGTCGAAATTCGACCGGGTCCCGAAATTCGACCGGGTACCAAAATTCGACCGCGGGTCGAAATTCGACCGGGTGCCGAAATTCGACCGTGGGTTGAAATTCGATCGGGTTCCGAAACTCCACTGGGTGCCGAAATTCGACCGTGGGTCGAAATTCGACCAGGTGCCGAAATTCGACCGTGGGTCGAAATTCGACCGCGTTCCGAAATTCGACCGGGTGCCGAAATTCGACCGTGGGTCGAAATTCGACCGGGTGCCGAAATTCAACCGTGGGTTGAAATTCGACCAGGTGCCGAAATTCAACCACAGGTCGAAATTCGACCGGGTGCCGAAATTCGACCGGGTTCCCAAATTCGACCGGGTGCCGAAAAGCTAGTAATAAGTAATAACGCTAACAAAACCACAAAACATTGAACGCTTTTTTCAGCTCTCAGCTTTATCGGTCGCTACTAATTCACTTAAATCTTCGTTTTATAATTGACCTCAACGATCAACAACTTTTGTTTAAAAAAGCGTTTAAACGAAAACCGCTTTTTTAAGCACGCTTAAAAGTATAAGCAAAACGTTTAAACGTGTTAATAATTAAAAGCCGTTTATCACATCTCTACTAGTGGACGCATAATTCTATGAAAATGTACTGCACGATGTTTCACTGGCCCGGTTCGGCATCAACATGTCGGTGTCGGCGCCAGCATGTCGCCGGCAGCAAGCCTCCTGCCAGTGTTGCTAAGTCAGATTTGTAAATTTACAGTGTTTTGTATATAAAAATACAGTTGTTTAGTATAAAATTATAGTAAATCACAAAGTTAAATACATCATGCAAATGTAAAAAAAGTTGTAAATCCACGCATGTAATGCATAAATTGCATCAAAATTGGTTTATCCGTTAAGGAGTAGTCGTTTACGAAACATTTTGAAAAAAAATGTTTTTTCGACACAACTTTGAAAATTTTGAACCAATCATTTTTTGGTATTCTACGATATTTTAGAATTAAAAAACTACATCCAATGTCGTTTCGGAAATTAAAATCGAAATTAATTTTCAAAAGTTACAGCTTTTCAAACATTAAAATTATATATTTAGTAAAATTACTTAATATTTTTGAAATAATTTTTCCGCTAATACACCTATTGACTTAAAAATCTTATAAGCTTTTCTCCTTTAAAAACAAAGTGAAATACAATTAATTTTATCAAAATTGGTAAATACGGTTGGGATTTATCAATTTTTGAAAAAAATGTTTTTTGACATTGCTTCGAAATTTTTCCACCTATCGATTATTTAGCTAAGCAATATTTTAGATCTCAAAAATTAAGTTGGAATAGTTTCCAAAATATACAACTCAATATATAGAAATCAATATACTGCCACATTTAACAAAATAGATGTTTGAACTGAAAAATCTATGCTTATAGTTTTTAACACAATATTTGCTAGCTAATAACACTTGTACTGTTTCACAATAAGATAATTTCCGACCGGTTTCGCTTATACAAGCATCCTATTCCTCAGGGTACTTACAATAATTATAGTTTTTACTCTTTTGAGCTTAAATTACGTTAATTTAGCGGGAAGTTTCAGGGATGGCCTGTAGAGTCAACCGTTGACATATTTTTTTTCTATTGTGGAAAGTAACTACGCTAACTGTTCAAATCAAAACAGATTCAAAAATAATAATTTTCTAAAATAAAAATCTAAATATCATCAGTTCAAATATTTCCAATTTACTATCACTCATCTTTGACTGCTTATACCGAAAAAAAATTAAATAAGCTGACAAAGCAAGTTCGACTAAAAGATGGCCCATTTCACTAAGATTCTAAAATGCTATGACATGTACGAGGTGAATCAAAAAGTTCTTTTAATCGTTATAAAAATACGACAAAATATAAATATAATTATTTTATTTTTTAACGTTATCTCCTTATAAGTTAATACATTAAGAATACCGCTGTTCGAACTTTCTAATTCCTTCCGAAAAAAAATCACGATCTTGGCTCTCAAAAAACTTGTCAACGGCAGCCATAATGGCGTCGTCATCCTCAAATTTTGTGCCACGGATATGTTCCTTTAATTTGGGGAATAGGTGAAAACTAGAGGCTAAGTCCAGAGAATATGGCGGGTGTTTAATAATTTTAAAGCTAGCATTGCGGATTGCTTTCAGCGCGACTTCCGACCGATGAGCAGGATCGTTATTGTGAAGAAACAAGACGCCCAACGACAGTTTCCCTCGACGTTTTCCTTAAAGTAGCATAGTACTGTCCGGTAATTATCTGTCCCTTCGGTAGGTAATCAATAATATGAGGTAAACAGAGGCCATAACCTTGCCAGCGGTACCAGCCACTCGAAATTTCTTCATGGGCGGTGAGGATGGTCGTTTCCAAGACATGCTTTGTTTTTTGTTTCGGTATCAAAATGGTAGATCCATGTTTCATCCATAGTGATAACACGATGGCAAAATTGGTCCGGATCTGACTGTAACATTTTGAGATTACGTACATCTTAAAATTTCCAACCGACGCTTTTTGTTTCCGTCGGTTAACATTCGTGGAATCCACCTTGCTGACATTTCTTTGAAACCTAGTGAATTGGTTAAAATGGATTATATGCTGCCAAATGATATCTTTAGGATCTAGGCTAAACGTTTTATATTAATTCTTTTGTCTTCTAAAACTAAATTTTCAATTTTTTTGACATTTTCTTCCGTGATCGAGGTTGAAAGCCGCCCGGAACGAAGATCATCTTTACAGCTCGATCTACCTCTTTTAAATTCAGCACCCAGTAAGCAACAGTGGAGTAAGATATGCCCTAATGTCTGCTGGATATCCAACATTTTTTTCTTTAGTGGAAAATTTTTTCAAGCACAGGTCACGGCGCGTAACTCGTTTTTCTCCATTTTTAAGGATTTTTAGCAACACTTGGTACTAAATAATTTATTACGTGCGAATGGTATGATATGACCAAATACGAGTGTAACTGCGTAGGAATATTGTGTGATTGACACTTGTGCAGCACAGACATGTTTTATTGTAAATATTAATGTAAATAGATAGTAAGGCAGGATAGAATGTATATTTCGTTTAGTTCGTAAGTTTTCTATAATAAATAATGTTCATTTTCGTCTTTTATTCGCCCTAAGACCTACATACAGCTTTGTTGTGTAGAAATAATAAAGCTTTATGTAGCTATGATCGTTGCCTATTAGGCATATTACGAATAAAGCGAGTTCCACGCAGTTGACGACATTACGAGTCGACTCTTGCGAGATAATATTTATATGCGGGAACTCGCAATTACGAAAATCCGAAAAGTGCAAAATTCTTTGTTAAAACAAATGTTTTACGATTGTAAATAGTATGTATAATGTAAGTATAAGCCTTAGGCATATGTTTAGACACTTTTCGGTAATATAAAGATAGTTAACAGGATAGTACGACCTGAAAAGGCGTACAACTCTGTAATTGTAAGAGTTTCCGAGGTCCTGTAAGAACGTATAATGTATATAACACTCTTGTTTGTTATTGTATAAGTTTATTTGTGTTAGATCCTTGTATATAAATAAGAAATAACACATTGTAATTAGATTTCGGTAGGTCTTAGGGCATTACGTACTTTGTTTTGCATATATTTGTAAAAAGGTAGTACCGTTGCACTCGCTAGAGGGCCACACTAGGTAATTAGAGGTAGGAGAAGCTACCTAAGATAAAATTATCAAGATTAGATTACGAAAAGTAGGATTTTAACAAATCCCAGACATTGTGGCGCCACACCCGGCGCCATTTGTCTTTGTAGATTTCCGCCGCCCGTCTGGCCGCGCGCTATAAATATCGGAGAGCGCGGCCATACAATCAGTTCCGTTCCGATCAAGTTACAGTTTCGTTACGACTCAATAAGTTTCCCAGACAAGTTCCTGGGCTTTAGTATATTCATAGGGTACCGGCTTTAGAGTAGGGCAGTGTTAGGGCAAGTAGTGGCTCTCCATTAAAATAGTGAATATTTGCAACGGTGCTAGCTTTATTGCTATTTATTTCGTTACAATAAAGCGCCTTTGCAACGAAAAGTTGTGGTCTCGATTATTTCTCCGGCACATCCGGCTCAACCAAAAAGCACTACGGCTGGTGGGGCGTCGAAGAAGAAGTACCAGATCTACAGTCCGCTGGCTCCCCCGGCTGTAGTGCACATTTTTTGGTCGCATTCGAGCCGGATCACTGAGCCATGCCGATCGAGACGAGGAGCACGTCGAGTCGCCGAGAGGAAGAGGCCGCTAGTCACGAGGAGGAGACTAGCGGCACAACAACAACCGAGAACACCGAGGCGACCGAGACCACAACCAGCACCGTTGCAAATAGCGAAAAGCCGGTACCATCCGCAGTCGAGTCGCCGCGTATCGTTTATCTATGCGCCAAGTTAGAAGAAGCGCGCTTACGAGCAAAACACGAGTGCAAGTTTCGGCAGTGCGGCATCGACGGGTGCAAGAGCTCGCACCATCGGCGGCTACACAATAGCCGCAACAGTTATACGAAGAAGACACCTGAAGATCAAGTAGAAGACAGTGACGCCGTGGTGACGTCAACACAGTCAAGCGCGCCGCGCGCCTACCTTAAAGTTATACCGATTGTCCTGACAGATTCCGGAGGCAGCGTGAACACCCATGCGCTGCTGGATGAAGGTTCTACGGTCACGCTGATAGAAGAAAAGGTGGCTGCACGGATAGGAGCTCGCGGGCCGGTAGAGCCGTTCCGCATCGAGACAGTTGGCGGCACGCGACTCAACGCAGAGAGGTCGCGCCGCATCGCAGTCACCATCAAGGGCCTTCATCACCATCAGCGACATCGGATAATAGGAAGAACTATAGGTAACCTTAACCTATCGCCACAGTCTGTTAGTAGATCCATCGTCAACAACTGCAGACATCTGGAAGATATAGAAGAAGATGTCATCATGGAGCGCGCCGTGCCAACCGTGCTCATCGGCCAGGACAACTGGCACCTGATTGTGACGAGGGCTGTGAAAAGCGGAAGACGTGGACAACCAGTAGCATCGCTCACGCACCTTGGCTGGGTGCTACATGGTGTGGACTACCGCCACAAGCAGCGAGTCCACCTAGTGCAGAGAGCTGCATATGCCGAACAGGATGAAGACATAGAAAAGGTAATAAGAAATTATTTCGATTTGGACAGTGTCGGCATCACTCTGCGCCAGCCCATCAACAAGAACGAGCAGCGAGCCCTGCAGATTTTAGAAAGTACGTGTAAGCGCTTACCTGACGGGCGCTACGAGGCAGGTCTATTATGGAAAGAAGATAGCCGCGAGTTTCCTAATAGCCGCGGCCTGGCTATTAAAAGATTGTACAATACAGAGAGACGTCTGGACAAGGACCCCGCGCTAAAGGAGGCATACGAGAAACAGGTACAACATTTATTAGATAGTGGTTACGCCGAACCTGCCTACGAGTCACCTAGCCAAAGCAGCTGGTACTTGCCTCACTTTGCAGTAGTGAATCCTGCAAAACCTAAGCCGCGAATAGTGTACGACGCGGCTGCGCGGGTCAATGGAGTAAGTCTCAACGACATGTTATTAGCTGGTCCAGACCTTCTACAGAACCTACCCGGAGTGCTAATGAGATTTCGACAGCTGCCTATCGCCGTAACAGCAGACATAAAAGAAATGTTTCTGCAAATACGTGTACGACAAGAAGACCGGGACGCATTACGTTTCCTATGGCGAGGAAGCGATAGAAAAGATTCGCCACGTGAGTATAGGATGACCAGCGTCGTATTTGGAGCTGCGTCATCACCAAGCACCGCTATCTTCGTAAAAAATAAGAACGCAAAAGAGTACGCCCACCTCTATCCCGACGCCGCTACAGCCGTGGTAAGAAACCATTACATGGACGATTACCTGCAGAGCTTCGATAACGAGGAAGATGCCATCAGAACAGCCTCGCAGGTTAGCCTCATTCATCAACAGGCGCATTTCCAGCTGCGCGGATGGAAAACGAACAACTCGGCCGTAGCTAAAACGCTACTAGTAGCGCCATCTCTGGGCGGCGATTGGGAACTAAGTTCAGAAAGCGAGAAGGTTTTGGGATTAAAATGGAAACCTCACAACGATAAGCTGGGTTTCAATGTTAAAGCAGTGTACGATGAAGATAAAACACCCACGAAGAGACACGCGTTACGGGTAGCTATGTCTATTTTCGATCCTTTAGGTTTAATTACACCTGTAACTATTCACGCGAAACATCTACTTCAAGAAACGTGGCGAATCGGACTACCATGGGACGAGCCTTTACCTGCGGACTTGGAGAAGACATGGAGAAGCTGGCTTCAGGATGTGAGAAGAATGGAAAATCTGGAAATACCTCGCGCACACTCTAACCTGGCGCGAGCGCGAGATCGGCAGCTGCACATCTTTACGGATGCCAGTGAGTCTGCCTATGCAGCGGCGGTCTACTGGCGCATAGTCAACGAGGACGGCGAAGTCAGCGTCAGCCTAGCAGCAGCCAAAGGAAGAGTCAGCCCGCTCAAGTTTACCTCCATACCAAGGTTAGAAATTCAAGCAGCTTTACTAGGTGCCCGCCTAGCTCAGCACGTCATGGAGGAGTACGAGTATCAGCCAAGCCGCAGGGTGTACTGGACAGACAGCCGCACAGTTCTATCGTGGCTACGCACAGACTCGCGAGCATTCAAGCCGTTTGTTGCCCATCGAGTAGCTGAAATTGAAGATATTACGAAGGTCGCAGAGTGGCGATGGGTGCCGTCTCGCGACAATGTAGCTGATGATGCTACTCGCCATATCCCGGAAGAATTTGGAGACCGACATAGATGGTTCGTTGGTCCGGCCTTCCTGTACTTAGAAGAGGACAAGTGGCCGCAAGATGTCGCTACCAGTAGCGAAATAACAGGCGAAGAAAAACCTTCGGCAGCTGTAAATAGTGTAAATATTGTAAATAACATTAGAAAAATTGTGTGTATTACAGAAGCACTACCGGAAATATCAAGATTTTCATCATGGCTTCGACTGGTGCGTGCAACAGCGCGCGTGCTGCAGTTCATCGAGCTCTGCAGACCAAATAAGCAACGTATCGCCGGTGTGCGTAACCGCACAGCTCCGAAAACCTCCAATGATGAAGATTGGGGAAAAAAGTATACGAAAAGCTCGAGGGAAATAGAGAAAATTAAGAAGCCACGAAGTACGGAAGAAAAACGACACTACTTGCCGCTAGATGGCGCTGATATCATTAGCGCCGAAAAATTGTTAATAAAATCATCACAGCACGAAAGCTTTGCTAGCGAAATAGAAGCTATCACGGGCGGGAGCGCGATAGCAAGAGACAGCCGGTTGAAGCAGTTATCATTGTTCATCGATAAAGAAGGAATTTTGAAAATAAAATCACGAATAGCGGCGGCAGAAGATGTTAGTGAAGATTTACGAGAGCCGGCCGTACTAGATGGCCGTCACCCATACACCCGCCTCTATATAGAACATGAACACCGGCGTCTTCACCATAGCGGGGTGGAAGCAACTACGAGCGAGATATTACAGAAATTTTGGGTTTTACGGCTTCGCCCCACCGTGCGCGGCATTGTGAAGAGCTGCAAGCTTTGCCGAAGGAGAAGCGCTATCCCGCCACAGCTGCCTACAGGCGACCTGCCGAAGTCCCGGGTTGCGCACCATCAGCGAGCCTTCACTTACGTGGGCCTGGACTTTCTTGGGCTATACAGCGTGACCATCGGGCGGCGCCACGAGAAGAGATACGTGGCGCTTTTCACCTCCCTTACTTCAAGGGCGGTCCACCTGGAGATAGCCGCCAACCTGACTACGGACTCCGCAGTAATGGCATTGCGGCGCATGACGTCGCGCCGCGGGTGCCCCACCGAGGTTTGGAGCGACAACGGCACCAACCTGCGCGGCGCTGATACAGAACTGAGGCGCGCCGCACTAGACGAAACTACTACTAAAGAAGCAGCAGCCAACTACTCAATCAAATGGAAGTTCATACCGCCGAGCGCGCCTTTCATGGGAGGCGCATGGGAGCGCATGGTGCGCTCTGTCAAGGCTGCACTGTTCGCCGTGCTGCAACAGCGGCATCCACCAGAAGAGGTACTGCACACACTGCTGGTAGAGGTCGAGCACACGCTCAACAGCCGACCTCTCACTCACGTGTCGGTTTCACCAGAAGACCCGGCACCACTGACGCCCAATCACTTCCTGCTGGGCGGACCATCACGCGTGCCTGTCCCGGGCGCGTTCTCCGAAGGCGATACTATCGGCCGCCGCCACTGGCGGCACTCACAACAGCTGGCCAACCACTTCTGGTCACGCTGGGTACGAGAAGCGCTTCCGCTACTCCAAAAGCGGCGGGAGCCTCACGGAAGAGGAGCAGAGCTGCGCGTCGGCGACATCGTCCTCATCGCTGACGGCGCGCTGCCAAGAAATACGTGGCCAACGGGGATCATCGAGGCAGTACACCCTGGAGCAGACGGCGTGGTACGAGTGGCTGACGTACGTACGGCTGCGGGAGTCATGCGAAGACCGGTTAAGAAGTTAGTCTGGCTGCACCATATTTAGTATAACACTGCGTGTTATAGGCGGGAGAATGTGCAGCACAGACATGTTTTATTGTAAATATTAATGTAAATAGATAGTAAGGCAGGATAGAATGTATATTTCGTTTAGTTCGTAAGTTTTCTATAATAAATAATGTTCATTTTCGTCTTTTATTCGCCCTAAGACCTACATACAGCTTTGTTGTGTAGAAATAATAAAGCTTTATGTAGCTATGATTGTTGCCTATTAGGCATATTACGAATAAAGCGAGTTCCACGCAGGTGACGACATTACGAGTCGACTCTTGCGAGATAATATTTATATGCGGGAACTCGCAATTACGAAAATCCGAAAAGTGCAAAATTCTTTGTTAAAACAAATGTTTTACGATTGTAAATAGTATGTATAATGTAAGTATAAGCCTTAGGCATATGTTTAGACACTTTTCGGTAATATAAAGATAGTTAACAGGATAGTACGACCTGAAAAGGCGTACAACTCTGTAATTGTAAGAGTTTCCGAGGTCCTGTAAGAACGTATAATGTATATAACACTCTTGTTTGTTATTGTATAAGTTTATTTGTGTTAGATCCTTGTATATAAATAAGAAATAACACATTGTAATTAGATTTCGGTAGGTCTTAGGGCATTACGTACTTTGTTTTGCATATATTTGTAAAAAGGTAGTACCGTTGCACTCGCTAGAGGGCCACACTAGGTAATTAGAGGTAGGAGAAGCTACCTAAGATAAAATTATCAAGAATAGATTACGAAAAGTAGGATTTTAACAAATCCCAGACATTGTGGCGCCACACCCGGCGCCATTTGTCTTTGTAGATTTCCGCCGCCCGTCTGGCCGCGCGCTATAAATATCGGAGAGCGCGGCCATACAATCAGTTCCGTTCCGATCAAGTTACAGTTTCGTTACGACTCAATAAGTTTCCCAGACAAGTTCCTGGGCTTTAGTATATTCATAGGGTATCGGCTTTAGAGTAGGGCAGTGTTAGGGCAAGTAGTGGCTCTCCTTAGAATAGTGAATATTTGCAACGGTGCTAGCTTTATTGCTATTTATTTCGTTACAATAAAGCGCCTTTGCAACGAAAAGTTGTGGTCTCGATTATTTCTCCGGCAGATTCGGCTCAACCAAAAAGCACTACGGCTGGTGGGGCGTCGAAGAAGAAGTACCAGATCTACAGTCCGCTGGCTCCCCCGGCTGTAGTGTACAACACTCTTCAAACTAAATATTAAACTACCCACAAAAATATTAACAAAAAAGTCTATTATACCGGTAGGTGTCCTAAAGTAAAAGCCAACTTATCCTCTCATTTTGGGACATCCAGTATAATATTAGTCTAGGCTTATATTATAGATTTTATTTTATTGATATTTAAAACACTCTGATTTCTTCACTGACTGACTAACTGATGATCATCCCATAAACTAGGAGATGGAATTGTGTATGAGACCGCAATTCGCATATTTTGATGCTAGAGGTATATGGAAGTAAGGACTCTTTGTTATAAATAATAAATATCTGGTTGACCGAGCTTTGCTCGGTTTTTCACATATTTTGGAACCGATCTTTTCTTGGACCTTGAACCTTGATAAATCGATTCCTGTAGAATATATATATTTTTTTTCTGTACCTGGTTGACCGAGCTTTTCCCGGTTTTTCACATACCCATATCTTAGAAACCGAGCTTTTTTGGACCTGGAACCTTGATAAATCGATTCCTTGACCCGAAAAACCCCTAATTTGTGACTTTCATGAAAATCGTTGGAGCCAATTCCGAGATTCCAATTATATATATATACAAGAATTGCTCGTTTAAAGGTATTAGATAAAATATGTATTTTAGAATTTTTAGTGTATTCTTCTTTTCATTGAGAGATGAAAGTTTGTATGGGTTTTCTTCCTATGGAAACTTAATTTCATACAAGAGATTTGGCAACTATACAAGTAGAATTCTTATTACAAATCAAACAATGTGTAAGTATCTATAAATAAAAACTAATTTTATAAGCAACTTACAAAAAGTAGTGAAATTCCACAAAAAAATATTTTCATCTAAAATGTTGCCCCGATAAGTCATAAGACTACATGGCTCGCACTGTCAAAAAGTTATCAGCTTATGTAGAGCCAAGCTTCTAACTTTACACGCCCTCTCAAATTGGATAAATCTGTTTCTGTTGTTTCGGTTTTGTCAGGACAAGGTTTTGTAAAAGAAAATCAAATCGAAAAAAAAAATCATATAAAACTATGTTATTGCTCGCACTGATGCAGTTCATTGGCTAATGTCACTGTTTTTTCTACATTTTCTTTTATTTGTACAGGCCTTCCCCACCATTGAAATGATAAACATTATATAACCATTTGTTTTTCCTATCACCTATATTTATAAAATCCAATAGTCCACACGATGCTCGAGTAAATCCCCATTTAACATCTTGGGGTTCCCAACGATTACGTTATTGAGGATTAAGGTTAGCATCATCATGGCATTTCATGGATTTGTCAGCGTCTGCTCTTGGTGCATTTTGTAATGAAATTTTAATATCCTTAAATATTCTGGAAACAAGCTCTAGGTAACTGTCGACAATCCTACTGACAGAGCACCGAGTACCTACAAGAATCCGGTAGCCAGGCTCGATTTATCTTTAATATATGTAGACTTGTTTGTCGCATTGAAGTGGCACATCGAAAGGTTTTAACGACTGCGTCATTGATCGTTAATGCTTCTAGACAGGTCGCATTTAGAGGACAATTTTACCTAAGCAGTATTAGCTCTCTATGTGTCACTCTCAATTAATTGTGTGACTGATATATTAGTATTCGATAAGATATTAGTAATATTGAAAGGATTCGTGGATTAGTAATCCGGCGAACTGTAATATGCTAATATTTCATATTCGCCTAATATCTGTAACGGCTATCCAAAATGAATAGGATAATATCATTCGGTCTTCGGAATAGTTCGGATTCACTAGATTGACGCCCGTCGGATTTGTGAAAATATTAGGTAAAATATTTTCACGATACGCCGCGTCGTACTGTTACATCCCTATTTTCCATGCAATAATGCTGAAGTGCATATAAGCTGGATAGTCAGCAATATATATGTATAAATACTCGCTGTTTCCCAAATATTCTTCAGTTAGATATTCTCTAGCCTAAACGCTGCCCAGCTACGGACCTGGTTTCTGCCCGCCGGCCTGGACACAGCGAATAGACTAGTGCTATATCCATACTCCGGGTCGCTATAACCCTTCACAAGGGAACCGCGAAAAGTGTGATCCAAGTTAGAGTGTTCATAGTTAAAGTCCCATTAGTTAGTAATTGTAGAAAGTGAAATAAATAACTTGTGTTCCGAAAAAGTGCTTTTTTTTATAAGTGCTCGGAGGCGCAACCTAACATTGGTGTCAGAAGAAAAGGGGATTGATATTCCTCTGGTCGCCTACTCCTGACGACGACCATCACCTCTACAATAAGGGCTAACTAAGCGTTTGGCCACCTGCTGTCTCCGCCGTCTCACTGACGCTCTAGAGATCGCCGCCGACGCCGTGGACTCTACGTTACCTGTCATCTAAGCCGCATAGTGCGTGAGGGTTATCTGCCCAGCACCAGGCTATACGCTGCCAAGGTTATAACGAAATATTTGAAAACACGTAAATAACTCGCACTTCGCATCGACCCGTAACTGCAACGCTGCAAATTCCATCGCCGCATCACCTCACCAGTAATAAGACGCCGCTGACTCAATTCCATGTTCTACATACTACTGTTATCGTGAGTGTTTGCCTGTATTATAATAATTTATTATTTTTGCCATAATTTTGCGTTTGGATTATTTTTTCATTTCAAGTTTAATTCCGTTTTATACAAATTCCAACCTAAATCTTATTAAATATATGTTCACGCCGTATCACTTATACCGTAGTTAGAGAGAGAAACCATTGTGTATTTTAATATTTTATCAATCTTATCAAATATATCTTCACGCCGTATCACTTATACCGTAGTTAGAGAGAGAAACCATTGTGTCTTATCGAATATATCTTCACGCCGTATCACTTATACCGTAGTTAGAGAGAGAAACCATTGTGTATTTCAATATTTTACTAATCCTATCGAATATATCTTCACGCCGTATCACCTATACCGTAACTAGAGAGAGAGGATTAATTGTGTATTTTAATATTTTGCTATATAAACGGCTTAAAAATGGTAAATGAAAAGAAAAACGTCCAGTCGACATCTAGTTTACAAAGCGTGGGTATGGAAGAGCTAAGTTTCTCTATTCTCACGAAATTTGTCAAGTCATTTGATGGGGATAAAACAAAATTGTCTCCTTTTCTAAGAAATTGCGAAAATGCATTAAATTTAGCCTCTCCCTCACAACAAAACATTCTCTTTAAGTATATTTTGTCACAATTAGAGGGCAAAGCCGAAGCAGCTTGTTCTCTAAAAATATTTGATAATTGGCATGAATTTAAACAGTTTCTAAAATCAACATTTGGGGAAACCAAACATCGCGACCATCTATTACTAGATCTGCAAAATTGTAAAATAAAACCAGGCGAATCCGTTACCCAATATAGTTTACGTTTGGAAACTTACCTAACTCGATTACAAACAGACATAACACATTCGACTCAGGACGCTAGCGAAATAAAAGGCCGGATTGCCAGCACCGAAGACCTGGCACTCCACACATTTTTATTGGGGCTCCCTGGTGACATCTCTAATATTTTGAGATGTCGAAACCCATCAAACTTGCATGAGGCTATAAACCTTGCTTGCCAAGAGGAAAAGCTACAAAATTATATAAAATCCTCGCGGCATGAAACAAAACCTAGCTGCAGAATATGTCATAGGGTAGGACATTCAGACAAAAACTGTTATCAAAACAGACCACAACGTCCTATCCTTAATCTTTCCCAAGGCCCATCGCATAATCAACACCGTCCTTTTCCTAATGCTTCACCAGTTGTATGTCGATATTGCAAAAACTTAGGTCATGATATTAGTCAATGTAAGAAACGGCAATATAATAATTCGCGACAGAGACATATTCCTAATTCTCAACAACAAATTAATAACTTCACAGAATTAAGCAATAACGATAACGGAAACAATTTTACCTATAATCCTCCTGATCCTATTTATACAAATTCTCATTTAAATGACGCTGATCTAAATTTAAACTAAAGGTGATTCCGGTTCCGCGTCGTACGGAATCGCCTAAACAAACCGACGCTTTAGATGTATTACAAAAATCTAATAATTTTGTTAGGCCCACTGTGCCTGCTAATTATACTAATTATCCTAAATCTAATATTGTTACTACATCCACTGTATCTTTTAATCCTACTATTTCTGAGAAACCTGAGGATTTTCCTAATGCTAATTCTACTAAGTCTACTAAATCTACTAAACCTACTAAATCTACTAATTCTAATTCTTCTAAATCCACTGAATCCACTGTATCTCTTACATCTACTAAATCTACTAAACCTACTAAATCTATTGAATCTACTAATTCTAATTCTTCTAAATCCACTGAATCCACTGTATCTCTTACATCTACTATATCTAATAAACTCACCGACTCTACTATATCTGACATGTGTATCGAAATCCCTAAATCTTCTATATCTAACAATACTCAACTAATTATGAATAACCCAGACAGTTATTCTAATATTCATGAAATTCATTATAATAATAAAACACATTTGCCACATATATATGTTAAATCAAAATATTCAGATAAATTGTTAGTTTTATTAATCGATTCGGGTGCAGGTATATCATTAATAAAACGATCATCATTAAAAATTCAACCAGAATTAATTCGCGAAACCATACAATTTAAAGGAATCGAAAAAGGTACTAAATATTTTAATAGTCTTGGTCATTTTAATTTAGATTTTATATTATCAAATAATAATACTGTTCTTAGTAAATTTCACCTAATACCTGATTGTGTTAACATAGAATTTGATGGTATTATTGGAAACGATTGCCTTAAGTTTCATAATTGTAACATAGATTATAAAAATAAAACCTTAGAGATAAACAATTATTTAATACGAATTCATTTTACTAAGCCTAAATATACTGTTCCAGCTCGATCCGAAATGGTCATTGAGTGTAATGTTTTAAATCCAGAAGTAATAACTGGTTACATAAATAAATGCGAAATTCAAAAAGGCGTATATTTATCTCGCTGTCTCGTAACTATTAAGGAAAATAATCACGTCAATGTTTCCATTCTAAATACTAATAATAATGATGTTTTAATTAAACCACTATGTTTAGAATTAATTCCTTGTGATTTATTAAATAACTCATCGGAACCTATTAATTCTGTGAACTTTACTAACTCAAATAATCACTGTTCACCTGCAGATAGGTGTTCAAATGTCTTGAAACAAATAAGAACTTCGCATCTTAACCGTGAAGAATCGGAAGCTCTACTAAATCTGTGTTCAGAATATTCTGATTTATTTTACTTAGATGGAGATACTTTAACTTGTACAAATACTGTAGAACATGAAATTAAAACTACTAGCTGACAACCTATCCACGTTAAGACATATAGATACCCTGAGTGTCATAAAGAAGAAGTCAATAAACAAATACAAAAAATGTTAGATCAAAAAATAATTAAACCTTCTAACTCTCCTTGGTCTTCTCCAATCTGGGTCGTCCCAAAAAAGCAAGATGCTTCTGGCCAAAAGAAATGGCGCATAGTAGTTGATTATAGAAAACTCAACGACATCACTGTTGGAGACGCCTATCCTATTCCCAACATTACAGACATACTAGACCAGTTAGGACATAGTAAATACTTTACCACTCTCGACCTGGTGTCAGGTTTCCACCAAATTAAAATGAGTAAAGACGACTCCCCTAAGACAGCCTTCTCCGTTCCTAATGGTCATTTCGAGTATACAAGAATGCCATTTGGCTTAAAGAATGCACCTGCGACCTTTCAAAGACTTATGAATACTGTTCTCTCCGGTCTCCAGGGTCTGCACTGTTTTATTTACCTGGATGACGTCATAATCTATTCCCACTGTCTCATTTCTCATATTGATAAACTCAAGCTAGTATTCGAAGCACTCCGCAAACATAACCTCAAGTTGCAGCCTGACAAATGCGAGTTTCTACGACGAGAAGTCGCATATCTAGGCCATGTCATAACTGACAAGGGTGTGTCTCCTAACCCCGATAAGGTAAAAGCCGTGTCAGAATATCCTACACCAAGAACTCCAAAAGAGATAAAGTCTTTTCTTGGCTTAATAGGATATTATCGTAAATTTATAAAAGATTTTTCTAAGATTACTAAGCCCCTAACTTCATTATTAAAGAAAGATACGGAATTCAACTGGACAGACAAACAGGAAGACTCTTTTAACAAACTAAAACTAATGCTAACTAATGCCCCTATCTTACAATATCCAGATTTTTCAAAAGAATTCATACTCACAACTGACGCCTCTAACTATGCTTTAGGAGCTGTTCTGTCCCAAGGCGAAATCGGAAAGGATTTACCTATCGCATTCGCATCCCGAACTTTAAATCGTGCTGAAGGAAATTATAGCACAACAGAGAAAGAACTGCTAGCTATAATTTTTGGTACTAAAACTTTTAGACCGTATCTATACGGTAGGAAATTTAAAATAATAACGGATCATCGTCCCCTTATCTGGCTGTTTAACTGTAAGGACCCAAGCAGCAAATTAGTAAGGTGGCGCTTAAAGTTAGAAGAATACGATTACGAAATCGTATATAAAGCAGGAAAACTAAATAGTAATGCCGATGCTCTCTCCCGTCCTCCGATTCATGCAATTGACCTATTGATTGATGATATAGATACCATCACCTACGAGACCTTTATGCGTAAAAGATCGAGTCCAACGGTCTACGACACGATAATCACTGAAACAAATCAAAACCTTTTAAAAACACCGTGCAAGGCAATTGCTTATCCAACGTCTGTCGATCTCGATAATTCAAACCCCTATTGCGAAGACATACTAAATCTATTAGAAGACAAAGAATCATTCTTATCATCCGAAAAGGAATTATATACTGTCAAGTGTTCTACGATAAAAGACAAAACATTTTTCCACATGTTCATAAAAGTCCACCACTTTGATTCTACTAGCTACAAGGATATATTTAAAGTCCTTAAGGACTTAAGAAATAACCTTATAATTTTTCATTCTGAAATAAACGAAATTGCCATCTCTGATTTTTCCAATCCCTTTGATAATTTAAGATTTATTTTAATTTATGATATGATATCTTTTATATTTCATAATACTGGTATCAAGATTAATGTTTATCACAATAAATTGATTTATCCTAATCCAAGTGAAATACCCACCATACTTAAAGATAATCATGATTCACCTATTGGTGGTCATATGGGTTCTTCACGCCTATATAATAAATTAAAAGAATCCTATTACTGGAAAAATATGAAAAACGACATTGAGACATATGTAAAACACTGTCCCAAATGCCAACAAAATAAAGCATTACGCGCTTGCAACAAAGCCCCTATGCAAATCACTTCTACTTCCTCTGAACCTCTCCAAAGAATATACACCGATATAGTCGGTCCCTTACCTGAATCCGGTCCTGAAAAATATAAATACATCGTTACCTTTCAAGATGACCTAACCAAATATTCAATGGCTTATCCTATTACTAATTCGACAGCTGAAAAGACAGCTGACTGTCTAATTCAATTCATTTGCCACTTCGGAATCCCTAAGACCCTTTTATCCGATCAAGGCGTTCATTTCATTGCTGATGTGTATAAACAAATAACATCTTTGTTTAAAATTAAACACCTTTTTTCTACTCCTTACCATCCCCAAAGTAATGGTGCTCTCGAAAGAAGCCATGCTACTCTGAAAGAGTACTTGAAATCCTACGTTAATGACAATCATAGTGACTGGCATAAATTCCTTCCAACTGCTATTGTCTCCTATAATACATCAGTACACTCATCCACAAATTTTACTCCCCATGAGTTACTGTTCGGCTGTAAGCCTCATATTCCTAGTTCCCTCTATGATATTGATCCAACAGTAACATATCCTGACTATGTCAAAATGCTAAAACAAAAACTAATTAATACTCGTAACATAGCTAGAGAAAATATACTTCGAAGCAAAGAGAAATCTAAAATCTATTACGACAAAGACACGAGAAATGTCTCTTACAAAGTCGGAGATATGGTTTACTTAAAACAACATCACAGATTACGGAAAGCTCTATCCAGTATATGGAAAGGCCCATACAAGATAATTAAGATTCACAATAACAATAACGTCACTTTACTTATAAATCGTAGACATGTAAGACATCATTTCGATGAAATCAAATTAGCCCATAACAAACCAATTTGCTCATCGTCAAATTCAAATACGGCTATAGCTCCCTTAGATATGCCTATTTTAGATTAATTAATTTTTTAGCGATTTTCTTTATATTTTAGATGTTATATTATTCTTTACTTTTTGTTTACTACATATTTACTATAAGCAACTCATTATGTATTATTGTAAGTTAGTCAAATCCTTTTATTCTAGGGCCATCGCGCCGGGAATCTTCGCAACGTCAAACCTAACTACTCCGATAGTTAACAGCCCAGGTCTCTTCTACGACCCTATAGGAAGCTTAAAGTACTATAATGATCACTGGAATATCGTAACATTCTCTGACTTATCTTATATTCAGCCTCATATTAAAACTCTTCAAAATATACTTAATACTTGTAAACAAATTTGTGACACACATAAATCGACTAGTGTAAAAACTGATTGTTTGAATGTTCTAAGTCCGTTAGAAAGTCTGTTTACCAATGTACAGAATAACTATATTTCACTTGCTCATATAACCGATAGAAATAGTTCTGAAAGAATTAAAAGATCAGCTTGGTTCGGAATAGGTGGTCCAATATTAAAACAACTATTTGGCTCACTAGATGAAGATGACGCCAAATCTTTTATTGACGCTATTAATGCAATTCAGGATGATCAACGACATCTTGCTTCTATATCAAAGGAAAATATACATATTATAAGTTCTACTATTTCTTCTTTTAACAATACTATTTCCAAACTAAATTCAAATGAAAACATTCTTAATGATAATATTCAAAATCTAGGGAAAATTTTAGACACTGTTTCGACAAATGCCAATAAATTAGAGGTAGTTTCTCATCTATCAATGGTGTTCAGTGCCTTGGAAAGCTCTCTAATGATACTCAATTTTAGTTTACGAGATCTTATTGATGCTATTCTATTTGGGAAACAAAACATAGTTCATCCATCAATACTAAGTCCTATGCAACTATATAACGAATTAAATTCTAAAAACAATGATGTTATTCCAAACCTTCCGTTACACTTAAACCTTGATAATGTTCATAAAATCGTAGATATTTCTGAAATTTCTTCTTTCATTAGCGATAATAAACTAATTTTTGTTATTAAGATTCCCCTAGTTGCATCTTTTGTAGATTATACACTGTATCATATTTATTCGCTACCAACCCCACATGATATCCATAATCCTAATACTTTTGCTTTAATTAATCCATCCGCAAAGTTCTTGGCAATAACACAAGATAAATTATTATATTCCACGCTACAAGACCTAAGTGAGTGCAAAGTGATAAACGGCAATTACTATTTGTGCAAACTAGGAAATATACAATCTAGTGTCGGAAATCCAATTTGTGAAGTGATTATTCTAACCGAACACGTTAAAGGTATCCCAAGCTCTTGTAACTATAAGACTATTGTTGGTGAAATAGATATATGGCAAAAACTTAATAATAATATGTGGATATATGTGCAATCAGACGTAACAAAATTGTCTATTAATTGTAATGGTAGTATTAATGATTATGATATAATTGGCACAGGCATTATGAAATTGCCAAAATATTGTAAGGCTTATCATAAGTTATTTCAGTTCATTCCATCCCAGGAGTTTGAAATTAAAGTCTATATTCCACATCCAAATTTTAACATAATAAAAGATGATTGTTGCTCAAAAACAAAGTTGAATCAAACTATACCATATCTGTCTCCTGTTAAATTATCAAATGTAAACTTAGATTATTTGCAATATGCTTCTCATAAATTAAATCAAGCCAATGACGACTTAACCAGGATCGAAACTCAACCATATCATATTAAATATAGCTATTATTTTAATATAATAACTACTTTGTTATCCGTTTCTGTATTTTCATTTTGTTCATATAAACTTTATAAATGCTTTTGTTGTAACAAGAATAGAAATACTTCATGTTGTGTTAAGATTATCAACAATTGTATAACGAAACCAAAATCAAATGTTCATGCCAGATCGAGTATCGAAATGTCTAATCGAGACTATGATACTGAAAGTACTGATTCAAGTATTACGCCCAAAAGGAATCTTGAATTGTTGTAAATTTTATTTTTTATTTTGCTCTGTCTATTACTATTTTGATGTGTTTAAATTAAGTTATTTTTAATTAAGGTTTATAAATGATTTTCTTTATTGTAATAAGTATTTGCTTACAATTAGTTACTATTTCTAGTTCTGTTGAAATAAAATTTACTAAGTCATTGTTTTCTATTTCGTCTATTCAAATGCTATTTTCTATTTCATGTTTTTACTATATCGTTACATTTACCTTATAAGTTTAATAAATCTCAATTGTTATATTTTACTATTTCATTTCGATTTTGTGATTACTTTGAATTGTATAATAATTAATGATAATTAATCTACGCTGTAATTTTCTATGTCATTATTTTTTTTATATTGTTATTTTAATTGTTTCTATTTCTTCTTAATTTGGATCATACTCACATTCTATTTCTATTTTCCGCATGTTCCGTTCTAAAGGGGGGAGGTGTTACATCCCTATTTTCCATGCAATAATGCTGAAGTGCATATAAGCTGGATAGTCAGCAATATATATGTATAAATACTCGCTGTTTCCCAAATATTCTTCAGTTAGATATTCTCTAGCCTAAACGCTGCCCAGCTACGGACCTGGTTTCTGCCCGCCGGCCTGGACACAGCGAATAGACTAGTGCTATATCCATACTCCGGGTCGCTATAACCCTTCACAAGGGAACCGCGAAAAGTGTGATCCAAGTTAGAGTGTTCATAGTTAAAGTCCCATTAGTTAGTAATTGTAGAAAGTGAAATAAATAACTTGTGTTCCGAAAAAGTGCTTTTTTTTATAAGTGCTCGGAGGCGCAACCTAACAGTACGTACGAATGAGACCGACGTATTTCCCACAGTATGCTGTTGTTTTAAGGTCCAAATTACAGTGAAATATTAGTTAACTAGCGGCCCGCCCCGGCTTCGCACGGGTATAAAATATATAGCCTATGTCACACAGTGAAAAAAAAAAAAGATCTAGTAATGTCACTCAGTGAAAAAAAATCGATCTAGTAGTTTTGATTTATTCGTTACTGCCCGTGGCCCGCACACGTTAAATTTGGAGTAAAACAATTACCCTTTCCCTATACCATGAAGATTTCCTGCTATCTTTGGAATATCTAAATTCATTTTTAGATTTTACATTTTTACCTATTTCTTTTATGTTTACAATTAATACATTACAGAATGTCTTTATATACAACGTTCACAGCTTTCTTGCCATTAGATAATACAAACATGTTTTCTTTAGAGGTTACTCTTGAAAGAGCGATACATAGTTGGCCATGTGAAAAACAGTCAACGCTCAAATCTAAACCTGTAACGTTGAAGGTTTGAGCCTGCGATTTATTAACCCTTCGACCCTACGGGTAGGGTTGTACTTTATAATAAAGTATTGTACTTTATTTTGAATAAACGTACTTTATAGTTTTTGAAGGCAATAAAGTACGTGAAAATACTTTATTTTATCATTGCACTCAAAATTGTTAACTTAAAGGAACAAAAACCTAATCTATTGTATTATTATTTACTTTATTACCTAATTATTTGTAACAAAAATGATGCTGATCACTTTTAAACATCATCTTAAACGTATTTTTTGTATCATTTCACTTTACTTGATTTTTTGTTGTATGAAAATATTGAATATAATATATAAAACTCTCATTTATAGTTTTTTCTTTAAGGTGCATCCAGTGACGGGACGAAACTAAATGGTGAAAAGCATTGTTAGATATTGCTAGAAGCAACAACAAATATGTATGGTATACGAAGATTACAGCTAATAAATAATACTTTATTTTTCAATCTTGTCCTTTATTATTTAACCTTAAAAAGAAAATGTACTCTATTTTTTCATTTAAATGGTGGCAACCCTACCTACGGGCCATCCCTGAAACTTCTCACAAAATTAAGGTATTTTAAGCTCAAAAGAGTAAAAAAATATCAGCATAGATTTTTCAGTTCAAAAATCTATTTTGTTAAATATGGCAGTATTATTAATTTTTGAAAAGCTGTATATTTGAAAACGATGATGGCATTCAACTCAATTTTTGAGATCTAAAATATTGTTTTAGCTAAATAATCGATAGGTTGAAAAATTTCAATGCTATGTCAAAAAAAATTTTATTTTTAATTTTCTTCATTGATAAATCCCAAACAAATTGACCGATTTTGATTACATTAACGGTATTTGACGCAGTTTTTAAAGAACAAAAACGGATAATATTTTTAAGTCAATCGGTAAATTAACTTGAAAGTTATTTAAAAAAAATTTAGTAAGTTTGCTAAAAACAACGTTATTTTAATTTTTGAAAAGCTATAAGTTTTGAGAATGAGATTCGATTTTGATTTTTGAAACAGCATTTGACGTAGTTTTTTTAGTACTAAAATATCGTAGAACACCAAAAAATGATTGGTTTAAAATTTTCGAAGCTATGTCGAAAAAACACTTTTTTCAACATTTTTCTTCAATGATTACTCCCAAACGGATAAACCGATTTTGATGCAATTTATGTGTCAGACGTAGTTTTTTGAGAAATAGAGCTAATTAGTTTTTATACTCAATCGGTACATAAATCTGGAAGTTATATTAAAAAAATACTGTTTCATCAAAATTTTTTTTGGTGTTTTTTCAAAATTTCTCAAAATCTCCTGGACCGAATCGGTTAAAATTTTCAAGAATTATAAGTTCGAATGCCATCCAATCGAATCGAATGCCATCAACCGCGTTTCGATCGGTCAAGCCGTTCAAAAGTTATGAGATGTTTACTTACACACATACACACATACATACATACAGAGATACTGACGTTATCGTGAAAATAGTCGGAAAAGATTCCTAGGACCTCAAAAAGTGGATATCTGGTGAAAACTCGATTTTCGAAAATCGGGGTAAAATCAGTAACTTCCTTATCTACATCTATCTTATCTACTACATACGTAGTGGAAATTTAAAAACTGGTTTGCTAAATCACTTTTTTTTACATTGATTGTTAAATAACAATTTTATAAAAATTATACGATATACCCGAGGATATTATCTAAGGAATGTGCTTATTACATGATATGTACAAAGTACAAGAAATGATTAGGTTAAGCGTGCCGAGCGCAATATTTTGTGTCAGCATTTCGCATTGTACATTATAACATTTTAATTATTAATAAAACAGCACTCGTTGGGTTTGGTTATCAACCCTTCTTCCCTTTGTGTAGAAACACTACACATCCTTTTTTGGTCCTTCGAGCCGTATATGAACCAGCGACCTATGGATGAATGTAAAGTACTTGACCATATAAAATTCCGAAAACAGGCTAAAAAATCTCTAAAACAAATAATTTGTTAATAAGTATTTCTAATCATCCACTTGATTTTTATATGGTGATAATTTAAAAAAAAAGAATGTATTAAATTTTGGTTTTCAGCTGAAGTTCTATATTTATTTATTCGAAAATTAACACGTTTCCCAGCGGTTTCAGAACATACCGCGCGCGCTAAGGCGTCCCGCCGGTAATTCTGCAACCGCTATGCCCCTGCATTTTAAATCTGTAATATCTTCGAAAATATTCATTTAAATTACATGCTGTAAACAGCCATATTGATCTATATTAAATCAACAATATATTTAAGGTATTTAATTGGACAAGGATTAGTGCTGTATTGCTTAAAATTGCTTTGAAAAAAAGCCATTACTTCTCGTAAAAAGTAAATGACAAAAAGTGCTATTGTGGGTTATCCATAAGAGATAGACATATACCATCGCGGAGTTTTCTGTAGACTTTTTCAAGGTGTACAAATGCTTAGTACATTATTTTGATAAATCTCGTAGGGTTTAGCCTGCGTTTGTAATGTAAGCGGAAAAAAATATAATTATTTACGACATGACATCAGAAAACTCAAAAATTGCATTATTTTTCTACAATACATTGAATGTTATTATACATATAAACCTTCCTCTTTAATCGCTTTATCTATTAAAAAAAACCGCATCTTAATCCGTTGCGTAGTTTTAAAGATTTAAGCATACATAGGGACATAAGGACATAGGGACAGACAGAGAAAGCGACTTTGTTTTATACTATGTAATGATACTGATATATTAGTTATTTTCCTGCCGTATCAGTATGAGATCTTATTACTGTTGCTTTAAGGTCCAAATCACAGTGAAATATTAGTTATTTTCCTGCCGTATCAGTATCAGATCTTATTACTGTTACTTTAAGGTCCAAATTACAGTGAAATATTAGTTAATACTGACATATTAGTTAAGACATTATAATATTTCAAAGTGAATATATTAGTATCACCTAATCTTGAGAAATATCGGTATTAACCCATCTCTACTCTCAATTTGAGCGTGTGACAGCGAATGAGGAGGTACAGCCCTCGCAAGGAAGAGCGTGTGTACCTGGTGCGTCAGCTGGGTGTGTGGGGGCGGGGGCGGGGGCGGGGGCGGGGGCGGGCGCCAGCACGGCGCGCGGGCGCACGGAGCGGCCGAAGGGGCCCCAGCGGCGCGCCAGCACCAGCGCGCCCGCGCACACGTAGAACGCCGCGAACACCGCCAGCGTCACACCCGCCGCCACCGCGTACTGCGCCGCAGTCAGCCCGCCCTGCGGACACACGCCTCGCTACACACATCGACTGTTACACTACACACAACAAGTCAACGCCTCTTACACAAATAGATTATCCCTCATTTGTCAGGAACTCGTAAAAGGTTGATCGGAATAGCGCTGTGTTTGCAACTGCAAACTGTGTTTTTTATAAATTCAGCAACACATTAGTGCAACACGTCATAAGGCACACACGTTAGGGGGGGAGTGGGCCGGAAGGGCTCGGGTGACTTCTTAAAACTTGGAGCCCGAGACCGGATAATGATAGATGCCTCATGGAATGATGTCACGGGCCTTATTTCCTAACTGCCACCTGGATTACTGGGCCCGACTGGCAAACGCTACCTTGACTATACGACCAGTCCAACGTTGCAAACCAGACCCAACCCACAATATTACATTTGTTAATTTAGATCTTATCACTTTCTCTCTTACTCTCGGTATCACTGAAAAGAAAGTGCATACCGACTTCTGTAAGAATGACGGTCATCAAGGTGATGTCACTATTGAATAATAATAATAATATTTTTTATTTGCCAGAATAAGGTATACAAGGTTGTCAGATAGGTACATTTCAATATAGTTCTACTTATTCTACCATTTAAAGGTGTGCAAATCTTAATTTCTTATCACTAAAATACTACATAACATTGCTATTAATTATTAGTTTAATTTTAATTTATATTTCATTATTTATTTTTAAATTAATAATATGTCATTTGATTTTGTTGATTTTGCTTATTTGATTTTAATTATTAATATATTATTCAATTTAACTAACAATTTAATTATTAATTTCATCATCATACAAATATGTCTTCATCTAAATATTTATTAATCTAATCTATTATACATTCCATTTATATTATATCATTATATTATATCATTAGTCATATCACGCATAATAACTAACAAACACTAAATCTGTATACATTAACATTCTCATTAACTATTTTAGGATCTGACTAGATATTAATTGCATTATCTTTACAATTTAAATATTCTTCCACAGAGTAGAAGCATTTTGTAATTAGCCATTTATGCAGTTGTATTTTATACCTGTTTATCGGCAGCGATTTTATTATGTTTGGTAATTTATTGAACACAGTAATACACATTTGGAAAGAATTTTTTTTTACCATTGCTAGTCTACACTGTGGCACATAAAGTTTGCTTGCATGTCTGTTATTTGTGCCAAGTTGTTCTGCATTGGTTTTAAAATATTTAGGGTGTTTTCTAACAAATAAACAAGCTGCCATAATGTACATGCAAGGAAGTGTTAGTATTTTCAGGTTTTTAAAAAAAGGTTTACAACTTTGCATTTGTGTGATGTTACATATGGCCCTAATGCATTTTTTTTGTGTTCTAAAAGCACGTATCATATCCACAGAGTTACCCCACATAAGCAGCCCATAGGAAAGTACTGATGAAACATATCCAAAATACGCTGTTAATGCTGTTTCCTTTGATATATGTAATCTAATTTTACGGAGAGCAAATACAAATCTATCAAGAGTATTACAAATATTGATGATATGTTCCTTCCAGTTAAGGTTTTTGTCAATAACTATACCTAAATATTTTATATATTCTACTTCTTCTATAGCATTATTATCATATTTTATATTAAGATTCAAAGATTTTTTATTATATGTCATAAATTGTAAAAATTTTGTCTTTTTTATATTTATATGTAAATTATTATTTTCCATCCAATTAATTACTTGATTTACAGTTTCATTAATTTTCCTTTCATATGCTATATTACAAAGATTTTCATCATTTATTAATAAAGTTATGTCATCAGCAAATAAGTAACATTGCTCGTTGATATTTTGTTGTAGGTCGTTAATACCAGTAATAAATAATAATGGCGCAAGTATGCTTCCTTGCGGGACGCCACAACAATTTGTTCGAATTGAAGTTGATTGAAGACATTGATAACATCGTACAAGGATGAAAAAGGAAAGATCTTCCCAGCCCGGCAAGATGTACATCTGCCTGAAGACTGAAATCCGTCTGAGAAGCAACGAATCTTATATATATCATTAAATAAATAACGGTTACTTATTGCATTGAACTTATTGTAGCGTTAATATTTGCTTGTCCGCTACGGTAGGTACTTCCCATTGATCCCATTAAGCCAATGAAGCAATTGTGCCTTGAATGCTCAAATTTGCAGTGAGTCGAAATGAGAAGAATATGCACGGTCTTCGGTTGCATGTCGCTGAAGTTTACCAATCGGAACGAAAAGAACAGGGTTACTGCTGAGAAACCTAAACAAGGTAGGAAGTTCAATGTGGACTCTGAAAAGCGTGGATGTGGGGCGTGCGAAACTGTCTCTTGGAAGTAAGGGGTTGTCGATAGACACTGATGGCCAAAAGGTTATTCTATGTTATTTGTCGGAAGCTCACTACTGTCAAGGTGGTGGTCACGCTGAGATCACCACTGCGACATCACTAGTCGTTACCACACGAGCTTAGCAGTAGAATCAACAAGACAACTGTTACTACTGTCAAGATGACGGTTATCGAGGTGACTTTACTACTGTGTAGATTGATAATGTCACACAAGGATGGAAAAGGAAAGATCTTTTCAGCCAGGAAAGGGGGCGGTACTACCTTGGGACCGAAGCACGTCTGAAAAGCATTGAAACTTGTATATACATATGGTGTTGTAACAAAATAATTGTTACAGCGCAATTTAGGATAATCCTTGGATCTTATATTGTGTTGTAGCGTTAAATATTGCTATAAAATTAAAGACTACTCGTATTATTTTGCTTAATTGCTTACGTTTATTTAGAAATGTAGTACCTCGACAAGGACGATAAACTCCTTGTGCCTCTTGGGCAGGTGCCGTGCGGCGGCGGGCTGGCCCAGCACGGCGGCCGCCCACAGCCACTCGGGCTCCTCCGCCGCCTGCTCCACGCCGCACGCCTCGTCCGACGCGTGCACTACCGCCACCACATAAAATCCCTCGGGATAATCTGCTCTCTGACGACACACAAATATTACATTTCACCTTACGACCTAATAAGCAGAAATGGTATAAATTACAATTTCTCTAAACATAGTTTATGTTCCTTCCCATATAAGGGGCCGTTCAAGTATTACGTAAGCATATTTTTTACAAATATTAACCCCCCCCCTCCCCCATGTCAGCAAAAGTAAGCAAGCCCCTTTCCTCCTCCCCCTGTGCTCACGTAAGCATTGGTACATTTGTTTTTCCTAACTGATTCATGAGCAGCAATTTTCAAATTAAAAAATAAAGAAAACGGTTAGGATAAAGGAGTTTAAATCAGATAACATTTGATCAAGCAAAATAATAACATGTTTTCAATTAAGATAATTCTAATATAAATAAATAACAATAATAAATAAATAAATATTTAGGCGACAAATTACACGATTACTTTAAATATAATAATATTAAAATAGAATGCATTGATACGTTCACATTATTAGGCTTGGACAAAAATTCAAATATAAACTGGAAGAATCATATAAAAAAAAAAAAAACAAAAATGTCGAGCTTTACCTATGCTTTAAGAGAACTTCGCAAAGCAACGGATCTTAACACCGCATTGTCTGCATATTATGCATACGCAAACTCATGGCTTACATATGGCATTCTACTATGGGGAAATAGTGTGAAAGTACAAGATATATTTATTTCCCAAAAATGTATACGTATTCTCAAGAATATCAAAGACACTGAAAGCTGCAAACCATATTTTAAAAGCGTGAAAATATTAACGTTGTCGTCAATGTACATTATGGAAGCAATTAAATTTATAAGAAAATATCCTCAATTTTTTAAAAATCAAATGGATATTCCACGACGCTTCGAAAGTATTTTTAAATATAATTTAGAATTGCCACAATCAAAATTAAGAATGCATAGTTCCGGACCAAATATAATGTGTATGAAAATATATAACAAATTACCAGATAAAATTACATCAGAAGAAAATGACCGTATATTTATAAAACTTGTGAAAAATCTCCTGATAGAAAAATATTACTACACTGTTAACGACTTCCTTAATGACAATCACATAAATCTTTCATGAAATGGATCGGTCCAGTCCTACATTGCAATACCCTAATAGGGTATATATGTTCACTATCTACTATTTATTATTGTAATACCTAAAATGGTTTGTAACATATAATGCAATAAATGATTGAGTATTGAGTATTGAGTATCGATCTAACCCCAAAGTAAGAAAATTATTTGCTTGTGTTATGGGTGTTAGTCAACCTGGCTGATTACTTCACGAAATGGCCGGAGGTGTTTGCAAAAAGAAAGCCACGACTGTTGCTGAGAAATTGGTCAGTGAGGTGATTTGCAGATTCGGTGTTCCGCTGGAGATTCATTCAGACCAAGGCAGAAACTTTGAATCCAATGTATTCCAGTAAATGTGTAAATTGTTAGGAGTATACAAAAAAAAACCACATCATACCACCCCCAATCTGACGGAATGGTCGAACCGTTTAACTAAACTTTAGAAAGACACTTAGCCAAGCTGGTAGAAGATAACCAAAAAGACTGGGAAAAGTACATACTTTCTATTCTTACTGGCTTACCGAACAGCGAAACACGAAACGCCAATCATCGTGGTTTTCAGGAAGGATCTCTTGTTTGGCTACATAATCCGGTTCGACGAAAAGGAAAATCACCTAAGTTACAGCGACGTTGGGATGGGCCATACAAAGTAATCACACGGATCAATGACGTAACCTACCGAGTGCAGAAGCAACCAAGAGGGACCATGAAGATTGTTCATGTTGATCGATTAGCCGTCTATAATGGAAGCAATGATGTTCGGGACAAACATAACAGGGGAGTAATGTTGCGAATAATTTGGAAACATGGAAAGAGCGCTAGAGAGATCTAGAAATAAAAGAAAGAGATAGGCTGCTTTTATTGATAAACAACAGCCACCGTTACTCAAACAGTTATGCCATAATGGATCTTGTGTTACAGGCCATAAGGGTGAAAATGGACTTGTTTACATTTAAATAACTTGTTTACGATTAGCCTTGTTTACGCGTAGATGATTCGAGAATTAAGTCGAACTTTACCTTGGGTATAAATAGGGATGTGTTGGCAAATAGAGTGCAGTTTTTATAAAGCGATCAAAAGCGATACTTCAAACGACCAGTGAAGCGAGTGTTTTAGAGATTCAGCGTAGACGGTTAAGTTTAGTGTTGGTTAAGATTGGTGTTTATCAGTGTATTTATGTATTGCATCGTTGTGCTTTGTATATTTGTGTTGAAATACATGGTTTTATTATAAGTGGTATTTTTTGGACAAAATGAACTCGAAGCACGTAACACTATCTACAAAAAGTGCGCTACGGACTGATGTCTTAGCCTCATGCTCATTTTGACTGGATTAAAAAGCCCTTAGCTCAAGACAGATACTCCTATGACTCTAAGACTTAGATATTGACATTGGATGTTTGCAGTAAGTATTGAGTGATCATGATGCTCAGTAAGTATATTATGTGTTCAAATCAACTAAATTTTGTGGTAAACTCTAAAAAGTAAAGAAATGAATTTTGCTAAAGTAATCACCATCCAGAACCCCTTATCCCCTATGTCATCAAAAACAAGCCAAGCTAAGATCCCCCACCTCCTTTAGTGCTTACGTAATACTTGAACAGCCTCTAAGACTATTTTTTTACTCAATAAAATTCGTGTAAATATGGCGGTACCAAACTTCTGCAGCTAATACTTACCGAAAGTTGTACAGCGCTAGCGCGCAACATCGTCATCCGTAATCCAGCCCTGAAGTTGTCGAGGGTCTGCTCAATCGGGCACTGCAACAGCCAAACAAACATGACTGACCTCGATGTCGCGTTACACGTTTATTCGTAACATTGCTAAATCAACAACAGTAAATGTCTTTTAGCTCCATAAGCCAAGCCTAATCAAGTTGTTGAACTCAAATCTAAATCCAACAAGCTAGCTCGTAAGAAACCAAAAATCTAGGCCAAGGCTTAACGTTTTGTAACGTCTTAAACGGAAGCAGCGCCATCGCTAGAAATACTAGCTGATAATCGTTATCAGGTTAGTAAAATGCGGTGGTGGTGATCACCACTCATCTCGTCAACCTACAAACCGGTGAATCGTGGTGAACCAGAAAGTATGTAGACGTTTAGTTCACTCTGCCTACCTCAAAAGTCAACCAGCGTGATGATGTTTACCTACTTATATAATATGTTTTCTGTGATGTTTACTTTTGAAAAGCTATCACGCAGGGCTGTCTGATCCGTACTAAGGAAAACTATAAAAATGGTAAGAACAAAAACTGATACCCTTATAATGAAATAAAAGTCAAATAGTAATAGTCCCAGTAGGAACATCGTTACTGAGCAAACTTCTAGCAGATAAGTTTTTCGTCCTCATCGGCTCCCGCATGCGGGTCAAGGAAAATTTATAATAGGTAAAAATGAGATATTTATGATTTACGAGGCGTTTGTTGACTCCTAGACTGTGAACTAATAAACGTAGAAAGATTTCGGAAAAACCGAGTATTTTTGTCCCATGTCGTTTTTCCTACACCCCGTGTACCTACTGGAAAAGAACAATTTTATCACACTCGCATCCTTATCAGGCATCCGAGCAACTTTGAAGAAAAGACCATCTGCCATTCTGCCAGGCAGTTCGTAAAAGACACGATTGGCGATACGTGTCACTACATCGTTACTACTAGTTAGTAGAGGTCCGCAACGTTTTAACCCGGGTGATTGGTACCACCGGGCACCGCCCTACCTATTCCTGCCGCAACAGGGTCAATGCTTGTCACTGTCGTGTTCAAACAGACTAATGCAAGTGGCATTACCATTACGCCACGTAGACAACATTAACATCGGTGGCGTCTATCGGTGGCAATTTTCTCTTTTCACCAGAACACTCATCAGCTTGTTTGCTATCTTATGATATAAAATAATCTTCAGTAGAAAGTTACCGTGTAGTTCTGAACCCTGATGGTGGCGCAGACGTCGGTCTCCGAGGTGACTTTGAGTCGCACGTCCCCCTCATCTTCTTCGAAACGGTAGTACAGCGTACGGGGTGACCACTGACGAATGACCAAGTTTAATGAACAATATAACACCAACTTTGTAGGAGCACAGGCATGGATACATTTCGCCTGTTCGGTAATGCTAACCGTTTTAAGATATTTTATTGATTCAGGCGTTACTTTGCGGAAATCCATTATTAAAAAGGTAAAATTAATTAAATTTGTTATTATCCGCGGACTGTTGTATGTATTCTCCGTGATGGTACCGAAAAGAGAGACGTCGGTTTAATAAATGGATAAAACCCACCGATAGTCTAGATAAAAAAGACCCCAGCGGCACAATTATCCACCCACATCCATCACACTTTCACCCCTACGTCCCACGCCGGCACCAGGCACAAAAGCACACAACTTATGTACCTACTCAATGCCAATGTAAGTAAAATTTATGTCCCGGTTACACTTCGATTAGTGCGAGTGCGAGTGTTTAATGCAGGTGCTTAGTATTAAGCAAAAAATATGTGAAATCAGCTGTTGATTAGTGTGAGTGGATTAGTAATCAGCGTCTAGGGGCCGTTCATAAAATACGTCACACTAAAATCAGCTTTTTTTGACCCCTTCCCCCCCTCCCATTGTCACGCTGTGTCACACTTTTTGTGACCCCCCCTTGAAATATTTCGTCACAAAAACTAAGACCCCCCCTGCTGAGTATGATAAATTCTAAATGATAGTACACAAATTCTGAAAATTAAAAATATTTATTTAGTTATTATACTAACATTACGCGCAGGGTTCGTAGAAACGTTACTGTCTCAAGTATTGGAAAAACAAAGAAACCCGTTGTGACGGATCGCAACGCCGCACAGTATTTCGCCTAGAACATGCTAGGTGGACAAAATTCATGTTATCATTTCCAGGAAATCTTAATTGCAAAACGTAAACAACACCCCTAATCTCCAGATTCCAAGAATCGGTTGTTTGTCAAATGCTTAACTGATAAGGAATAGTGGTTAGAAGTCAGGTATTGAGTTTAATGAAATCGTTACAGTCAATCAGTTGCAGTTTAGTGACACTTTCGTACACATCCATAGTGGCTTATAGTTAATATTTTGAGTGTTTGTGATGGATATCAACACGGAGGGTAAGTCCTATTATTTAAAAAACCTTTTTTAAAATCTGAATCTGTTCAAATGAATTTTAGGTATAATTTTAACATAGCTTATATATTTTAACGTATTTTTTTTATGAAAGAATAGTTTTAAAGAGTTAATTTTGCAGACATTCACCTTTATCCGGGCTAGTTCTTTGATATATCATAGGAAATACTTTATTCTTCATAAAAATACACAAATTGTTTAGCACACTTCAGTACAACATATTCTTTTCTTTTTTTTTTCAGAACGCTTATACTCTATTTCTAGGGTAGAATTTTTTGAAGAGTGGTTGAAACCCACAAAAAATGAAAAGAACTCGGGTATATATGAGTACCTTTCTTCAAAATTTCACTTTGGTAACATTACTGAATGTAGCCAAAAAGAAATAAAGTTGAAGATATCCAACTTTTCCAATAAAATTGGTGTCAAATGGTTGGCTTCAGGAAAATCGAAGGAGCGTTTTTTAATTAAAAATAAGACCTGGCTGGATGAAGAAGATATACAGTTTACTGTGAGTTCTTTTGAGCCACAACCATCAACTTCGAGTGAGGCTGTGATTTCAGCAGGAAGGCCTCGCAAAGAATTCGAAGAATCGTCGTTTAAAACCAAAAAACGTCGAGTCGTGGATCTCGTAGAATCGCGAAGTGTCAGTGAATTGGTGACAGCTGCCGAAATTGCTGCGCGTTCAGCAGGACAACGGAAAATTGCCAGCGTAATTAGAGACATTAGTGAAAGCTCAGTTATTAATGTTAAGTCTAAGGATACCAGTAATGTTAATCCTAGGCAGTTAAGTAGTGACGAAGCGTTAGCTTACTATATAGATTCTAAGTCAACAACACATGCGTACAAACAAACAAGAAAGTGGTCTATGAAGGCAGGACATAATGTGTTTCCATCATATTATAGTTTGACAAAATCTAAACAGGCCTGTTATCCTGCACAGGAGCACATTGCTGTAACAGAAACACGTGCTGAAATAAATTTGCAAGCATTATTAAACAAAACAGTGGAACGTTTAGTATTAGCACAGCATGAAGTTATCAGCAGTGTCCTCGCAACAAGTTCGTCTTTTACACTTGTAAGTAAATGGGGATGTGATGGAAGTTCTGGGCACAGCACATACAAACAGAGATTTGAGAACACTGAAGATACGGACGAATTTCTTTTCGTATTTTCTTTAGTTCCCCTTAGATTATATGATGGGGCCAAAATTGTTTGGCAAAATCCTCGGTCTTCATCAACATTGTATTGTCGCCCAATCAAATTAATATTTGCTAAAGAAACGAATGACTTCACGTTAACGGAGACAAATAGATTGTTGGAAGAAGTTAACGCTCTTCTTCCAACACGTATCGACTTTGGTGATTCTCAAATCTCTGTGAAACACGAACTTTTGCTGACAATGACAGACGGAAAGGTATGCAACGCTTTAACGGAAACTCGTTCAACTCAAAAGTGTTTCATCTGTGGCGCCACCCCCAAGACGATGAATGATGAACCCGCGAACTTCAACAGCAACCAAGATCATTTTGGCTTTGGTTTATCTACACTTCATGCTTGGATTCGTTGCTTCGAATGCCTTTTACATATCAGCTACAAGTTGAATATTAAGAAATGGCAGGCTAGAAGCAACGAAGACAAAGCAGATATCAAGGTTCGTTCCGACGAAATTAAGTTAAAATTTAAGAACGAGATGGGACTTATTGTAGATAAACCAAAGCCAGGATTTGGTTCTTCAAACGATGGAAACACGGCTCGTCGGTTTTTTAAGAATGCTGAGATGAGTGCTCAGATCACGGGATTGGATGTTGAAATCATCAAACAGTTCGATGTAATATTGAGGACTTTGTCTTCTGGATTCGAGATAAACTTAGTTGAATTTAATAAATTTTGTCTTGAAACCAGAAGACATTATCTAAGTCTCTATTCGTGGTACTGTATGCCTGCTACTGTACATAAAATATTAATTCATAGTACAGAGGTCATCAAAGCTGCATTGCTTCCAATTGGGCAGCTTTCCGAAGAGGCTCAGGAAGCACGTAATAAAGATTGCCGCAGATTTAGGGAGTACAACACCCGCAAGTGCTCGCGTGTTGCCACGAACAGAGACTTGCTGTCAATGTTGGTTATAACATCTGATCCCTTGATCAATAGCCTTCGAGAGATTCCCCAAAAAAAGCCGGAAAAAATATGTTCAGAGGTTTTAAAGTTAATTTTAAGCCCTAGTATAGTAGAATCAAGACTGGAAACGTCATCATATTATCGCACAGTTCCACAAAATGATGACGATTACACAGTAAACGATTCATCAGAAGACTCTGATGATGATTATTAGGTTACGTTATGAAATATTCTTTGCTGCTTAGTTTTAGTTTTCATGCATATATTTTCTTTTATTGTAAATAAACCTATGATTGTTTTGTTACTATTTGTAATTTTATGTATTTAGATTTATATTGTACATACCTCTTGATACTTATTCGATCTGAACTGCATGCAATTTACAGCATTCATAGTACTCGCTAAGTTAATTGTTGCTCATATATTATTTTTGAAAATATTTTTTTGCTATCATAATTTTTTTCGTTTTTTATTACAAAAACATGACTACCCATATTTGAAATAAGTAAGAGCATCGTTATATAACATAAAATAATATTGTCCACCTAGCATGTTCCACGCGATACACTGTGCGCCGCTAGAGTCGCGCCACAGAGCTAGCGCTCATGTCAAAAAATAATAAACGGCGAACGTCACGTTGCCGTATAACCCCGTCCCCCCTTGTCACATCTTGTCACACTCAGCCAGACCCCCCCCCCCCTTGTATGCGAACGTATTTAATGAACGGCCCCCTATTAACTTTTACTTTTTTACTAATCATTCGCACTGGTTAACGGCTAACTTTACGTAATTTTTGCTTAATATTAATCACCTTCATTAAACACTCGCACTCACACTAATCAAAGTGTAACCGAGGCTTTATGTAGTGTGTAGATATGTAATTCGCCGCTGGGATCTTCTATTTCGTCCGGACCATCGGTGAGTTTTATACATTTATTAATCCGGCGTCTTTCTTTTTTGGTACCATCACGGAGGATACATAATCGCGGATAATAGCAAATTTAATTGATTTCATTTATTTAATTTAGGTAACGCCTGAATCAATAAAATATATTGACACATTTTTTTAAGAGTGAGTGCCATCATATAAAAGGCTACTTACAAGCGTCGCCTCTGCTGAGACGGAGCGCGCGCGCGGAACGCGCCAGGCGGCGGGGCGGCGCGTGCGCAGGCTGACGGTGGCGCGCGCGCACCACGTCGATATGTGCAGCGAGAACGACCCCGACCCACCGGCTGCACAACACACCCTCTTTACATTTTGTACGCGCCTGATAACTGGCCGTCAATTCATTAACAAGATCAGTCAACCATCGCCTATAGACACCAAAGATGTTAATAGTGCGTTGTTATCTTGTGGCGATTCTAATGCCACATGCAAAAGTTTACCGGCTACCTTACCCTCCAAACCGGAACACGACAGTGATAAGCACTGACGCTATTGCGGCATCAATAGGTAAGGCGGTGATACCAGACCCGGGCGAGACAATGCAGAACTCCACGAGCTAGTAGCCACGATGGTAGTGACTCGCATAGCCAATCGGTCGCCTTTTACGACCTGCCTGGCAGAACGGCAGCTGGCCTATTCTTCAAAGGAGCCCGAATCCAACACGGGGAAACTTAGACTTACAAACAAAAGGACAAAAAATTTCAAAATGGTAGAATTTTAATAAAAAAAGATTCAAATTGATGTTGTGCCATCGAATATTAATCAAAAAATTTAATGTACAGACATCATAAATTTATATCATTGTACTTGGACGAAAATTGAGCGTACAGACAATGTACCTGCCAGAATACTTAGGGGGCGTCCACGAATTACGTGAGATGTTTAAGGTGGAGAGGGGGTCGAGTTAAATCTCATCTAATCTTACGTTGGAGAGGGGGGGGGGTGTTCTGATTGAAACAAAAAAATATACTATTTTGGTCCATTATCCAGATTGGACATGCTTTAAATTTAATCTTAAGCGTAATCGTAATACGATTAAGATCATTCACTAATTCGTTGTCTACTGATTGTCAAACCACCACACATTGCACCAGCTAAGCAAGTACGTATATTCCGCAAAGTGCGACCCTCACGGATAGTCACGAGACGAGCTAATGAGTTACTGTGCGCAAGAGCTAAAGGCTTAGAGTGGCTAGATCAGAAATAATCAGATGATTTTATTGAAAATCAGTATTCAGTTGGTTCCAATAGGCTCTCTGGAAACCGCGCATGATTGTCCATGGACTGAATTAGAGTAGATATTTTTTTTAATCGCAGTAGTTACGATTTAAGTATTCTATTGTTAAATTACTAGTCTTAAGTAGTCGTAAATAAAAGCACGAAGCATTTTTTTTTCTTTTTACAACAACAATCCAACGCGTTTACATATTTAACACACGCACATTTTGAAAAAGCTCACGTCTGATTAGGGGATGGGGGAGAGGATTGAATAAAATCTCACGACATCTCATCAGGGGGGAAGGGAGGGACAGAAAATTAAAAAAAACACCTCACGTAATTTATGGATTTAGATAATTGTGATTTTAAATGATTTTCATCTAATTTCGTTAAATTTTTCTAATACCAATAATATAAAGGGACAGATAGACAAAAATGGCGCAATAATGTGTTTTCACTATAAACCAATTTTCATCACTATCGGTCAATGCGCTTTTGACTAATAACAAGGACAGATATATGGACAGCAGACAAAATGTACAGCCTGTCATTTGCGAAATTACGTTTTCTGTGTGTAACAATTTTCATCAAAATCGGTCAGGCCGCGACTAGAAGTAATATCCGCCAAAATAAAATTCCTCAAAGTCTATGAAGGCTCATTTTCAACCTGCCGTGCGCCGCCTGCGAGTTATGACGGGACATACAGAGAGACGGACTTTATCTATACATATAACATAATCGTAGGAGAGTCAAAACTGTACATTGAATATTTTTTAAAAAGAATACTTGGGGCGTGATCTGCAATCGATATCGAAGCCAAAAATATAGTTTTTAGAATTTTTGTCTGTTTGTCTGTATGTCTGTTTGTCAGTTTGTCTGTAGGTATGTCCGGGGTAAACTCAAAAAGTACTGCATGGATTTACTTCAAATTTTGCATGAATATTACTAACAGGTCGGGACAACATATAGGCTACATATTATCACGCTATCACCTATGGGGGAGGTGCTGTGCGGAGTAAACGAAGTCCGCGCGGACGAACTCGTGGGCAACAGCTAGTGTGATCATAAAGATAAAATAGATGCTTGTGAGTATTCATCACAAAATTTGACAATATAAACACAGATGCTACAGATTATGTAGTATGATAGATTACTATTATAATTATAATGACACAAAAGAAAAAATACTTTTTTCTGACTCCTTTTTTCTGACTGACTCCAACCTATACATACATGCATACATACATGTATAACCCGACAGAATAAACGTTAAAAATGCATTCAAAAAATAAAGGCAATGAGCGGCAAACTTTTTCTTGCCATATTGTTATCAGGTTAGTTTAAGTCCAGCGCTGACGATAGATGTTTGTTAGAAATACACATATAGTAAAAACCGTATTCTGTCAAAAAATCATTAGAAACATAAGAATACCAAGTACAATGAGGCATTCTGGGACATGATCCTCCACCTACCACAGTCGGTGTCGCCAGCAACGCCGTTGTCGGGGCACAGCGTGCGCTCCAGCTCGAACAACTGCGTCCCCTCCGTCTCGTAGGGCAGCTGCCATGTGATCGCTCCTAAAATATTAGTATTTTACTTTAATTTGCAAAATTTCCACGATATCTTATATGAAACTGCTGTGATGCTGCTGACTGCTGCTAAAGAATGGGACAAATTTAACCAAACCCTAAAAATTAAATGAGACCCCGGCGACACAACAGTCCACCCACTTCCATCATACTTTCTTCCACGTCAGTAGCAAAGGCAGTAACACAGAAATTATGTACTCAACGCACGTTTCACTTCGTAACGGAAGCATCTTCAGGAGAGTCGAATAGCACTTCATTTTATGAAAGGTGGCATTAATGCTTCAGAGTGTAATTTTGCAAATGAAGTAGGTACCTTAATTTCGTCTTTGAATTAAGTATTTCCGCAAGATAACTGCTGTAACGTAGCGAAACTGCAGCAACTGCCTTCCTATTTCCTACATCTTCGGGGCTCAGTATCAGATCTGCACCAAATTAAAATGGGACCACACGGGGAGAGACACACACACACACACATTCGTCCACACCTCTCAAATAAAAAAAATATTTTCAAAATCGGTCACTAAATGACCGAGTTTTGAGGTAAGAAACAAAAAAGAATTGATAGTCTCCTTCTTTTGGAAAGTTGGTTGAAAGTATTGTTACGTACTCGGGTTCGTAATTGTAGGAAAACACCACTTATATTAAATCCGTATATTTACACAACACAACACAACGTAATACTAAAATACACTTTACACCCTAGTCACTCGCTGTACTATCACTGAACTTAGAACACTACACAATAAAACACTTCTCGCTTCGCACTAGTCACTTGATGTATCGCTCTCGATCGCTTGATAAAAACTGACTTGTATTTGTCAACACTTCTCCATTTATAGGCAGGGTTTGGTCCTAGCTGGATCCAGAAAAATCTAAATGTATCGGGTCTCTAAATGTATCTAAATGAATCACTTCTTATCGTAAACATGTTATGAGTCATAAATCCTAGTACACGCTACTTTCAACCTTATGCTATATCCCACAAAGTCCATTATGGCATAGCCCAGGTCAACTATTTGTCAATAGGAGTAGCTATCTATCTCTTTCTTTTATTTCTAGATAGTTACCCCGAGCGCGCTCCAACTCTACACGCTTCTAGATTATTCGTAACAGTATTGTCATTAAACACATAATTAATTTAAGCCATTTCAAAGTAACTTTCAATGACATAATTTTGTTTAAGGATTCAAGTAACATTAATAGAGCTTTATTGTTTTTACAAAAGTGATCAGCGGTAGCTGAGGGCTATTCTCAGATGTGCTACGAGGTTCAAGTAACACAAAGTGATTGTAAAGGCATGTTAGGTGACACCTGTGCGCTGCCTCACGGTGACCAGCACGGGGTGAGTGCCGTCGCCGCCGTCGCTGTGCACCCACACCAAGCTGGGCTCGCCCGGCGCCGCTTCTGTCTGCGGACACAATAATATGGTTGCATATCTAGAAAACACTTCAAAATCACCAGAGATGTTAATGATGCGTAGTTATTCGTGTGGTGGGTTGGTAATACAATATGCAAACGTTTTCCGGCTACCTTACCCTCAAAACTGAAACACGACAGTGGCAAACACTGACGCTATTGCGGCAGGAATACGTAAGGTAGTGGTAAAAGACACGGGCGAGACGTTGCAGAACTATACCACCCAATAGTCACAATGACAGTGACAAGTTTGGCCTAGTGTTTAATGTATCTTGAGACTTTTTAGAGGAATAGATCAACTGTCTTACTGTTAGGCATCTTGTAAAAGGTGGGAGAAGGCTAATTCGTGTCACTAGTGGCGATGTGCGTTTTTGTCATTTTTCAACATCGATGCATGTCGTTGTTACGCTTATGCCACCCGTTGGTAACATCGTTGTTTAATGTTTCCGTTGTTTAATGTTTCTTCAAAAATGTATTCTCCGTGTAATTTCCATGGTATTTTTGAAATCGCTTAATTAAAGTAAATTACACAAACATTTTAAAAGTTTATGCAAATTTAAAGAACATATGAAAATTCGACACGTAGTGGATCTATACTTTTCCTAAAAAAAAATATTGAACATTTGCGGTCCATGGAAGTTACATTACATTCCACGCAAATTACCCAGCAGGTAACATTTTGCTAAATACCGTATCAGATATGAAAATAAGATTAGATAAAAGTGGTTTGGGGAACTATGAACGGCTGCAATATATATTAATACTAATGCAAATTTTTTTCAGCAACTCTTTTTTTCTGAATTTCACCTCTCCGCTAAACTTAGATACAGCAAAACAAATTAGCGATAAAGTGCGTGTGCTACAAATGTGTGAAATGTGTACATTTCCTATTACTTTTGGCTTTACTAAGCCATGCAATTGAAAGTGTGTGAAAAACTTTGTGTTCGTATTTTCATAAAAATCATTACAACTGTAGCGACGATGTAATCATATTGGTACATAAGTAAGTAGTCGAATAACGAAGAATTGCAGGATTAGCGAAAAATATGAATGTATGCTCAACCGAGCAGTTACCTAGCCTAGCTTAGGCGTGGTACTACATTTTACGTTGAATACGTTCCTTAACATCAAAACATTAATAGTAGACTCATTTTCGACACTTTGAGCATGATAATAAGACGCTTTAATGATAATAAGCTTCTCTTTAACAAATTTAAATAAAAAAGGCAGATTAAACTGAACGTATATAGACTTTCTGGTTCACCGTGATTCACCGGTTTGTCGGTTGGCGAGGTAAGTGGTGATCCTAATCGCCGCATTTAACGATATGTTAACGATTATTATCGACTATTCCTAGCGATAACCAGGACCGACAGTTTTATGTGCTCATCCAAGGCACGGGAGTGGTAATACACTATTCCGCCCGACTCTGAGCAGCTACTGAGGTTTAAGACTTTCGAGGAAACCCCGAAAAAATTTGAATAACACCTTTGCTCGACCTGGGGATCGAATCTAGGACTATGAGCAGTCTAAATGATAAGCTTTGGTTTAACAGATTTAAATTAAAATAAATAACTGACAAACAATATTCATCACTTAATCTGGTGATTGCCTGAATTACAGTATAGACATTAAATATTTCATTTTAATTATTGCAAACAAAATGAAATAAAGTAATTTCCATAGGTTTTATGTAACTTCCATGGTGTTTTATTCGTGGAAATTACACCGTGGAAATCACCAAAAAGCATATATTTTGAAATTTCTCACCATTGGAAAGATATAGGCTACTAGTTTGTTATTGGCTATCTACATTTGGGAGTTAGGTATAAGACCGTAATACCCGTTTACTAAAAATAGTACGATTACATTCCAAAAATGTGACATGGAAAGTCTTAAAAATTGAGAACCAAAAATTGGAAAATTAAAGAACTTACTCTTACACCGAAATTGAGGGATTTAGGGCTACGAATACCTGATCCATAAGCCGCAGCATAAATGCAGAATCAGAAAAACCAATCCCGATAACTCTAGACCTCGTCAGTTCAGAGTAGTACCCGTCGCAATAAGCGAAGCTAAAATTTTGCCAAGTGTGTGGCATACGTGCTTACACTCATGAAATAAAAACTTTCAGTGCAATTGGATTAGAAGTTTGGCCAGGGTATAAAATGATTTGTACTTTTAAATTTTGTGTATAAATCTGATTAAAAGCGTTAGTGAATTAAAAAATATCTGCGATTGATCAGAAGACGGAGCGCGTGTTACGCGTGTAAAACGTGCCAAATTAACCGGATTTGAGGTGTTGAGGGTAAATAACTCTTATATACATGGTTATTACATAACGAAATCTATATGACACTATGCATATAGAATGTATAAACATGTTATAGTAGATTTATGTAAACATTATTTGTTTATATAGGAGATAAGAATCTGTTGACTGTTACGCTCAAAAATTGTACTCTGAAGACCCTTTTCATTATTTTATTCGACCGCCCCGTTGGTCGAGTTGTTAGCGAACCTAACCACGAATCAAGCGGGCTCAGGTTCGATTCGACTTGTGTGATGGGCATAAATGTTCGTATTTCTGGGTTTGGGTGTTATTTATAAATGTTACAGTATTGGAACGAAGTTCCTTATCGCGCGTTGTGAAAGGGGGCTAGATGGAAAAAATTCTTACGAAAAGTTGTCACGACACTTTTTGCTATAGTAAGGTATTGTAAGCACAGAAATATCCAGCCACTTCCCTTTAGCTCGTGCATTGAAAGTGAAAGAGTCTATCTACTATTTGATTGAGTTTACTTTTTTTCTAGTGCTCAGAACATAAATGACGTAGATCCTTTAGAACCATGTAAATCACTATTTAAAAACAATAAAATATTACCTAACGCTAACTGATATGTATATCTTGTAATGTATCTGTAATTGTTGTATCTGTAAATAAACACCCTCACTTGTATAACAAAGCTAGAGACACATCAAGACTGGGTTTACGGGACCCCACTAGATTAATTCTTCCATCCTGTAAATATTCCATATTACAAAAAAACGGTTACATGATGAGCATTAAGGTATTTAATAAAATACCAAAACAAATAGAGAATTACAATGACAAACAGTACAACTGCCTTACAAATTGGCTCCTTGACAAAAACTTTTATACTCTTAAGGAATTCTTTGAAAGTAAATAATTTTCTATTTTATATATACGTCTGTTGTTATTTTAGTTAAGGATTTTATTTTATGTTTAATTATTACTGTTTGTTAGATTATTTACATCATTATTTTTTTTACATCATTATTTAAATTTAGTATTATTGATAATAAATTATAATTAATTGAATTTGACATTATTTGCAACGCAACAAAAAAATAATTTGACAATTTATGACATGGATTTGAGTTTTAATATATTTATTTAATAATTTTATTTTACAAAGTATTTATTTAATAACAAATTGTAAATAAACAATCAATGTAATAATGAATATTATATTGTAATGATTTTGGTTATATTATCTGATTGAATAATCCATTTCATTATTTAAAACAATCTTTTACCATATGGTAGAACTTAGTTATTTAAATTTACGTTATAACATTACATTTATTCAATTACATAATAAGAAGCAACATTTCAATTTGTAGTCACACGCAGCAATAAATAAAGTGGCATAGATAAATGGCATCACATTTTCAAAATAAGTTTCAAATAAAACAAGTTTAGTTTGAATACCAGTACCGTAAGACGGGGTGAATAGGCACAAGACTTGTATTTCTTTATAGGTAATTGAAATATTATAAATCCATACTAATATTATAAATGCGAAAGTAACTCTGTCTGTCTGTTACGCTTTCACGACTAAACCGCTGAACCGATTTGGATAAAATTTGGTATAAATATAGTTTGAGACCCAAGAAAGGACATAGGGTAGTTCTTATCCCGGAAATCCCACGAGGGCTGGAACTATGCGGGTTTTTATTTTAGATTTTTTTTCACGCGAACGAAGTCGCGGGCACAGCTAGTGTAATATAAAATTGTACCTATAATAATGAATTTGCAGGCTAATGTGTAGCGGAATAGGTAGGAAACTAAATTAGATATTTGTAACCCTATTTCTTGCAAATAAATATTATTATTATGCATTTGGCATTACATTCGCGCCACAACAGCGGCAACGCCACATTCAAGTATATGGTGGCTATAGGCGACCTTTGTCTCTTTCCAGCAGAAAAACCATCAGCTTGTCCTCTACTGTAAAAAAATCTGTAAATCGGTTGACCCTGCAGGCCAATCCTGAAACTTCTCGCTAAATTTCAAGCTCATAAGGAGCAAAAATATACCGCAGCATAAATTTTTGTACTCCGAGAGTTTAAAAATTAAAAGTTTGTTAAACATGACAATATTTAAATTTTTGAAAAGCTGCATATTTTGAATACATGATATTCAACGCAAGTTTTTAAACTCTATCTTCACAATCGGATGCCGTCTAACCTGCGTTTTACACGTTTTGATCGGTTAAGCCGTTCAATGAAAAGCTTATATTTTTTTTAATATCCTAAGATAGCAAACAAGCAGATGGGTCTCCTGATGGAAAGAGTCAACCATCGCCTATAGACACCAAAGATGTTAATAGTGCGTTGCTATCTTGTGGCGAGGTCTAATTCCACATGCATAAGTTTACCGGCTACCTTACCCTCCAAACCGGAACACGACAGCGACAAGCACTGACGCTATTGCAGCAGGGATAGGTAAGGCGGTGGTACCTGACCCGGGCGAGACAATGCAGAACTCTACCACCTAGTAGCCACGATGGTAGTGATGGTGGATGGGTCGCCTTTTACGACCTGCCTGGTAGAACGGCAGTTGGTCTATTCTTCAAAGGAGCCCGGAACCAACACGGGGAAATAATAATACACATACAGATAAACTGACGTCATGTGAAAATAGTTGGAAAAAGGTTTCTAGAAACTCAAAACGTGGATATCCGGCGAAAACTCAGTTTATGAAAATTGGGGTGAAATCAGTAACTTTTTTTAGCAGGAAGTTAAAAAAAGGAACGCATTAGGAATTTTCCTCGCATTATGGATCGCAAGTATTGAGTTTGCAAACAAAACGGAGGAGGCTTCAAATCAAATTTGCGATAATCCCATAAGTTTGACTTACCCTTGTGAAGTTGACGATGTACTCGACGGAGTTGTTGAGAGGCAGCACGTGGACTTCATCGTAAGGAAGCCTGACGAACACGAGAGCATTTATATTACAATTACTACTGTTGCTCGCGACTTCGTCCGCGCGGACTTCGTTTACCCCGCACAGCTCCTCCCCCGTAGGTGATAGCGTGATAATATGTAGCCTATATGTTGACCCGACCTGTTATTAATATTCATGCAAAATTTGGAGTAAATTCATGCAGTACTTTTTGGGTTTACCCCGGACATACAGACAAACAGATAAACAAATAAACAGGCAAACGGACAAAAATTCTAGAAACTATATTTTTGGCTTCGATATCGATTGTAGATCACGCCCCAAGTGTTCTTTTTAAAAAATATTCAATGTACAGTTTTGACTTTCCTACGATTTTATTATATATGTATAGATTACACTAGCTGGTTAGATCTTAGATCTGGTTTTTAATTTGTTCTTTCATGGAGCCTCTAATCTTTGCTTAAAATTAAACTAGCTAAGTTACTCCTTATAAAATCATCTATGTGTCAGTGAAAGTAACGTCAAAATCGGTCAAGCTATTTTGGAGATTAGCTGGAACGAAACGACAGACCGCAAACAGTTTTTTTTAAATTAAAAGTAATGTGCAAACGTTCATATTATACGCTATATACATATAATAAAATCGTAGGAAAGTCAAAACTGTACATTGAATATTTTTTTAAAAGAATACTTGGGGCGTGATGTACAATCGATATCGAAGCCAAAAATATAGTTTTTAGAGTTTTTGTCTGTTTGTCTGTATGTATGTATACTCGAAAAGTACTGCATGGATTTACTTCAAATTTTGCATGAATATTACTAATAGGTCGGGTCAACATATAAGCTACATATTATCACGCTATCACCTACAGGAGAGGAGTAGTGCGGAGTAAACGAAGTCCGCGCGGACGAAGTCGCGAGCAACATCTAGTACATAAATAAAAACCTTATGATTGTAATCTACGTAAAAATTTATTATATTGGTTACTAGGAGTTCCGCAAGGTCTCGTTTGGGCCTGGGCTGACTGGTGATAATGAGTTTTTCAGCAGGTCTCAAAAATGGGTTTTTGGAAAGTTTTATTTTGAATATTCTATAAATTAGATGTCTCAAGGAATGTCCAATATACGTTATAAAGAAATTTAAATGAATCATTTCACATTTTTTTCTACAAAACTGCACTTTGAAGTTGTATCTCCAAATAACGTTGATTGTGTAGACAAAAAATCCATAAGATTATATCCTGATAGTTTCGTTATTCTAAAACAAACCGTTAACTGTTATAAATGGTTGAAATTGTTGTTAATTGCTTTATTTAAAAAGTATACCAATAAACCAATAATGTGAAAACTGGGGACATACAGACGTGCTTTTTACATAACTACGGTTTTTCCTTTTTTGGAATTTTAAGTAGAGTTTTCAAAGTTAGCTACGTCTACCAAAGTCGTAATTTTACTTAGGTATATCACATAAAGCAGTTCATATACAAGACAAGGCAAAAAAAAAGTTTGCCCCAATCTGCCCCGCTTAAAATGAAGTGAAGAAATATGTAGATGACGAAAATGCAAAAAAAAAAACATGTTTTTATTATAACATTGAATTGAATACCTAGAGTTTTCAATAACTATATGATTTTTGACACTTCAGCAAAGATAATTGCCTATTTACAGAAAACGTAGAAACTAATTAACCCAAAGTTTTGTTTATGTTTGGTGGGAAATTCGTGTAAAAATCGTAATTATTATTTTTATCATCTGATCGGAAGTGGTCAGTTTTTCGTTATCATAGTTCTAGTTAAATATTTCTCACGCGGATCATGTACTTGAGTATCTACTGAGTTAGAAGAAGATGTGAGTGGAAAATGGTGGTTAAAGTCATGTACTGCACATCATATCAGTAAGTGGCTCAGATAGTGGTTATTTAATAAAGTAGCTACTGCTGCCAATCAAATATGTCACACGATATTTTACTATAGAAGATATTGAGGTGTGCTGAAATTTACTAGTATATCCACCAATACACACTCGTTACCATTCCCGGTAAACCTTATTTGTGAGCAAAATCTGTGTCTCCACGAGAATTATGTGTTTTGTTCATTGACCATGGAACGAAATCAGAAGATATTAAACATACAAACAAACAAACATAGAAGAACATCACCGCCTGTCATTTGCAAAAAGCGAAGTTGTTGTGAGGTGAATACTCCTCAGAAGTCCTTAGAAATACTCCTAAGATTGCTTTTATCACATTTTAACGACCGTTGGACTAAATCTAGCCAAACTTAAGAACGTTTTTTTAGTAAACATTCATCGTGGTTAGACGGTGAGTTTAGAGTACGATTCGATGAAGAACCTTACATGGTCGTCTATTCACATCCGTCCCATATATTATAAAAAAACCGTCTCTCACTATTTCTAAGGAACTATTAGAAGCTAAAAACCTACTAGATATTTAAATATGTATCTATTTCATTAGGTATTTTAATTAGATTAATTTTACGTAAATTAGAATTACATAATCCACTGCGGCATATAAATAGATACTAGCTGCTATTTACCTTAATTTTATCTTTATACATCATTATATACATAAAAAAGTAGTAATTAATAGCGTTATATCGTAAAACTGCGTAGATATATAATACATGTAATTTTTATTAAGCAAACTTCAAGTAGGTAAACTCTCTGTTTTTGTATGGAAAATTAACAATTTTATTTTCGTGCGTCTTTTATACAATATAAAATATAAATAAATGATTAATAATAGTGATTTTATTTGATAGTCTATATTCCAATATACAATATATCCAAGATACAATATGCCAAATTTTGTTTCGTTATTTCAATTAACTACAAAGTTACAGATTTTTGAGAAGGTACGGGCGGTTCTGGCCCATAGTGAAGTGGTAGACTGTGCTTACTCTTGATACGGCGTTCTGTGTCGATTTCGCAGAATAAAATCGTTCTTATATGTTAAGTTCGGCACTAAATCAATAAAAAATTGGATGTTTCAGAAACTAGATGTGGTAAATTATAAAGTCTGTTTTTTAATCTATTTGTTTAGTATATATGTCGCAGTGAAATTGTCAATAGCCGTTAGATTATAATCTACCTAGGGATTTTATAATTTGGTTAGGTTAGGTTAGCAGTTAAATTATAATATCACTTAGGTAGATTGTAATCTAACGGTATTGACAATTTCACTGCGACATATATAATATTACAAAACTGGAGTCAAAAAATTATAACTACCGCTGTCCGTTGGTCTGTGCATTTTTTGTTGTCTTCCCGTTTTAGAAAAATATAGACAACAGATTGCTATAATTCCTTTAAGATAATATTTTACTTATTCGAAGGATGAACCCATAACTGAACTCATAACCGTTTCGAAAATAGTTTTGTTTACAAGGAACCAAGAAAAAAACAAACTAAAAAGTAACAGAAAAAAGAGAAAAACTACAAGAAACCTAATCATTCCATCAAGTTTTGAAGAAAGTGACTTTTCAGTTAACGATGATACTGACGAAAGCCCTGACAGAAATCAAAGTAGAAACGCTTAATGTTTTTATTGTCATGGTTTATTTTCTGAAGATATAAGAGGAGAACACTGGATCCAGTGTCCGGTTTGTAATCGATGGCATTCATGGCAATCGACGACATGGCAATACATAATAGTACAAGTATCGATGGATGGGCTCACGGGGAATGTGCTGATGTTGACAATATCAACTATATATGCGAATTTTTAAGTGGTTAGTTGAACTTTAATAAAGTAAGAATGTTTCAGAGGCATATTCTTATGGATCTCAAAATGATTATAACTATGTTGGTGGTAATTTGGATTATATTCTAATGTTGTAATAATAAATTACCTTGTGATATTAAACTGGTTGATAAATTTGATTACCTATTTTATATAATTTCTAAGATTTGATATTTATTTAGTGTGTTTAATTATAAGAGTGGTCCATATAAGACGTACAAGGTCCATATTAAATACTTGGTGGTCCATTTTTAACACCTTGTAACAAAAGTTGATATTAGTAGTATTTACAAATAATTAGTAAGTTTGTTAGAAAGTTTGTTTTTAATTACGTTTTGATATAAAAATGTTATTGTTGAATATTATTAATCTAAAAATAAGTTCATTATCTTCATAAATTTGGGTTTTATATAAAGAAAACTATACGGTGGTCCATATTTAGGGAACTTACTCTACTCAGGCAAATGTGATGTACGAGTGTAGTGACGCATTGGCTCGTACAAGGACAGTAAACTCAAAACAACTATTCAAGCGGTACGCAAAGATGTCACAGAAAATTTCGTTTACGGATGAGATTATTTTACAATTGAGCAATATTTGAACAAACAAAATGGCTGTATTTATGCTCAAAGCTCTAAGAAAGCTTCCTAATTAGCTAACAGAGTACAACGTGGACATTATCCGACCGAGTTTAGTGGGGCGTTAGCTATGAAGGAGTGACTGAGCCATATTTTTGTGAAAAAGGTATCAAAACATCGGCACGAATGTAGCAAGATACTATTTTTAAGAAGATACTTAAGCCTCCATGTTCAATATTCAAGAATGGTCCTTTGGCAGCGTTGGTCCCGGCCTCCTTTGTAGAATAGGCCAACTGCCGTTCTGCCAGGCAGGTCGTAAAAGGCGACCGATTGGCTATCGAGTCACTACCATCGTGGCTACTAGGTGGTAGAGTTCTGCATTGTCTCGCCCGGGTCTGGTAACACCGCCTTACCTATTCCTGCCGCAATAGCGTCAGTGCTTGTTGCTGTCGTGTTCCGGTTTGGAGGGTAAGGTATCCGGTAAACTTATGCATGTGACATTATACCTCGCCACAAGATAGCAACGCACCATTAATAGAACATATATTGGCTATGAATAGTTTGGTAGATCTTTGTAAGTATAATGAAGAGAGATGCAACTCTTTGTTCAATAATTATTTACATCATAAGTCACCCACTGCACAAGACCATTTACCACCATCTTTGAATTGCATAACTTTGCCACAAGTTCAGTCTGAGGGTTTGTCTGTCAGTTTCAGTACTGCTACTTCACCTATAAAAGATCACCACAATTTGGAAAATAAAAGGATTATTATGTATTGTGATGAGATTGGTAAAAACATGGGACAAATATTATCTGAAACATTTGGTTATCCTATAACAAACTTTTGTATACCAAATGCTAGCTTTTCTTATATTGTTGAAAAAATTGTTTCTAATAATTATAGCAAAAATACTATACTAATATTATGTACTGGGAGAAGAGGGAATGCCAATATAAACATTGTAAAAAAGTATTTTAAACAATTATCTATGTTAAATGTTGAAAAGATATTTCTATTTGCATTACCATATAGCAACAGTTTGCCACAGACTGAAAATAATATTAGATATAAGTGCAATATTAGATTACAAACAATGTCATTGTATGACGATAAATTTCAATTCATAGATTGTAATTCATTTATTAAAATTAAATACTTTTTAACTAAAGATAAATTTTATCTTTCTAATTACTATAAAAGACAAATAGCAATTTCGCTATATTTTTATATTTCTAATAAAGCCAAATGCTTGGCTAACACAGCTGCTTCTATTGAGCAGCTACGTAATTTAAGTAGCATTCCTTTGAGCGTGGAACATGTTCCACATAATTTAAATTAGTAATTAAGACAATGGAGTCAACCTCTTGCAATGCATTATTTGGTACTAATAGACATTTAAATTTCAGTGTAAGCGAAATTGCCATTGATACACAATATGTATGTTATAAAGGCAAATGTAAAGAAAATGTACCATCAGCTAATAATAAAAAAGAATTAAACTGTCGGTTAAACCTGGTTCACCAAAATATTCAAGGGCTGATGGGTAAAGATTTGGAATTGGAGTTGTTCATGAACTGTAATAACGTGGACATTCTTTGTATAACAGAACACTGGCTTAAAAGTCATCAGATCATGTTCAGCTTCAATAATCACATAGTTGGCAGCTCGTTTAGCAGAAGTAAGATGATACATGGTGGCTCTTTAATTATTGTTAACAAACTAATTAAATTTAAAGAACGTAAAGATATTGTGAGCCTTTCTGTTGAACGAGTCATCGAGATTGCTTGTATTGAGTTCGAGCAATTTATTGTAATAAGTGTATATAAGCCTCCTTGTGCAGCTTTTGAGGAGTTTTCTAACAAAATGGAGGAGGTTATGTATAAAGCCTCAAATTCAAAGATGAACATTGTTATCTGTGGAGATTTTAACATTAATATTTTAGAACAATCTTCTTTATCACATAAGTTTATAAATCTATTCAAATCTTATAATTTACACAAAATTTTCTATGAACCAACTAGATTAACTGCCTCTAGTGCTACTTGTATAGATAACATATTTTCAAATATAACACCTACAAATAGCTCAATTATAAATACATTAGATTCAGACCATACTGGGCAATCAGTTCAATTTTTGAGAGTACCAAATAAACTTCAGAGAAAAGAAATTGTTTTTGTTCCTATAAATAGTAGTCGATTAGAACGTTTTAAAAAAAATTTAGCTGCAAAATTGCCTGAGATGCCCTTTCAAGAAAATCCAAATAATTTATATGATACATTCTTTAATTTGATAGATACAGAATATAGGCAAATATTTACACCAAAATCTATATCTGTAAGTAAACGCAGAGGTTTTAGTGAGTGGGCAACTGCAGGAATTTTTAAAAGCAGGAATCGGTTATTTGATTTATATTATGAAAAATCTTTTAATCATAGTACTGAATTCAAAGAGTATGTCAAAAATTATTCAAAGATTTTTAAAAGAGCTTGCAATGCTGCCAAGTCAATACACATAAAAAATATGATAAAACACTCTTCTAACAAAATAAAGGCAACATGGAACATCATAAATTGTGAAATTGGCAAGACTAGTATTTTTGATGAAGAATACCAATTAGATGTAGAAGGAGTCAATGTTACGGGATATTTGGAGGTAGCTAAGGAATTTGAAAAATTCTTCTCTAATGTGGCCATCAGAACAACCCAAAGTCTAAGCTCTTCAGCCAGTACCGCGGAATTATTATTGAAGCAATGTGTCAACAAGTGTGAATCAAATTTTGAATTTTCTTTTATTGATTCTAAAGATATATTAAATGCTTTCAAAACACTAGAAATTAAAAAAACTGCAGATTTATGGGGCCATTCCCTTAAAATCATTGCCTCAGTAATAAATATCATTGCACCATACTTAGCTGTAATATTTAACTGCTGTATAACAAATGGTGTTTTTCCTGATTTAATGAAACTCTCAAGAGTAATTCCAATATTTAAGTCTGGCTGTAAATCAGATCCCACTAACTTTCGGCCTATCTCGGTTCTGCCTTCCCTGAGTAAAATATTTGAAAAAATAATTCTTAATCAAATGTTAAAACATTTTAACAAATTTGAACTGTTTCATCCTAAACAATTTGGATTTACAAAGGGTCGCTCAACCGTAGATGCTGGTGTGGAATTATTGAAAAAAATCTATGAAGCCTGGGAGGAATCACATGATGCAATTGGAGTATTTTGTGATTTATCTAAGGCATTTGACTGTGTTCATCATAATACTTTAATCAGGAAATTACACTACTATGGCATTAGAGGTAAGGCCCTCGATCTTCTGACTTCGTATTTGAATGGAAGAACTCAGAGGGTCGATATCAATGGAATAAGATCAAACGGTGCCACTGTCACCATGGGTGTTCCACAAGGATCCATTCTTGGTCCGTTTTTGTTTTTGATATATATAAATGACTTGCCCTTCTTTGTTGGCGATAGGCATGGAATCGTACTGTTTGCGGATGACACTTCACTTTTATTTAAAGTGAAAAGACGAGTTGGTAAGTATGACGAAGTGAACATTGCGATTTCAAAAGTTGTACAATGGTTCAATGTTAACAACCTCCTATTAAATGGAAATAAAACCAAGTGTATTAGATTCTCAACGCCTAATGTAAGGCATATAGATACCAATGTACAACTTAACGGGGACAAATTGGATCTTGTGGACTCTACTGTCTTTTTAGGGATTACGATAGATAAAAAACTACAGTGGGGACCACATATCGACAAATTAACGAGTAAACTGAGTTCAGCGGCATTTGCAGTTAAAAAAATGAGACAGATTAGTGATGTAGACACTGCGAAAATTGTGTATTTTAGTTATTTTCATAGTATTATGTCTTATGGGATTCTACTATGGGGAAATTCCACTGATATAAATACAATCTTTGTTTTACAAAAAAGAGCTGTAAGAGCTATTTACAATCTCAGTCCACGAGTTTCCCTAAAAGAAAAATTTAAAGAAATTAATATTTTAACCGTACCATCACAGTTTATATTTGAAAACTTGATGTATATTCGTAAAAATATTTCTTCATTTAAGAAAAATAGTGATGTACATAATGTAAACACAAGGAACAAAAACAATCTTGCTCTGCATGTATCACGTCTCCACAGAATAAGTAACTCTTTTATGGGGCAATCTATACGCTTTTACAATAAACTTCCAAATGCTATTATAGATCTACCAATACACAAATTTAAAAAATGTATCAAATCGAAACTTTGTAAAAAAGGTTACTATAAAATATCTGAATATTTGGATGATAATAAGGCATGGGATTAATTGCTCCTCATAGCAGTCTCATAATAATTATAATATATTATTCATAAATACATTGTAATTGTAATTGTAATAACATTGTTTAAAAAAATGTACATGCACAAAAAAAGACAAGCCCGCTGAGTTTCTTCCGCCGGATCTTCTCAGTGTGTGGCCGCGTTTCCGATCCGGTAGTAACTCAAAAAATGTTGACTCGTCAAAAGTGCCTGTAAAGGATAATTTGAATAAAAATGTTTTGACTTTGACTTTGACTTTGAATATCTTTGGTGTTTATAGGCGATGGTTGACTCTTTCCATCAGGAGACCCATCTGCTTGTTTGCTATCTTATGACATAAAAAAAAATTAAAAAAAAATCATAAAGCTTGATCCACCCAATCTTGGTTAGCAACCAACTTCCCAGACTTTATCAGAGCTGAAGAGTGGTATTTGTCTAGTACCGATTTTAATCTGCTGGATCATGATTTGTGGTTAGTTTTAGAGAGTATGGCTTGCTCTAAACGCCATGATAATTTGGAGAAAACAATTCATACTATTGGCAGTGAAAAATTTTCCCATGGAAAGATTGCGTACTTCTATTGACAACTGACCCTACGTACCCGGCATCACTAGGTACTACAAATACATGCTATACTAAAATACAGGCGGTAACAGAACATATAGATATTGAACCGCCGTTACATGGTTATTTGGGTATAGAGGCAATATATAGATATCTATATACGATTTATGTCGTTCACTCCTACTAGGTGTATATAAAAACACCCAAACCCAGAAAAACAAACATCTATGATTACCATACAAATATTTGTCCCTTTCGAGAATCGAACCAGGAAAGTCCTGAACTTTGAACGTTCGAGATAGGCTACGAAAGGTAGGGATGTGCCGTAGCTTGTAAAGCTATATGTCTGTGCGTTTGTGCTGTTGGTAACGAAGGAGCTATCAACAAACGCTCATGGTCAGAGTGCTAAGTGTGAGTTTTTCTTTTCGCATTCGATCGTGAGCGCGTTTGGAGTTTACTAGGAATTTGTATGTGATTTGTACAGCACCACCTAGTGGTAAACGTGAGAAACCAGTGTACCACTAGGTGGCGCTGTACAAATCACATACAAATTCCTAGTAAACTCGAAACGCGCTCACGATCGAATACGAAAAGAAAAACTCACACTTAGCACTCAGTATGTATAAGTAGCGCTTATCGAGACGACGTCTCCTCCATGGAATGTGACGACGTCGCGTAAGGATGCAAAATATATCCTAACGGCCAGGCAAGGTGTATCTACTGGCTGGGAGCGACGTCGACTTGAGAAACTTGTACATATACCTGTACTTATTTTGTTACAAGATTAATTGTTGATAAAATAGCACTTAGGATTTATTGAACTTGAAATATGTTTGAAGCGTTGAAGTTAGCTTGACCACTACCACCTCGCTTGGGTGTTTCTTAAGCAGGTGATGTCGGTTTTACCTGGAATATACCTGTTGTGTGAACCACTTACACTGTCTTGCACGATGTCAACCACTAATTCAGGGTTGACATTGGCTCGTGCATCGTTTACAACCTGCTGATGCGCAGTAACTGAATGTAATTAATAGATGTTAAGTACACACTGGCGTTAAGCGAAAACTCTTAAGTTACGTATTTTTAACATAAAATATTATTATCATTTAGGTATCACTAATCGAAGACTAAGTTGGGCTCGTGGAGACCTTGACCTCATAACTTAGATATGCAGTTGATCAACAATTCCTTATCACGCACTACGATACTAGTGCGAGCGTAACACATGTTACATTTTTTTTTTAAATAGATATACGTATATGAATATGCATATATTTTTACAGTACACAGTCATATTTCCCTGAATTTAAGTCATGTATAACTAAGGTACTTACTCGTACTTGACATATTAACTGGTAGTAGCTACTAGGACAATAAAATCAAATTCTAGATATAACAGTATAAGTTCAAATCTACTAAGTGTAACCACAACTCTCAGCTATATTTGTGAATGTGAGGAATAATTAAATATCATTGGTTACAACGACATCTGTGCATGGTATACAGTCAATATACTTTAAATAAATTTATTTTTCGCTGCTTATTCTCAGATACTCACTGAAGTTGCACGACTGTGATGGAGTCAAAGGCACTTGCGCACGCGCTGCAGAACACGACGAGACACACGAACACGGTTAACTTATTATCACATACACGGTAGGAAATACAACCCATTTCATTAGGAACTAAAAATTTTCTAAAAACGCAATAAATACCCCACGTTTCACTACTTACTTTCTTAAGTATTTAAGTAAAAATTGTTTTTGAGAATAAAAATTACGATTACATTATAGCTGAGTTAGAAATTAGTTTAATAAATTTTATATAATGAGCTAATTAAGAGACCACATAATACTTGGAAGTACATATGTATACTAGGTCGCAAAAGCGGAAACACTTTTGATACAAAGCGGAGTGTTGGGAGATATCGCAAAATTAACTAGCAAATATTATAAATACATGCTTTATTAGGCCTCGTAGCGAAGTAACCTAAAGTCCCAAACCTGTGCACCTTATCAGTAGAGATATACGCTATCTGTATCGATGTGGTGGTGCCGATAAATGATTGACTCATCTATCACAATTCTGTGAAATGTATCTATACCAAAACATACATGACCAACATTACACGGACGGACATGTCATTTTGTATGAGGGCCATTAAATTTTATTTTCAAGATTTTGTATCTATTTCGACGTGCCTAACTCGCAATAATAAAATATGTAATAGAACGTTTTTTGATTCTTTTAAACATGAACTTAACGACGTGTCTTGTGTTAGGAGAATTGGATATGGATACTCGGAAATACATGAATGTGTGTAAGTAAAATATTACGCCCTGAAAATATATTATTAACTTACCTGCCTGCAACAATGTAAAATGGCCTACGCGGCCAGTGGAGATCGTAAAGATTTATAAGTTATAATGCACCAATTTTTTTCAGTCACTAACACGGACAGCAGCTAACACGGGCTGAGAACCGAAGTCCATATCATCGCGTGTGTTTTTGTATATGTCGCAGTGAAATTGTCAGTACCGTTAGATTATAATCACTGCGACATATATAAATATATTTATAAGTAGTTTGTTAGTCGAGGCAAAGCATTGCCCGATAGGACGGCGTCTTAGCACCCCATGTTTTGAAAAAACATGCAAAAGGTTGGGCCAAGATAAGGAACAAAACAAGTGGAAAAGTGCCAATCGGTGACAAGTCAATCGTAGTGAAATTGAGCTTTTACTGAGCTTCGCCTTATTCCAGGGAATCGAAAATCCTTCCAAACAAAATTGTATTTAATACATGAGAAAAAACTAAGGTGTTGATACAAAATCGTGCATAGAAATTACCGAGGAACCGTTTAAAACTTAAGTCCTTACTGCGTGATTCAGCGTTGAAATGTGACGATTGGACGTAAATTCCTTAGTGATATTTTCCTGTTTACACCACTTTGGATACATTTATCTACTAGTATCCGTTTCTTGGACGCGCTCCCGGTGTAAATTGCATAATATAAGAGAAATGAGTTTGACTGCCATTGTCAGTTGTCACACGTCTACGTGTCTAGACCTCGGCTGAATTAAAATATAATTCCATCATTCTGGAGAATGAGTTGTCCGAGACACCTCACACTATGGATCCATTGGCTGAACATGGCCGTGGTCGCATTAGTCACATCTCTGGTTACCTCAGCCCGCTTATGATAAGCACCGGGATAAAATTTTGTCAACTCATTTTTCATTATTGAAAATTTTATCTCTACGTGCATGCTGTATAGCTAACATGGCTGCATACCTGAACGACCAACTTTATATGGTAATAGTCGAGATTATAATAATGTGCGTACATCTCATGCCTCGGCTGCACTTGCGTCGATCGTCCCGAAGTTATATGCGTGCTAAGACACACGTAGTCTGGAATGTATGCGACAATAGCCGATAATAGTCGGTCACGTCTGCATTTATCGTGTCATTGCACGAAGCTTTGTGACGATAGGTCACGCAAGTACCATTGCTTCGAAATTTTTGAACCTACCGATTATTAAGCTAAAGCAATAGTTAAATTGAGTTAAATACCATTTGAATATGACCATTTGAAATTTGATCGCCGTTTCCAAAATATACAGTTTTTCAAAAATCATTATACTGCCATTTTTATCAAAATAGACTGCATGTATGATTGTTTCGTTGGTTCATTCGTAAGTGTTTTCTTGCTGTTTTTGTGACTTAGCAGTTGAGACATTTCAATATTTCTTAGAACTGAAAAAATTTATGCTTATAATTTTTACTCTTTTGAGCTTAAAATACCTTAATTTCAGCGGGAAGTTTCAGGGATGGCGTGCAAGGTCAACCGTTTACAGATTTTTCACAATATGATTATTGTGAAACAGTACAAGTGTATTAATTGATTAATATTGTATTGAGATCAATTTTCAATCTTAACCCGAGGGTAAAAAGCTAAAAAAAGGTATATTCGTGCCCTTATCTCCGAAGAGGTAGGCACAGGTACAACGTGTGCATCCACGATTAGCCGAAGATAAGTCATAGTCCCACAACGTGATAGGTGACCAGCCTATCACCAACCGGGCACTATTCCAATTCCGGGCAACGTAGTTTTTATTAGAAAATTGAAAAATCGCATTTTTGATTTGTCTGACTCGGGAATCGAACCCCGAGGGTTTCTCTGAGAAAAATTCGAAAAATTTATTCGCTGAGTTTCTACCGTCAATCCTTCGTGCCTGCGGTAAGTCCAATATTAATCCTAAAAGGTTAATTAAATAAAACTTTTTTTGAATTCGAAAATCGATGTGAGGACTTCCAGATTTTAGAATAAAAAATATTTATCTTAGCGAAATGTTAAAAATGTGTTTTTCTTTATTAGATCAACTTTCATATTTTTTAATACGCATGTTTCTTTGAAAACTCTTTTACAAAATAGCTACCATATTTAAAAGTTAATTTCTATGAGTATTAGACTTTAAGAGCGAAATGGTGGCGCGAGATGGATCTTGAGTTGCTACATATTATAGGTAGACTGTACTTTATTATACGTAGACCAGAAAATATGGTATAAAATTTTAGTAGAAAACCTTATAAGTGTTCACGGTATATAATATTAATAATAATAAAAATCGTGTTTTTAATAAATCACGAAAATAACTAAAAAAATTTAGTCTTAGAAACATGTTTTTTTTATTTTAGTTTTATTTTCCTGCGCTCTCCTAGACCAAAGCCTGACGATGCCTTTGATGAGAATATAATGTTTGGGTTTACGCTTACGTTTGAAAAATACGCTGGATTTTTTTTTAGTTAGACTAGCTGTTGCCTGCGACTTCGTCCGCGCGGACTTCGTTTACACCGCACTACTCCTCTCCTGTAGGTGATAACGTGATAATATGTAACCTATATGTTGACCCGACCTGTTAGTAATATTCATGCAAAATTTGAAGTAAATCCATGCAGTACTTTTTGAGTTTACCCCGGACATACAAACAGACAAACAGACACAAAAATCTTATCTATTATAATATTATTATAATATTATCTATACATATAATAAAATCGTACGAAAGTCAAAACTGTACATTGAATATTTTTTTTAAAAAATACTTGAGGCGTGATCTATAATCGATATCGAAGCCAAAAATATAGTTTTTAGAATTTTTGTCTGTTTGTCTGTATGTCTGTTTGCCTGTATCTTAAAAACTAATACTGTACAAAATTAAGATTTTTTAACTCTGAAAAAAAAATCTTTGCTTATGTATATATAATAAATATTCACGGGACAAATTACACTTACTGATCTAACCCCGAAGCAAGCAAATTAATTGCTTGTGTTATGGGTGTCAGTCAACGATAGTAATACATAGAAATACATAAGTATATAAATACTGGAATATATTTAACTAGCAAAAAGCAGAGCTTTTTTGGGCTCGCAAAGTTATACTATCTAGTAATATTGTTAGAAAAGTATTTTTATGAGAATTACATCTTTTAATGTATAGACTTTATTTATAATAATAAAGTCTATAAGTCTTTTAATGTATAGAAAAATAATAGTAGTTTGCTCACCAAGGCGAGAAAATGACCGATACCTTACGAGAGTGTAGTTTCAATACACTCAGGTATCGCATTTTCTCCCGAGTGATACATACTGCTTTATACTACACCAATGAGGAAAATAAAAACATTTTAGTTAAAAATATTAAAATTATTACAATTATTGAAACTCCATAAATTCTTCATATGTTTTGTTGTATTTATGCTTGGACTTTTCTGGCAAAAGGTTTAAAATGACTGTTTGAGCAGCTTCTTTTAATTCAGGCGGCGTAAATAAATCTTCATTCTCGCTACTAGACATAGACATCAGAACAGAATGTAAGAAGAAGATACAATAAAAAAGAAAATTCGCGCGTACAATGGTTTTATTTTTTAATATTGAGGAGGCAAATGAAATAAAGCACACACTGCCAAGTTTCCTTAGTAAATGCTAGTGGCCAGTAACATTTTGTGCTTCGAGATACAAAGTTATGAATTTTCTCTGTTCACACACTGTTCCCCGTCAGCCAGCCCCTCCCCCTCTCTCTCTCCTCTCCCCTCCCCCCCTCAAACTCCCCTCCCCATTTCCCTCCTCCTCCCCATCCCCCTCTCTCTCCCCCCTCCACTCCCCTCCCCCTCTCCACCTCCCATCCCCCCTCCCTCTCCCCTCCTCATATCCCACTTCCTCCCCCTCCCCCTCCCTCTCCCTCTCTATTTTTATGGTAGATAACATATCTAGACATGAATTTAAACTACTACGTCGAAGCACAAACCTAAAAGTCCGATAATTTTTGAGTAAAATGTACCACAAAAGTGCACAGAAAGTGGCCTAGTGTAGGGCTCGCTTCGCTCGCCCTAATAAACATCCAGACCCGGAAATACAAACATATGCTCATCACATAAATGCTTGTCGCCGTCGGAGATCGAACCCGAGCACCGTCGATTGCGTAGTCAGGGTCACTAACCACTCGACCAACGGGGCGGTCATAATATGTATAGTTTTCCTTTTAGCTTAAATACCTTAATTTAGCGGGAAGTTTCAGGTTAAATAAATTAGCCACACTGCGGCGATGAGCGAGGCTCTGGAGTTTTTCGCCTAACAGATCATCGTCGTTTATGAGCCTCTTGGCATGCCTCTCTATCGTCTCAAGCGTTTTCAACTGGTATTTGGCGGATCCATTCCAGAGGTGAGAGCAGTACTATTCCATGCACGAACGGATTAGTGCTTGATAAAGGTTGAGCAACTGTCCCGGGCTGAAATACTGTCTGACCTTCGCGAGAATACCAAGCTTTTTTTTAAAGCAAGTTGATCTTTTGATTTGGTGTACGAACTAAAGTTGAGAGTAGGTGTTAAGGTTACCTACCAAACCAAGGAGCTCGAGGTGGTTAGTTATCGGCAGGGATATACCCCGAAAAGATTGAGACAAGTGGATTGGACTCCATTAAGCGGAGAATAAACACGGATGAGTCTAAGTCGCATTAAACTTGACCAGATTGGCATCACCTCAATCAAAGACTGCCTGTAAGGACAGGTTCATATGATCAACCATTGTCTCTCTGAGAGACCGGAACTGTGCCGTACCGGCTCGCGCGCTGGATGCGTAATTCTCCACAACAGTGCTATCGTCTGCGTACCCATAGATACCGGGCTTCAGCAAATCGTTAATATGTAGCAGGAATAGAGTTGTGGAGAAAACTGATCCCTGAGGGGCATTTATAGCCATTTGGTTGGACGAGCAGCCGTCGACGACTACTCTAATCGACCAGTCACTGAAAGAAATCTGAGATCCAGGCGCAAAGATCAGTAGGCAGAGACCAGGACGATGGAAGCCTGCCAATAAGACTATCATGCCAGACCCTGTCAAAGGCCTTCGAGATATCAAGGGAAACAGCTAGTGCTTCACCATGCTTCTCGATGGCCGCAACTCCCTGTCACAGCATCCGCGCAGGTCAAGAAGTTTTCAAAGAAGAAACGCATCAATTCCCAATGTGCTGGCTTATATCGCTCAACGCGCCGAGCCCCTGGGACTTGGATCAAGCGGCGAGTAGACAGATACAGATTTCACCAGTCAGTGATCGGAGCTGGCAAGCGGAGAGAAAATCGCCACATAACTATTTTTGCCAGGATTTAAACTATAATAATTTTATCTGATATCCCTATATCTGTAGATTATTGTCAAAATTTAATAAAATCTTTAGACAAAAACAAGGGTACAGGAAGTGACAAGTTACCGCCCATATTTTTATTAACTATACTTCATCGAGTTGCATACCCCTTACATATTTATTTAACCGCTGCTTTAAAGGTCTTTCGCGGACATTTGGTAAATAGCGCACATTGTGCCTATCCATAAAAGAGCCTCAAAACTAATATAGATTATTATCGGCTTACTCATCCAGATGACTACCAGGTCTTCGACGAAGACCCGCTTGGTTCGTCAGACCACTGTTTGGTCCGTACCATGGTGCCAAATGTGCGTCATGTAAGACCTCGCTTTTGCAGGCTGTTGACGCGTGTGGCACTACAGATCAGCGGATTGGGACAGGATGCGGTCCTTCTTTGCTTCCTACCCATGGGCGCAGATATTTATCTCGCTGGATGATCCAAGTGCTGTTGCTGACTCTGTCGCTGCAGGTTATGGAACTTTTTATTCCATTCTTTGTGGCGCCAATGGGTAGCAAGTCCCAGCCCGGGTTTGACCGCCAATGCAAATTGGCTTTACGTCATAAGCAACCAAGCCTGGGCCAGTGCATGAGCGGCTTGTGATGAAAAAACCAGTTTACTCAGAAAGAAGTACGATTTTGCGTCAAAGGCAAAAGCAAAGTCGGAGCAAATTAACAGAATTGGCAGGAAATTAGTTCGCCTTCCCTCGGGAACACGTGCGTTCTGGTCCCTTGCCAAAGCTGTTTTAGGGAATTTCTGTAAGCCCTCCTTTCCATCTGCACAATAATAATAGCTTTTGGGCCCACACGGCAAAAGAAAAAGCCGATCTTTTGGGCTCACTTTTTGTAAGGAACTCGAGTTTGGATGACCATGAAAATACACCACCAACTATCCCAGTATAGTAGTTTAATGCCAGAGGTTCCTTCAAAACTCTGTTCGAAAAGCTTTAGTTTTCCTGGATATCCATAAGTCGAGTGGGCCTGACGCTATTTCACCAATCGTGTTAAGAACGTGTGCTCCCGAGTTGGTTCCGGTGTTGACGCGACCTTTCCGGCTCTCGTATAATTCAGGCGTCGTACCAAATTCCTGGAAGACAGCTTTAGTGCACCCAATACCCAACAAAGGCGATCATTCAAATCCGAGCAATTATCAGTCCATAGCTATCACCTCATTGTTCTCAAAGATAATGGAATCCATTATCAACTGCTCTTAAGGTACCTAGAAGAGAATCCGTTGATAAGTTACCTTCAGTATGGTTTCCGTCGCGGTCGTTCGGCAGGTGACTTTTTGGTCTACCTTACTCATAGATGGGCGAAGGCAGTTGAGACCAAAGTGAAGCGCTAGCCGTTAGTTTGGACATAGCGAAGGATTTGATAGGGTGTGGCACAAAGCACTTCTTGCAAAACTTCCATCTTATGGACTCTCTGATAAATTATGCAACTGGATCACCAGTTTTTTGACAGATCGTAGCATTAAGGTTGTTGTTGACGGTGTATGCTCAGACCCAAAATCTGTTAAAAAAGGGTTTAAACTTGGAAAAGGTCCACAACAGGTGACGAGCGACTGTCTGGATTATGCTTGTTAAGTGTCCACCGAAGCTAGATAACCAAGGATAATAAAGACAACTTTATAGAAAACGTCATTAAGGCGATTACAGCTGCGAACGACCTTGAGTTTCTAACATGAGCAGCGCAAATATTATTTAGCGCGCTGGCATGGTCCAAAGTCAAAGAGTATTTACAGTGGATGCAGATACCTACGTTTTAACATTTTTGTTCACCTATATGAACTTTTATCATCATGAATCGACTGAATGTTGTCAAACTCAAAACCAATAACCAGTAATCGCTCATTTATCGATTACATATACATTCATTTTAGAAAAACGATAAATATCTAAAGAAAAAAAATATACCGAAAATCGACAAAAAATTATATAACAATTGACGCAATAATAACAGTTACGTATCCTATTTCTTTGAAAGTGTTGTAATATACAATACATCTCGTGTAGCACTTTATTTTAATACATACAATCGACAATTAATATTTTACAAAACCTTTCAAAATTTGATTTTGTAAAATGTAATCTCTTGAATAATATTTTAAAATTAACATGAGCTTCTTAGATTTTGTTTCAAAATCTCGTAATAAAAAAGAAGATATATAAATTGATTTAATGTTTATAGAGGAAACTACTAAATAAGTTGGTTTATTTAGACTATTTGTATGTATAATATATTTTATTTATTTATTTTTAGTTGCGAAGTCCTTACTACCTTCAAATAGTACCAGTTTTTATTTTTTTCTTCAGAGTTTTGCTTTTTATTCGCTTGCTTGAATGATCTTCGTTGTTTATGTTTTATTTTTTTTTTATTTTTGTACATTTATACAAAATATTGACAAAATACTTATCTATCTATAGCTAATAAAAAATTCAAGCGTAAACGTAGGTAAGTACATGAATAGTCTCAAAATATTATTCAGCGTTTATTCGCAAACAAGACTATTTATAAAGTACTAGCTTTCAGCCCCTTTAATACACTATTTTACCTCTTTAAGAGATAATACTCACAGCATCCTTACATGCACGTTTATTTAATTGAATTAAAGAACATGACTAATAAATTTGAAGAGATTTTGATTAAACATATTTTGTTTTTTTTACAAACGTTACCACTTTTTTCATCGTTTGAAGAGATGACATTTGAAAACCATTAACTCGTATTCATTTAATTGTATTAAAAATCATAAATACTAAGTTTTAAATAATTTTTACAATATTCTACAGTAAACAATCTATTTTTTATACAGACATCAATGCTTTAAGGAATGAAATTTAAAAAAAATCCTAAATATATGATTCTTAAATTGTGTTGAAGAACGTAAGTGCCAAATTTCATGTTATTTTGACCATAAACGTTTGATTTTTCATATAAATTGTAACACACACTTTTACTCCTTTAATGGATGAAACTTCTAACATTACATGCATGTTTCTTCAATTTCGATTGAAGAGCATAAGTACTAAAAAATCCGAAAACTCGTACATCTTAATTGTATTAAAAATCATAAATACTAAATTAAAATAACTTAGATTTTATAGTAATGCAATAAATAAACAATTCATTTTTGATAGAAACTTTAAAGCCTCTTTTTACCTCTCTATGGGCTAGAATTCAAAAAGACATTAAATTTGTATTTCATTTTTTTCAGATAAAAGATAATTTAATTACAGCATATCATTCATTTCAACCCAAAAATGACAGAGTTTCATACAAACTTTCACCCCCTATTTCACCATCTTAGGGGATGAATTTAAAAAAATCCTTTCTTATTCCTTGTCTATATCATAAGAACAACATCTGTAAAAAAACAGCCTTCTCGGTCCAAGCTCATTATCTACTATAAAAAAACATCCAAGTGTAAACGAAATGTTCAATTTCCAAACGGCACAACCTTACTATTGTGCCAAACGTTCTATCTGTACTATTACTCTTTGACTCGAATATGGAGAGCGGAGCGAGCTAACATGCGACACAGCCTCCCCGTATGAACGCTACCGGGAGACTGACTTTCGACGCGAGCGCTGTCCGCGAATTAAATAATAAGGTTTTTATTGATTTAATAGCACACTATAATGATATTGTAAAATTTTGAACTTAAATTTTATAAAGCAATAAATTGTCTGTAATAAAAAGAAAAAATCATCAAAATCGTTACAGTAGTTTGGAAGTTATAAGCAAATTTTTGCGTAAAAATAAGAAAGATATTCGATTTTTTTCCGTCAAAAATAACAATAAAATTTAAAAAACGAACTTAAAATTTAAACTTAATTATATTATACGCATAATCCATATTTTTTTTAAATTATTGGACCAACCGGTTACCAGTAGTAGGCTTTCAAAGAGGTGTCTATTTCGTAGTTTGGCATTACCTATCGCCTTAATGAGTTCGGTCAAAAACCCCGCCGGCTGCAGTTGCTTTTTAAATGAAAATTGTGTCATTACTGCCTACTAATTATTGTAAATAAAAAAAATATTTCTAACAAACGCACAGTGTATCGCGTGGAACATGCTAGGTGGACAATATTATTTTATGTTATATAACGATGCTCTTACTTATTTCAAATATGGGTAGTCATGTTTTTGTAATAAAAAACGAAAAAAATTATGATAGCAAAAAAATATTTTCAAAAATAATATATGAGCAACAATTAACTTAGCGAGTACTATGAATGCTGTAAATTGCATGCAGTTCAGATCGAATAAGTATCAAGAGGTATGTACAATATAAATCTAAATACATAAAATTACAAATAGTAACAAAACAATCATAGGTTTATTTACAATAAAAGAAAATATATGCATGAAAACTAAAACTAAGCAGCAAAGATAATATTTCATAACGTAACCTAATAATCATCATCAGAGTCTTCTGATGAATCGTTTACTGTGTAATCGTCATCATTTTGTGGAACTGTGCGATAATATGATGACGTTTCCAGTCTTGATTCTACTATACTAGGGCTTAAAATTAACTTTAAAACCTCTGAACATATTTTTTCCGGCTTTTTTTGGGGAATCTCTCGAAGGCTATTGATCAAGGGATCAGATGTTATAACCAACATTGACAGCAAGTCTCTGTTCGTGGCAACACGCGAGCACTTGCGGGTGTTGTACTCCCTAAATCTGCGGCAATCTTTATTACGTGCTTCCTGAGCCTCTTCGGAAAGCTGCCCAATTGGAAGCAATGCAGCTTTGATGACCTCTGTACTATGAATTAATATTTTATGTACAGTAGCAGGCATACAGTACCACGAATAGAGACTTAGATAATGTCTTCTGGTTTCAAGACAAAATTTATTAAATTCAACTAAGTTTATCTCGAATCCAGAAGACAAAGTCCTCAATATTACATCGAACTGTTTGATGATTTCAACATCCAATCCCGTGATCTGAGCACTCATCTCAGCATTCTTAAAAAACCGACGAGCCGTGTTTCCATCGTTTGAAGAACCAAATCCTGGCTTTGGTTTATCTACAATAAGTCCCATCTCGTTCTTAAATTTTAACTTAATTTCGTCGGAACGAACCTTGATATCTGCTTTGTCTTCGTTGCTTCTAGCCTGCCATTTCTTAATATTCAACTTGTAGCTGATATGTAAAAGGCATTCGAAGCAACGAATTCAAGCATGAAGTGTAGATAAACCAAAGCCAAAATGATCTTGGTTGCTGTTGAAGTTCGCGGGTTCATCATTCATCGTCTTGGGGGTGGCGCCACAGATGAAACACTTTTGAGTTGAACGAGTTTCCGTTAAAGCGTTGCATACCTTTCCGTCTGTCATTGTCAGCAAAAGTTCGTGTTTCACAGAGATTTGAGAATCACCAAAGTCGATACGTGTTGGAAGAAGAGCGTTAACTTCTTCCAACAATCTATTTGTCTCCGTTAACGTGAAGTCATTCGTTTCTTTAGCAAATATTAATTTGATTGGGCGACAATACAATGTTGATGAAGACCGAGGATTTTGCCAAACAATTTTGGCCCCATCATATAATCTAAGGGGAACTAAAGAAAATACGAAAAGAAATTCGTCCGTATCTTCAGTGTTCTCAAATCTCTGTTTGTATGTGCTGTGCCCAGAACTTCCATCACATCCCCATTTACTTACAAGTGTAAAAGACGAACTTGTTGCGAGGACACTGCTGATAACTTCATGCTGTGCTAATACTAAACGTTCCACTGTTTTGTTTAATAATGCTTGCAAATTTATTTCAGCACGTGTTTCTGTTACAGCAATGTGCTCCTGTGCAGGATAACAGGCCTGTTTAGATTTTGTCAAACTATAATATGATGGAAACACATTATGTCCTGCCTTCATAGACCACTTTCTTGTTTGTTTGTACGCATGTGTTGTTGACTTAGAATCTATATAGTAAGCTAACGCTTCGTCACTACTTAACTGCCTAGGATTAACATTACTGGTATCCTTAGACTTAACATTAATAACTGAGCTTTCACTAATGTCTCTAATTACGCTGGCAATTTTCCGTTGTCCTGCTGAACGCGCAGCAATTTCGGCAGCTGTCACCAATTCACTGACACTTCGCGATTCTACGAGATCCACGACTCGACGTTTTTTGGTTTTAAACGACGATTCTTCGAATTCTTTGCGAGGCCTTCCTGCTGAAATCACAGCCTCACTCGAAGTTGATGGTTGTGGCTCAAAAGAACTCACAGTAAACTGTATATCTTCTTCATCCAGCCAGGTCTTATTTTTAATTAAAAAACGCTCCTTCGATTTTCCTGAAGCCAACCATTTGACACCAATTTTATTGGAAAAGTTGGATATCTTCAACTTTATTTCTTTTTGGCTACATTCAGTAATGTTACCAAAGTGAAATTTTGAAGAAAGGTACTCATATATACCCGAGTTCTTTTCATTTTTTGTGGGTTTCAACCACTCTTCAAAAAATTCTACCCTAGAAATAGAGTATAAGCGTTCTGAAAAAAAAAAGAAAAGAATATGTTGTACTGAAGTGTGCTAAACAATTTGTGTATTTTTATGAAGAATAAAGTATTTCCTATGATATATCAAAGAACTAGCCCGGATAAAGGTGAATGTCTGCAAAATTAACTCTTTAAAACTATTCTTTCATAAAAAAAATACGTTAAAATATATAAGCTATGTTAAAATTATACCTAAAATTCATTTGAACAGATTCAGATTTTAAAAAAGGTTTTTTAAATAATAGGACTTACCCTCCGTGTTGATATCCATCACAAACACTCAAAATATTAACTATAAGCCACTATGGATGTGTACGAAAGTGTCACTAAACTGCAACTGATTGACTGTAACGATTTCATTAAACTCAATACCTGACTTCTAACCACTATTCCTTATCAGTTAAGCATTTGACAAACAACCGATTCTTGGAATCTGGAGATTAGGGGTGTTGTTTACATTTTGCAATTAAGATTTCCTGGAAATGATAACATGAATTTTGTCCACCTAGCATGTTCTAGGCGAAATACTGTGAAACGGCTTTATTTCAATATTTCCAAGTGCAAGTGCACCCCCTGGCACCCCCCTGCCGGCGCCCATGGCGAAGAGATGTTGTTTGTCTCTGCATCATCTATCGCTATTACCACGGGGAGTGTTCCAAGGAGTTGTTCGGCTTAAAACCACCCGCTGATTTCCACCATCGGACATCACGCCAAAATTCTAAATTCCACCCTCACCATTTGCATGTCTGCAAGTCCACTACAGTGTGATTTTCAAGGCATTTTTTGCCTCGCACGACCGTTCTGTGGAATCAATTACCAGCGGATGTGTTCCCGAACAGATACAACTTAGGGGCCTTCAAAAAAAGATCGTACTCATTCCTTAAAGGCCGGCAACGCACCTGCAGTACCTCCGGTGTTGCAATTATTCATGAGCGGTGGTGATCCCTTACCATCAGGTGAGCCTCTTGCCCGTTTGCCACCTATTTCATAAAAAAAACTTAAATCGATACTTAATGTACAAGGTGAAAAACCTGTTTATGTACACATTTACCGGAAATATATTCCATTACAACAACACGGTTTTGTAAAAGGTTCGTCAACAGCTACAAACTTAGCCATTTTCGCCAATAATATACCTACTAAATATATCCATGATATTCACGGGACAAATTAGGTACACTTACTGATCTAACCCCCAAAGTAAGCAAATTAATTGCTTGTGTAATGGGTGTCAGTCAACGATACTAATACATAGAAATACATAAGTATATAAATATTGGAATATATTTAATAAACACCCAAACTCAGAAATACAAACATTTATGCTCATCATACAAATGCTTGTCCCCGTCGAGGATCGAATCCGAGCCCCGTCGATTGCGTAGTCATGGTCGCTAACCACTCGACCAACAGGCCGGTCTAATTCTGAGAAAGCTTTCGATGATGAAGATCACGTCATCCTCATCAAAAATTACAACAGCTTGATAAAATTGAATTAAATACTTAAATTGTTTCCCACTTGGCTCTAACAAGAATTAGCACTTTAAAGGTTAATATTTCACAAACGAGTACCTCAATTGAAAAATTGTTTTCACAAACATACAATATTTTTCTAAAACCTATCCAACGATACCCCTCACTATGAGGTAAGCGGGCAAAAAACTTAAAGTCCTCACTTTAAATGTGAAGGAGCTATCCTAAAAAACTTATTTTTTTCGATTTGATGCTGCCATTCATGCTAAATTACATCTTTCTAGTACTGAATATCCCTGAGCTAGACTGTGGACGTATTGAAACTAAAAATCTGAGTCAAATACAGTAAATAGGATTAAAATCTCTCTCTGGGCGCGAGCTCCGCAGTATCAGTTTTTTCCTCTTGATTGCATTCAGCGTAGAGCAGTTCGAATCGTTGACGACCAGGCTATTTCCAATCGGCTCGATTACTTAGCATTACGCAGAGATTCACTCTGCATTTGCCGCATCTATCATGGAGAATGTTCCGACGAACTGTTCGAATTGATTCCTGCTCTTGAATTTCATCATCGGACATCGCGGTAAAATTCAAAGTTTTACCCTCATCATCTTGATGTCTGGAAATTCACAACCTTACAATTCTCTAGGCACTTTTTGCCTAGCACTACTCCCCTGTGGGACCAAATACTGGCGGGGGTGTTACCGAATGGACAGATACGACTTAAGGACCTTCAAGAAAAGAGCATACTCCTTCTTAAAAGGCCGGCAGCGCAACTGCAAGTTTATGAGCGGTGTTGATCACTTACCATCAGGTGAGCCTCTAGATCGTTTGCCCCTTTTTTTGTAAAAATAATTCGTTCAGTAGGTATTTATCAGATGATTTTTTTTTAAAAGTGTTTTATCATTTTTCAACAATCATTTTTGTAGCAACATTTTAGAGCTCAAAAATTTCACTGCTTGCTATTCGAAAGATCAAAATAAATTATTTTTTTTAAAATGTAAAATTGATTAAAAATTTAAAATATTCATTTTTAACAAACTTTAGATTTTTGACCTCTGAACTCAAAAAATCATGCTTAGGCATAGTTTTTGTTTCTTTGAGCTTAAAATATCTCAATTTAACAGGAAGTTTCAAGAGTGACCTGCAGGGCCAACTTGTTTTCTGCTTTACTGGATTCGCGCTAGAAGTTGGTTTAGTTTAAAAGTAGGTACGTTACTAAACGTGAGATGCAGATACAGTTGTATTCGAACCGCAAGGGACTGGAACATGCTTTCTGAGTGTGTGTTCCCCGACGAGTACAATCTGAGGATCTTCAAGAGAAGAGTGAACAGAACCTTCTAGGGAAGTGTTTTTTATCTTAGGCCACATCGCGGTGAGATCGTGGTCAAGCGTTTCTCTATCGATAATAAAAAAAGTAATTTCTATAACCAGTAGCAAGCCGCCACGTCACTAGTTTACTGTGAATCGTCAATAGGAGCCTATGTGCTAAATCTTAACAAAGGCTACCTGCACACCGGACCACCGGACCACCAAATCCGTTTAACCGTTTCAAGGTATACAGTAACTATAGCTCCTATTGGTTACAATGGTGGTGACATGTTTAGTCCTTTTACAATATCCTTAACAGTAAATCATGCATTCTATTAATACAAAAGGGATCCAAACAACACAGGAAGCACAGTATACAGATGACACAGTATGGAAACTAAGCCTAGTTGATAAAATAATTACCTACGCTCCATTGAAGAATAGGGTTGTCACTTTAAATGTTTTATGGTATTGTTTTTTTTTTAATTAAAACTTTCTATGTTTTGTAGTGATCAATCATTTGAATTGAAATTTACAAATAAAATTTAAATATTTAGATGTCTCATGTCGTCTGTTAATCGCCATAGTTTAAAATACGGACACAGTTTAATATTGACACACAACTTATAGATCTTAGTTTGTTTTTGTAGGTTACTAACATTATGTCGTACCTTACCTTTTTCAAGTTTTGGCGGGAGCATACGCATGCCATGGTTGGGCGTATGGTAGCCGCCGCTGGTGGCACGCGGTCAGAACTCATGATCTCTGTTTTCGGGTGTTTGTCACGAATTTTCGGGTTGAACCATATCGCGTTTAAACCTCAAAAAACCGTGTTATACCTAGTAATTAAAAAAACATTACATAAAAAATACATTTATTTGTAAAAATTGGAGTGTCTGTTTGTAATGTTAAAATAACCGCTTTTTACTAAATGCATATGGATGTATACACGGCACGTATCAAAACAACATTTCTTTACAATTTTTGTCTGTCGGTCTGTTTGTTCCGACTGATCTCTGAAACGGCTGGACCGATTTTGACGAGACTTTAATTGGCAGATTGGTGATATAATAAAGAGTAACTTAGGCTACTTTTACTTTATCTATACATCTGTACAAATACATAAAATTGGAGTGTCTGTTTGCAATATTAAAATAACCGCTTTTTAGTAAATGTATATGGATGTATACACGGTATGCATACCAAAGCAAAATTTTTTACAATTTGTGTCTGTCTGTCGGTCTGTCTGTCTGTTTGTTCCAGCTAATGTCTGAAAGGGCTAGACCGATTTAGACAGGACTTTCATTAGCAGAAATTTTTCCATGCGGATGAAATCGCGGGCACAGCTAGTTTTTCATATATTACAAATTATTTACTGCAAAATACTTTCGTCTGCTACGACACGTTCTGAATTCTTTATTGTTAAATTTTATTGTGTAAAAAATTCTCATTCTTATGAACAGCTTTTTTAAATCTATCGACTTTAACACCCTACAAAAAACCATGAAAACGACACCCATGACGAAAAAGAAGATAATCTGTTGCAGCCGCCATCTTGGATTTCTATTTTGACAGCACTATCGACTTTAACACCCTAGAAAACCATGAAAACGACACCCATGACGAAAAGTTGATAATTTCGTGCAGCCGCCATCTTGGATTTCTATTTTGACAGCACTATCGACTTTAACACCTTAGAAAACCAGGAAAACGACACCCATGACGAAAAGTTGATAATTTCGTGCAGCCGCCATCTTGGATTTCTATTTTGACAGCACTATCGACTTTAACACCTTAGAAAACCAGGAAAACGACACCCATGACGAAAAGTTGATAATTTCGTGCAGCCGCCATCTTGGATTTCTATTTTGACAGCACTATCGACTTTAACACCCTAGAAAACCATGAAAACGACACCCATGACGAAAAGTTGATAATTTCGTGCAGCCGCCATCTTGGATTTCTATTTTGACAACACTATCGACTTTAACACCTTAGAAAACCAGGAAAACGACACCCATGACGAAAAGTTGATAATTTCGTGCAGCCGCCATCTTGGATTTCTATTTTGACAGCACTATCGACTTTAACACCTTAGAAAACCAGGAAAACGACACCCATGACGAAAAGTTGATAATTTCGTGCAGCCGCCATCTTGGATTTCTATTTTGACAGCACTATCGACTTTAACACCCTAGAAAACCATGAAAACGACACCCATGACGAAAAGTTGATAATTTCGTGCAGCCGCCATCTTGGATTTCTATTTTGACAGCACTATCGACTTTAACACCTTAGAAAACCAGGAAAACGACACCCATGACGAAAAAGCCGATAATCTGTTGCAGCCGCCATCTTGTATTTCTATTGTATCAGCACTATCGGCTTCAACACCCTCGAAAACCATAAAAATGACCATATCTTGGATTTCTATTTTAACAGCACTATCGACCACCCTAGAAAAGCATGAAAACGACACCCTTGACGGGAAAGACGACAATCTATGTTGCAGCCGCCATCTTCTATTTGTCAACACTATCGGCTTCAACACCCTCGAAAACTGCGAAAACGACACCCATAATGAAGAATGTTACTAGGTATGCCAAATCGCTTGCAATTTTGTCTCAGTAAAGCCTGTATGTATACAAATACACTAGTTTTTGTTGTAGTAAAAAATACCTAGTAGTTTTGATTTTATAGGCATTCAAAGTTTCGAAAAATATCAAGTCTCGCTAACAGCCACGTGACCGCTTGTGACGTCATGACACAACGCGCCGCGCCTCGCTTAGTATCAAATCAAGTCTCCAGCGGTTATAATATAGTAAGGTGTAATAGCTTGCGCAGTATTTTGTTGTTTTCGTCAGCGTATTACTTTAATAGTCTATTAATAGTAAATATTATTCGATTAATAAAATGAATGAAGGATTCGAAAAAGGGCAATCGGATATTTCACCTAAAATAGATGGATTAATGGTTGCGCATTATTTATCAACAAATAGTGATTAAATAAATAAATAAATAAATATTCACGGGACATTACACTTACTGATCTAACCCCAAAGTAAGCAAATATTTGCTTGTGTTATGGGTGTTAGTCAATGACACTAATACATAGAAATACATATATAAATAGCAGAATATATATAATAAACACCCAAACCCGGAAATACAAACATTTATGCTCATCACACAAATGCTTGTCCCCGTCGGGGATCGAACCCGAACCCCGTTGATTGCGTAGTCAGGGTCGCTAACCACTCGACCAACGGGGCGGTCATTTCGTTGGCACCGAAATGCGAGGAAGAAAAATGCAAAGGTAAGAAAACCTTCCTTGCTACTACTTATGCTTAATAGTTTATCTGTTCTAAATTATTTTATCAAAACAAAATACCCAACTAATGTCGTAATGAAAGAATGCAACTCAAATAATAGAAGGACCTACCTACCATTAAATTTTTACGTTAAAGACAACAAATATGTATTAGTTTTGTAGCTATAGGTAGGTACGTAGGACGTAGGTATATGTACGTGTATAGGTACCTACCGTTCTTCTTAATTTAAATAAATACCTCGGGAACTCCATCCTTTCATACGCTTGCGTAGCGTTTGCCCATCTCCCCCATACGGACTTGCATCCGTTGCAAGTGGTACAAAATAAATTCCTGCGTATTGCCACGGAAGCACCGTGGTATATGCGCAACGTAGACCTCCATAACGATCTTGAATTGCCGAGCTTAGCAAAGCATTTCAAAGACATCTCCGAAAGATACTTCGATCGTGCCATCTCGCATCCGAACCCACTGGTGGTAGCCGCGGCTGACTACATCCCAGACCCTAATCCCGATCCCAAACTACGTAGGCCCCGCCACGTTCTTACCGATCCCGATGACCCGATAACTCTGGCCAACGGTTTACACGATAACACTACACACCTACATTCGCGACACCGTCGCCGCCGGCGGCGACGAGGACCCCTGTTTCGCCCTTCGGCGAACCGAGCCCAAGGGCAAGGTTCGGCGGACGGACAAAACAATGCCACTAGCCCTCTCATCGCAAATCACGACCCCACCCTAAGCCGAGGTTCGGTCTCACAGGAGACACCCTTAGGGCGGAGGGCGTACAGCCCTACACCTTTAAATTCTGGCTGAGCACTCTGCTCGCCCCCGCGACCGGTAAAGCTATAACAGTCCATAAGGCTAACAGCAATTGAGACATTCCGAAAATAAAAAAAAAAAACCTCGGGAACTGTACATTTTCCCAGAATTAAAAGGAGCCGTGAGTTATTCCAGACTTCGTCCAGATCCGTTCAGTAGGCACAACTCATGATTTCCTAGTATTTGGATTGGACATTTTTTTTGGAAAAGTATTGAGGTGTAATTTCGACGGCACGGGCGCGCGACCGCGAACGCCGGCCGCCGAGCGAACTAGACTGAGCGTGTTGTGAGATGACGTCACAGCGTCAACGGCAGCCAGCGTCGTGCGGTTCAACTTATTTTACTTCTAAATCGGAAACTAATTGACGTATCGAAGTAATTCTTTCACTAGTATTTTTTATTTTTCACAGAGAATATGGAGTGCTAATAATCAAAATTAGTTAACATTCTTCATTAAAAAGACGACAATCTATTATAGCCGCCATATTGTATTTTTATCTAGTCAGCACAATCGGCTTTAAAGGGGTTCACCTCCGTTAGGAGCATATTGTTCTGTGGGGTTCACCTTCGAAAACAATGAAAATGACACCCATAACAATATAGTTGATTGAATAATATTATAATATATAGCAGCCGCCATCTAAGATTTGTATTTTGTGTTAGTTTTACGAATTTTAAAATAATAAATTATTCTCATCTTTCAGAATCAGCAGGAAGTTTAAAAAACGATAGCTCCAGTTTTGTTGAAGCAGAGTTCAAACAGCCGTATACTAATTACTACGCAATATGCTCGTGGCATTTTTAAAAATATCGCGGAAATATACTTATTGTAACGTGACCGCTCGTCTTGATGTGGCACTCACAACTGATAGCACCGCGACAACCGCTTAGGGGTCTCGTAGATGCGCGTGTTTGTGTGAGTGAGCCGTTTCGAACGTTTGTTGGTAGTTTCCGTACTACAGGAAGGGTCATCTGCGTATATCAGGGCTTGGTTCTAAGAAACAACACACCGCCAGCTATCTCTCCCACATAAAAGTGGGCCTGTGCTCGAACTTGATGGTGTCAGCAGGGAATCGGGCGCAAATGAAACAAAGTGTGCGAAAAAATAATTTATTTAGTACAACAATCATATAAAATAATAACGATTAACGTTAAGTATGACCGAGATAAACAAACAGCTTCTGTGAACTAGTATACGTGACACGAGACATCCGCTCGACAGTGAAACTTCGTAAATGCTTAAGTATAGCCTACAGCGCTTCTGGACTTCGTGACATTGTATGAGTTTAATTTATTTTTAACAATGTGGCGGCGACGAAATTGTGTGACAACAAAAAATTAGAACGGTTGATGGATACTTCCACGACTAAACATTTATCACCATCGCGGAAGTTACAGGGTGGGTCACAGACGTGACCTTTTACGTAAAAATATAGGAGAGATTATGAAGCAGTTAAAATAACTAACATGAATTGTCACTTCTATGCATTATAGGAATAACTATAGTACGTTCGCGTTAAGAATGCAGTGAGTCGTCGCTATCCGTTGGCCCATTAACCAATCAAATCACTCAAATCTGATTACGAGTGATTTGATTGGTTAATGAGCCGGCGGATAACGATAACTTACTGCATTCTTAACGCGAACGTACTATAACATGAATTGTCACTTGTATACATTATAAGAATAACTATACGGTCACTTTTATAATTTATAAGAATGACAATACGATCGTCGATCACTTATAATCATTAAAAATTTACTTATATTTTACAACGTCACCTATCATATTATCAAAGACTACAAGTCTTGATCTGTAGATCTGTTAAACAGAATATCATCAAAATAAATCTTGATCGAGTTCTAAAAATACATTTCCACGTCACTGTCGTATTTAGAGAAGTAAGGGTACTTGTGAGTACGACAGCGGCCCGCTGACGCAAACTAAAATACTTCCGGCCCTCACTCACAACAGTGTCAGTGTGCCACACATAATCAGGGTAACGTTGACAACCGCGCGGTTATCTCGCCGGGGGGTTCCGGGCGGGAATCCTCTGGCAGTACCCTTGTAACTTAATTCAACACCAAAAATAAACCACTATTACTATTATTATCATACTTCACGCTTTAACAATACTTTCTGAAATAACATAACATTGCGGTTACTAATGACCAAGGACACACGATTTGCAGACTCGTATGTGCTCGGCACAGCGTGAGCACAGGCCGGTCAGAGGCCGGACAACTCAATTTCCAAGTCGCGACTATGGACTGTAGAGATAAGTAACAATCTCATGCGGCTGTTTAACTATGCCTCTAAAATAGCCTTGAATAAGGAAGCTAGAATGGCACTCGTGGACGGTGGGTGAATCCTGTGAAAGGTCCTTTGAAAATGTTCCTTTGGTATAGCTACGCCATCTTACTTCAAGGCTGTGTTAGAGATATGTATTTATTTTACGAGATTATGCTCTGTTTCTAGACTTCATAATTTAAAATGATCGATTTTCAGTTAGCCAGCGGCCGTTATATTCTACTCTGTGGCGTGTGAACACCTGAAGGACAATGTTACACGCTCATACAGTGTCAACGTAATGGCGTTATATCCGGGAGCCAAATGACGCTCATGTAGCGGTGGGTGTGCTCTGAAATTACCTGCTTTAAAAGAATTCAAGTTTGCTGACTGATTTTAGGCTATTTTTGGCACATTATTTAAAAATGTTCCGCTGGTACCGCAACGCCAAAATATATCCTTAGGGTTGTTTCAGACACATTTACTTTACAATGAATCGATGTTCCTGATTTCTACACTCCATACATTGGTCGTTCATTTATTCATACAAAAACGTTGATAAATTACAAATACAATATGTATTATTATCCGGGATTATAATTTATTTGAAAAACTGTCTTTTATTTAGTGTGTTCGGTGATAAAAGCAGACGCCCGACAAGCTGTAATGCTACATAACGCCATAAACCTAAGTCGGCACAGTGATGATGTCAAACAAATAATAAATTATTCTGTGATCATTTCATCATAAAATTATAACAAGCATCTACACTTCAGATTTATTGGAGAATTTAAATCAGTTTTCATAACCGTTCGGGAATTAAACTCAAACTATCATTAAATAAAATCAATCATCCGGAATACGAGAAACACACGGCGGGACATTTCATGGCGTGAACGCTGGGATATAAGCCCGGAGAGTGGTGTACTCATGTTGTAACGTTTGGTTGATCGAAACAAATCTACCTTAACGGATATTTCTTAATATTTTGTCATAAAAATGTCACTTAAAAATGGCGCTGGCTGCAATTATTGTCACCTAACGCTTGACTGAACTTACAGAAGTAAATCTATATTACATTGCGTTACACACCCGCAGTCCATGCGAGGTCAAAGGGCGGCGGTAAGTCGATGTGATACAAGATAAATGCAGAATAGGACAGTGGAGACCGTTAACGATCAGTTAAATCTAATGCTAAATTAAACTAAACCATACACTGGATCCGTGTCGTGTACGGGGCGGGCACACTCCGCTGTGCTCCATCGACCCTTCAACTCAACATAAACAATAAAATTATATGTACAAAACATTTTTTGTCCTACATTATATTAGTTTTATTCATAGAAAATAACTGAGATGGGAAAGTGTGGTGAGAGGTCAAATGTCACGTCATCTGGACTCGGCATCATTATAGATGCCGTGACATTTGTAGTTTGAATAAACAAACTCAACAAATTGTAAATTTCATCAAATAATATTTGTTTTAACACGAGTGTTGTCACTGAGCAGTTGGTGATGTGAATAAATAAGCTATAATTCCTTCCTCCTTTCTTCCTAAGTGATAGTGTGTGTACTGTGAGGTGACGGCCACACTGCCGCGAGCACTGGATATTATTTCTAAATGTAGTCCGACGTTAAACCTATTAGCACCAGACACTTTGTCAACAATATAAACAAGATTCGTCACTTGCCGCTCATATGTTCGCCAGAGCCATCGTTTTATACATTTGTTTTTGAGAATAAGAATATTATATGTAGATTCAAAAATAATATTAAATTAAATAAGACTTGTGTATTTGTCGTTTGTTGTCTGTAATGGAGGATCTTGCGGTTAACATGATTGACAGAGTAATATCGCTTACAGATATGTTTGTATTTATACTTTTCGTCGATCGATAAGTCGTCTTGTGCTTGAATGAGTGGCAGAATAAGTATTCGATGAAACCGGCGCGTAAGTGTCTTCAGGAGTATAGATTCAGATAGTGCTAGAGTGTCGCGCGACTATCGCAGGCCGAGGTCGTCCGGCGCGGGCTCGCTAGCGGCGGCGCGAGTACCGCAGCCCGAGCTCGTCCACGACGGCCTCGATGGCGGCCAGCGCCGCGTCCAGCTGCGGCCGCGTGTGCGCCGCCGACAGACAGAACCTGCGACACAACACACACCACCTCACCACACTGTACACACTGCAGCTGACAGACAGAACCTGCGACACAACACACACCACCTCACCACACTGTACACACTGCAGCCGACAGACAGAACCTGCGACACAACACACACCACCTCACCACACTGTACACACTGCAGCCGACAGACAGAACCTGCGACACAACACACACCACCTCACCACACTGTACACACTGCAGCTGACAGACAGAACCTGCGACACAACACACACCACCTCACCACACTGTACACACTGCAGCCGACAGACAGAACCTGCGACACAACACACACCACCTCACCACACTGTACACACTGCAGCCGACAGACAGAACCTGCGACACAACACACACCACCTCACCACACTGTACACACTGCAGCCGACAGACAGAACCTGCGACACAACACACACCACCTCACCACACTGTACACACTGCAGCCGACAGACAGAACCTGCGACACAACACACACCACGTCACCACACTGTACACACTGCAGCCGACAGACAGAACCTGCGACACAACACACACCACGTCACCACACTGTTCACACTGCAGCCGACAGACAGAACCTGCGACACAACACACACCACGTCACCACACTGTACACACTGCAGCTGACAGACAGAACCTGCGACACAACACACACCACGTCACCACACTGTACACACTGCAGCCGACAGACAGAACCTGCGACACAACACACACCACGTCACCACACTGTACACACTGCAGCCGACAGACAGAACCTGCGACACAACACACACCACCTCACCACACTGTACACACTGCAGCCGACAGACAGAACCTGCGACACAACACACACCACGTCACCACACTGTACACACTGCAGCCGACAGACAGAACCTGCGACACAACACACACCACCTCACCACACTGTACACACTGCAGCCGACAGACAGAACCTGCGACACAACACACACCACGTCACCACACTGTACACACTGCAGCCGACAGACAGAACCTGCGACACAACACACACCACGTCACCACACTGTACACACTGCAGCCGACAGACAGAACCTGCGACACAACACACACCACGTCACCACACTGTACACACTGCAGCTGACAGACAGAACCTGCGACACAACACACACCACGTCACCACACTGTACACACTGCAGCCGACAGACAGAACCTGCGACACAACACACACCACGTCACCACACTGTACACACTGCAGCCGACAGACAGAACCTGCGACACAACACACACCACGTCACCACACTGTACACACTGCAGCCGACAGACAGAACCTGCGACACAACACACACCACGTCACCACACTGTACACACTGCAGCCGACAGACAGAACCTGCGACACAACACACACCACCTCACCACACTGTACACACTGCAGCCGACAGACAGAACCTGCGACACAACACACACCACGTCACCACACTGTACACACTGCAGCCGACAGACAGAACCTGCGACACAACACACACCACGTCACCACACTGTACACACTGCAGCTGACAGACAGAACCTGCGACACAACACACACCACGTCACCACACTGTACACACTGCAGCTGACAGACAGAACCTGCGACACAACACACACCACGTCACCACACTGTACACACTGCAGCTGACAGACAGAACCTGCGACACAGCACACACCACGTCACCACACTGTACACACTGCAGCTGACAGACAGAACCTGCGACACAACACACACCACGTCACCACACTGTACACACTGCAGCTGACAGACAGAACCTGCGACACAACACACACCACCTCACCACACTGTACACACTGCTTGTACACAAATATAGAGATAAATACTGTACATTTCTTGCGTAGTATTCAAATCAGAAATCAGAAGCACTTTATTCAATAAAATTTTTACAAGTTATTTTGACACGTCAACATTGTAACCCTGAACCCCACGACTAAGCACTTCGCTCTTATTCATTAACCAATTCGTTGCAGCGCGTATTTTCCAAAACTTGTAGTGGCGACGTACAAATATTTCATGACACGGATGCCGTGTCAAGCGCCATATAAGTTGATGACACGATTACCGTGTCACTTGCCATTTTAAACAGTTCTACCTCAGGGTAGAACTGTTTAAAATGGCAAGTGACAAACAAAAGGTAAGGGTAGAACCTTTTAAAATGCAATGTGATAGAGATTTAATCGATTTAAAAATGACACCACTCCCGTATTATATGCCATATATTAAAACAGTCATGACACGACTGCTGTGTCATCCGCAACGAATCGTTTAAACAACCGCCTCCCTCCACCAAATACCTGCACTTATTATTTTTTAAAGAAAAAACTTCTTTAACCTCGTTAGACGAGTTCTGGCAGAGGAGAAATCAAACGGATTCGCGTCAGCAACGTGCTATCCTTGAACGAGCGAACAAGAAACATGTTAACTATACTATTTCCATTTCTTTATTTAATTTGATAGTTGTAGTATTGTAACCAAATAAGTAATAATATTGATCGCATATATTTATTATATTTTAAACAAAAAAAAATATAACAAAAACATTCAAAATATATATTTTTTCGAGGTGGGAACACAGCGCCATTTTGTGTTTGTTTTAATCTGTCACTCGCAACAACACGGTCGTGCTAGTCACTACATTTCTGTTCCCTGAATTTCTCACATTATACATACTTTACATTGCGTATTTTGTGTTCCTCCGTGTTATCAAAATTCCGAAAGGATCTGTGCGAAAAAGGCAGACGAGAGAACTGATGATCGAGGTTCGTAATTACTTTCAGAAATCAGAAATCAGAAATACTTTATTCAATTAAACTTTTTACAAGTTATTTTGACACGTCAACATAATTTTTTTTTTAAAACTACTACCGGATCGGAAACGCGGCCACACAGAAGCAGAGTATCAAAATGGTGGCCCGCTTTTACCACTGTCGCAAGTATGAGAGCGTGTTGCGGCCGCATTAGGAATTAGTGGTCCTACTGTTTTAAAAATTACTAACGAAGCTTACGGTACAAGCGGCATGCAGGAAAATAAGCTTCGTACGCCGATGAAAAAATGCGAACCACGTCGTGTGACATCAGTTGACAAATTCGACGCTGATGCTATTCGCCGTCATACATATGACTATTACTTGCGCAAATAAATTCCAACACTCGAAAAACGTTTCTTTACGGGAATGTGGTTTGTCTCATGGCCAAAAATCGTCATTTAACTTGATTTTTTTTTAAAAATTGGATTCTATTTAAAAGTCAAACGCGAAATATTGATGGAGCGTCACGATGTTGCTATGGCTCGCTGCGAATTTTTGAACGAAGCCAAAAAGATATCCGATTGGTAAAATGTTATTTTTACTGACGAGACTTGGTTAAATGCAAACCACGCAGTATCTAAGAACTGGACTGACGACACCACCGGTTTCACTAGTTCAGTGCCAGTGGGAAAAAATGAACGCCTTGCCATATATCATACATGGTCCATATGTGGATTCGTGTCAGATGCTTTACTGGCCTTTAAATCCAAGAAAACAATGGACTATCACGAAGAAATGAATGCGGAGCTATAAGAAGGATGGTTAAAAGAAATGGTGCAATCTCTGGAAGAACCGTCCATAATTATTATGGACAACGCTACATATCACTCCAGACAAATTGATAAAATGCCGACGCAGGCCAATAAAAAACAAGAGATAATTGACTGGCTCCAACGTCATGGCGAAAATGTGGATAGTGTTTTATTAAAAGTACAATAAGTGAATATTTTAAAATCGAAAAAAGCCTCTCTAAAAGATATGTTATCGACGAAATAGCTACCGAATGTGGTCATTGGGTTCTTCGACTTCCGCCGTATCATTGACAGTACAATGCTGTATAACTAATATGGGCACAAATCAACGGACACGCCGCTCGAAACAATACCCATCGGCACATTTTACGGCAAACAAAATGTTAAATTTATTAAAAAATTCTTGTGCGGAAGTAACTGCCCAAAACTGGGAAAAAGTTGTGAATGGAACCCAAAACATTATAGCGTCGGATTGGGAAATTCATATGGCATTCGATAATATACAAGAACAGGAAGTTATAATAAATGTTGGGGAGAGCTCATCGAGTGACAGTGACGATTCATCTGATTTTGATTAAAATATAATAAACTAGCAAAAAGCAGAGCTTTGTAAGGGCTCGCAAATTATACTACCTAGTAATATTGTTAAAAAAGTATTTTTATGAGAATTACATCTTTTAATGTATGGCCTTCATTATATAATTATCTAACCTAAAAAAAAGCCAGCGTATTTTTATCCACACATTATATTCCCATCAAAGGCGTCGCCAGGCTTTGGTCTAGAAGGGCGCAGCAAAATAAAACCAAAATAAAAAAAACATGTTTCTAAGACAAATTTCTTTTAAACTTACAAGAAAAATTCTTTAAAATTTTCTTGATTTATTAAAAACACGATTTTTATTATTATCAATGTTATCTACACAGAACAAATATAAAGGTTATCTACTAAAATTTTACACCACATTTTCTGGTCTACCTGTAATTAGTTCGTCCTACCTATAATATGTAGCAACTCAAGATCCATCTTGCGCCACCAAATCATCGCCGCTCTTAAAGCCTAATTAATATTGATAGTAATCAATTTTCATTTATGGTAGCTTTCTAGCAGAGTTTTCAAGGAAAATGGGTATTAAAAATGAAAGTTAATCTTTCGAATTTTTCTCTCAGAAAAACCCTCTGGGTTCGATTCCAAATTAAAAATGTGTTTTTTTTTTTCAATTTTCCAATAAAAACAATAATGCCCGGGATTGAAAAGATGCCCGATTGGTGATAAGCTGGTCACCTATCACGTTGTGGTACTAAGACGTATATTCGGCTAATCGTGGATGCACACGTTGTACCTCTGCCTACCTCTTCGGGGATACGGGCATGACCATTCTTTTTTTAGCTTTTTACCCTCGGGCTAAGATTGAGAATTGATCTCAATACAATATTAATCAATTAATACACTTGTACTGTTTCACAATAATCATATTGTGAAAAATCTGATAAGATTTTGAGGTCAATCGGTATATTAGCCTGAAAGTTATTTCAAAAACATTAAGTTTGCTACTAACAACGTAATGTTAATATTTGAAAAGTTGTAACTTTTGAAAATAAGATTCGATTTTGAATTTTAAAACGGCAATCGACGTAATTTTTTTAGTACTAAAATATTGTAGAATACTAAAAAATGATTGGTTGAAATATTTCGAAGTTTTGTCGAAAAAAGACTTTTTTCAAAATTTTCTTCGATTACTTCCAAACACATAAACCAATTTGATGCAATTTATGCATTAGACTTAATTTTTTTGAGAATATATCTGATTATAGTGCGCGCGGAACTAGTTGGCCGCGCCATACGTAATACGTAATACGTAAGGCGCGGCCAACTAGTTCCGTGCGCACTATAGTTTTTGTACTCAATCAGTACATTAATCTGGAAGTTATATTAAAAAAAATCTTTCAACAAAATTTGTTTTTGGGTTTTTTCAAAATTTTATTAAAAATCCCTTGGGCCCATTTGGTTCAAATTTTCAGGAAGTCCAAGTTGAGTTGAATCCAATCGAATGCCATCAATCGCATTTCGATCGGTCCAGCCATTCAAAAGTTATGACATGTTTACATACGGACATACATACACACAGACACGAACACACACACACACACACACACACATTCATACATACAGACACACTGACGTCATCGCGAAAATAGTCGAAAAAGGTTCCTAGGACCTCTAAAACGCGGACATCTGGTGAAAATTCGATTGTTGAAAATCAGAACCAAATCAGTAACTTCCTTATCCACATACGTAGCAGGAAGTTAAAAAGTACAAGTGTATTAATAGATTAATATTGTATTAAAATGGAGTGAATGAAAATGAATTAAATTTACCACGCCAAAGTAACGTTTTAACTCGTTAGCGTTTTAACTCGTTAGTTTCCTAATAGATGGCGTTAGTAGTAATAAAATTCTAATACATGTATTTTTTAATTTTTTTCTTAGTGTTTATAAAATGGTACTTTAATGGTACGTCATATCTAGACATGAATTTAAACTACCACGTCAAAGCTCAAACCTCGAAGTGCGATATTTTCACACATAACACATACCACAAAAGTGCATACAAAGTGGCCTAGTGTAGGGCTCGCTTCGCTCGCCCTGATAAATAAAGATTACCTGTCGTTATAATATTATACTTATGTCTAATATTATAATTTAGTTCATAAATTTGTACAAAAGTATCCGTCAGTAGTTTAGTTTCTTACATTTTGTAAAAAAAAACGGGTCTGTTATCGTGTTACGTTTATCGATATAGCGCTTATAGTAATCATTATGTGTAGCACATCACTACCCAACCATGAAGTACAGTGTTATTTGTGAGACATCTTAACGTAAACAACACAAAACTACATGGGCGTTGATCTGTCATCGAGAAAATAAAGAAATGGAAATAGTATATGAAATCAATGAAACTAGGGTTCGAATCCTAATAGGGACAATTATTTGTATAGTTATATAATAATTTAATTTTTTTTGTATTTATTTCTTTTGTATGTCCTATTTTAACAATAATTTTAAAAAATATATTCAAATTAATGCGAAGGTAACAAGAAGGTAGCTTCCTGCTACCTTCTTGTTACCTTAGGTAGGCGTAAACAGTGGGAAAGTAGCGAAAAAAATAACGGGAAGGTAGGGATAGGTAGGGAAAATGTATCGGGAAGGTAAGTGGAAGGTAGTGGAAAGGTAGCGGGAAGGTGACAGGGAGGTAGCGGGAAGGTAACGGGAAGGTAGCGGAAAGATAGAGAGAATGTATGTATGTAAGGTATATAAATCTGTGCTTGTAAATACCGTTTCAAGTTTTCACTTTTGTCGGCATTTCCCATGACTGCCTATTTTATAATTAAACAATTATATGTAAATTACAACATATTAAAATTGTAGCCTTGTACGAGCGGGTTATGAAAAAATAAATCTACATTTTTTAAATGTTAAAAGATGTTAAAACCGCAATGCGCCTGCCAGAACGGTATTTTCTTAATAGCCCGATAGTAAAATAATATTTCAAAAGGTTCTAGCTTTGTGGGAAGCGGGTTAGTCGGAGGGCTCAGTAGCTCGCGTGATAATAATAATATCAGAAGTAGGGAGGTAGATGATATAAATGTAATCTACCTGCCCGTATTAAACTAGTGTGATCATTTTCTCTTCATACTTTGTTCCTGGCTTAGTTAGGAAGGACAGGCAAAGACCTAGTCACTAAATAATAAGAAATGTTTTAAACGTGTATTAACAACTGCACTTAACGACAAGTACTAGCCGGCCAGATGTGTGGCGCACCTGTGTTATTCACCTGTTATTTTGAGACAATGACGTCACAACAACAATGGACAAAATACATAACGAATAATAGTATAAATAGGCGGGATAACACGTTTTTTATTGATTGTAATTCTATCGGTTGTTGAGGGCGTTACTCTGCCCAAAAATTATACTGTGCGTGTAAAAGTGATTCAAGTGTTTTATTCGGCAAAACTGCTTCTCGATTACACGTGTATAATTATAACATTTCTTACATTTTTTTTAATACTTAAAAAATATATGTACTACGATAAAAAGTCTAAGACGTAGCTAATATTTAATTATTTCTGGCGTATTTAAAAATTGCATCATTCTATTTTCAATTATTGAATTTCATTAACTATTAAAACAATTTTACACTAATCACTAATAATTTTTGAATTTTTGGAAATTTTCGCTATAGTACCTGATAGCGTGTCGCATATAATACATAGGCATGTACCATATACTAATACTCTTCATGTTATAATGTCGTTATTGTTAGTAGGTCACAGAGGCACTTATAGTATACGTGGTTTCATTACATGCCTTCCGCTTTTATAATCATATTTCATAAAATGATAAATCTTGATGGTTAGAAATAAAATTATTTTTGTGTTATAGCACTCACTCCGTGCTTGGGAATCTGGAAAAACCTTAAAAACAACAAAGAAAAATATCGACACGCGGGATTTGAACCTGCGACTGTCTCCCTAAAGCCGGGACGCTCTTCCGCTGAGCTAGTGTCGACAGGCTCGAGGCGGCGAAATTCTTCTTTGTTATGTGATCGATTACGTCGATTATACTGATCGCTAGTTATACATACGTATAACTAGTTAAATGAGTTCATCGTTACAGATGAAATTCACATTTATAATTTTGATCAGTACTTTCGTATTTCTAATTATTTTTGTGTTATAGCACTCACCCCGTGCTTGGGAATCTGGAAAAACCTTAAAAACAACAAAGAAAAATATCGACACGCGGGATTTGAACCTGCGACTGTCTCCCTAAAGCCGGGACGCTCTTCCGCTGAGCTAGTGTCGACAGGCTCGAGGCGGCGAAATTCTTCTTTGTTATGTGATCGATTACGTCGATTATACTGATCGCTAGTTATACATACGTATAACTAGTTAAATGAGTTCATCGTTACAGATGAAATTCACATTTATAATTTTGATCAGTACTTTCGTATTTCTAATTATTTTTGTGTTATAGCACTCACCCCGTGCTTGGGAATCTGGAAAAACCTTAAAAACAACAAAGAAAAATATCGACACGCGGGATTTGAACCTGCGACTGTCTCCCTAAAGCCGGGACGCTCTTCCGCTGAGCTAGTGTCGACAGGCTCGAGGCGGCGAAATTCTTCTTTGTTATGTGATCGATTACGTCGATTATACTGATCGCTAGTTATACATACGTATAACTAGTTAAATGAGTTCATCGTTACAGATGAAATTCACATTTATAATTTTGATCAGTACTTTCGTATTTCTAATTATTTTTGTGTTATAGCACTCACCCCGTGCTTGGGAATCTGGAAAAACCTTAAAAACAACAAAGAAAAATATCGACACGCGGGATTTGAACCTGCGACTGTCTCCCTAAAGCCGGGACGCTCTTCCGCTGAGCTAGTGTCGACAGGCTCGAGGCGGCGAAATTCTTCTTTGTTATGTGATCGATTACGTCGATTATACGTATGTATAACTAGCGATCAGTATAATCGACGTAATCGATCACATAACAAAGAAGAATTTCGCCGCCTCGAGCCTGTCGACACTAGCTCAGCGGAAGAGCGTCCCGGCTTTAGGGAGACAGTCGCAGGTTCAAATCCCGCGTGTCGATATTTTTCTTTGTTGTTTTTAAGGTTTTTCCAGATTCCCAAGCACGGGGTGAGTGCTATAACACAAAAATAAGTAGAAATACGAAAGTACTGATCAAAATTATAAATGTGAATTTCATCTGTAACGATGAACTCATTTAACTAGTTATACGTATGTATAACTAGCGATCAGTATAATCGACGTAATCGATCACATAACAAAGAAGAATTTCGCCGCCTCGAGCCTGTCGACACTAGCTCAGCGGAAGAGCGTCCCGGCTTTAGGGAGACAGTCGCAGGTTCAAATCCCGCGTGTCGATATTTTTCTTTGTTGTTTTTAAGGTTTTTCCAGATTCCCAAGCACGGGGTGAGTGCTATAACACAAAAATAATTAGAAATACGAAAGTACTGATCAAAATTATAAATGTGAATTTCATCTGTAACGATGAACTCATTTAACTAGTTATACGTATGTATAACTAGCGATCAGTATAATCGACGTAATCGATCACATAACAAAGAAGAATTTCGCCGCCTCGAGCCTGTCGACACTAGCTCAGCGGAAGAGCGTCCCGGCTTTAGGGAGACAGTCGCAGGTTCAAATCCCGCGTGTCGATATTTTTCTTTGTTGTTTTTAAGGTTTTTCCAGATTCCCAAGCACGGGGTGAGTGCTATAACACAAAAATAATTAGAAATACGAAAGTACTGATCAAAATTATAAATGTGAATTTCATCTGTAACGATGAACTCATTTAACTAGTTATACGTATGTATAACTAGCGATCAGTATAATCGACGTAATCGATCACATAACAAAGAAGAATTTCGCCGCCTCGAGCCTGTCGACACTAGCTCAGCGGAAGAGCGTCCCGGCTTTAGGGAGACAGTCGCAGGTTCAAATCCCGCGTGTCGATATTTTTCTTTGTTGTTTTTAAGGTTTTTTCTAGAAATAAAATATTTGAATGAAATATGAATAGCGGATTTGTGCAGTGTGGTGAATGTGGTGAGTGGTTGGTGGTGTGGCACTGACCGTATCCGCGCCTTGTTGAGCGGCGTGGCGGGGAAGCCCACGCCGACCGTGGCCACGCCCCGCTCCGTGAGCCGCTCCACGGTGGCCTGCATCTTGCTGAACGTGTACACCAGCATCGGCACCACCGGCGAGTCCTCGTGCCCGAACGTCACCACGCCCATCTCACGCAGCCTGCGGACCACACTGCACACTGTTTACTGCACGTGCCACTATATCAGGAATGTTCATGTTACAACTTCACAGGGAGAGACCGTGATGGGGACTCAGCGATAAGGAAAGGAACTTACCATTCAAAATTCTATCGTTAGCCGAGTAACAAATTACTCTCTCTCTTCTCTCTCTCTTTACAGTCAACCTACCACGCTACTACAAGTTTACATTTATCACTCACATCCGACTCGAAGGTTCTCGTAATAACGTACAGGTTGCTGTTAACTAGTATTCTATTAGACTGTAAATAAAAGATGTTTTGATATCTCGATCTGATATTGTTTTGTTAAAAAATGATGTTACAATCAATATCTTGTGAGGACGCGCAGCTATCTTGCGAGTTGTCTAATTTTATGAATTGAAATAATAATGAACAATCCGTGTTGCATAATATGATACATTGCAATATGTAACGGCTGCACTTTACAAATTCATAGTGATGACATCAGAAGTGGGATGTAATCCGAAAAATTTTGCGGTAGCAAAAGCATTAGAAAAATTACGTTGTTGATTTTTAGTGTTTATACTAGGTAGTCATAATGATATAAACGTTTTATGTATTTTTTAAGACCAGCTGAGAGAAGAAAGAATGATTAAAAACATAAAAATGTTTCACAATGTAACTGTTTAAGATTTTATATTAGCACTGAATTGAAATTTACTTACCAAATAAATTTACTTTTTACTGAAATTAGGTTACCGTGAACACAAAAAAATTGTTCATAAAAAATAAGCTTGATCGATCGGTCGGACAGATGTTTTTCGCTTTAAAGCAATTCTGTAAAGAGCGTGTGCAGAAGACGTGCGTATATTGTTTGTGTTTGCCGTGGCAGTGTGCGATGGTGGTTACCTGCGGCGGAAGTAGGCGGTGTTGTCCCGCAGGTGGCGCAGGCGCGCCTGGCCGGCGGGCAGCGCGAGCGCGCGCGCGGCGGCCAGCACCTGCGCGGCCACAGCGGGCGCCATGGCGTGCGCGTACGCGTGCGCGTGCCCGCGCGCGCGCACGCGCGCCACCAACCGCGCCGGGCCCGCCAGGTACCCGCCCGCCGCGCCGAAGCTCTTCGTGAACGTGCCCATCATCACGTCTATCTGCGGACACACACCACTCTTCACCCCACCGACCGTCGCAAATGCCGGAACGAGCCGAACGGCCTTTGACGAACCACATGTGAATAGTTTTTTATTCATTTTAGTGAACCCGAGCTACTTACATATAAGGTCGTTCTAAAATAGGTGAACATATTTTAGCACCACGTTAATATCCACCCAAAATATAATGCAATTCAAGGGACTTAAACATTTTGATTTTTACGAATGAAATAATTTTGTCTCAGAACGCTTTACATCTTTCTACATAAAATAATCCACTTTTAGCGTAAACGTGAGTAGTAAGGTAAACAACCTCACTCCATATCTATGGACAGATAATTTCATTCAACGTTTCGTTCACATTTTAAGGGTGCGCATCAGAACCAGTGCGTGACGTAAGTACACGTCATTTAATATTGTGCGAGAGCGGCCGGCAGGCAGTCCTTGACTGCCTGCCTTCTTTGAGTATGTGTTAAGTTTATTGGAACATAACTACGTTTACTATTTGTTGTACATAATCATATTTTATTTCAGTCATTGAGAACACGTCTAAAACTTTTGAAAATAAATTTCAACATAAGGGGCCATCCATAAATTACATCACACGAATTTTATGATTGTTTGACCCCTGCTCCGTCCTTGTCACAGCTGGTCAGATTTATGAGACCCTCCCTACCTAGTGTGATGTCACATATTTTACAATTTTACATTCTATAATGATCTCATTCGCTTATTTTTGATTTATACAGGTAGCTTTTCAAATGAAGTGTTGTATACGTAATACTTAGATATAAAACATTATATTTAAAAAAAATGTGGTCACAAAATTTGGGACCCTTCCTTACCCTTGTCACACAATGTCACACTTCAGCGACCCTCTCTCTCCCCCCTAACGTGTGATGTAATTTATGGATGACCCTTAATGTTTATAACTGAAAACCCAACAAAGTAATTAGCTATAAATCTGCGTAATAATACTAACAAGAACATTTGAAATTGGACAATTCCCGTCACTCTTACCACTATTAGTAGAAAAGACTAATATTATAACAGATACACTCGGTCCTGGCTGCAGTTATCTTTATTGCACTCTACCGTATACTCGTAGGATGCGATAGGGGTAGCTATAGGATATCGGTAGCTCGGCGTCGGGCACACACACCGCCTCGTGCTGTGTCGGTACCTCTCTGACGTCGACGCCGCAGCGCTCGGCCACGCCGCGGCCCGAGGCGCCCATGGCCCCGATGGAGTGCGCCTCGTCCAGGTACAGCTGCAGCCCCAGCCGCCGCTTCAGCGCCACCAGCGCGCCCAGCGGCGCCACCGACCCCTCCATGCTGTACACGCCCTCCACCACCTGCCCATACACACACATACAACACTCATATTATATCCTAAATTAAAAAAAATATATATCTTTATGACATATACTACATTGTTCTAATATAAGATAGCCAATAAACAGTATTAAACGTGTGAGATTTTAATGTAATGTGCTTACATTTTCGGATTACCCTACCATTCAAATTACAACAGCGACAAGCACCGATGTTACTGCGGCATATATAGGTAAAACGTTAAAATTAAACCAGGGCGAGTTTGCAGAATTAGTAGTCACAATTAGCCAATTTAAAAAAAAGCCTTTATGAACTTGATTAACTCATGAAAGAGCTCGGACCGACACGGGGAATTTAGCATTACCAGCACCTGCCTAATGCGGCTGATATCAAGCGGGGAGACAACTTTTTCGTTATACGGTAGTCGCCTCGCTGGTGACGTGGACGCGATCCCCGCTATGCCCCTGTGGGGACAGAGTATGAAATGCGCTAACGCAAATTTATATGTAAAGTCATTGTGGAACGTCTGTCGTCCGCGCGCCCTCACGCGATATATACTTGTAATTTATGTGTGTGACGCAATACAGAAAATGCTTGCACAAAAAGCCCCTAACCCCATTGGCGGGTGTGGCGGCAGTCGGCACTCACAATGACGATGTGGTCCCAGCGGCCCTCGGCGATGGCGCGGCGCGCGAGCTGCTCGAGGTGGCGCACGTCGTTGTGCCGGAACACGCGCACCGTGGCGCGCGCCAGCCGCAGCCCCAGGATCAGCGACGCGTGGTTGTTCTCGTCGCTCAGCACCAGCGAGCGCGCCGACAACAGCCCCGGCAGCCCCAGCGAGTTGGTCGCGAACCCCATGCCGAACACTATCGCCGCCTGCCACACACACGTATACTCTATAAAACACCACTATTCCGCCATTTTAACGTTACGTGAAAAAATTAAAATTTAAAGATCACTAAACTACAACAATTTATGCCTGGACTGACTCGATAGCGGCGCTAGGTTGGCTGCATGGAGACATAAACAGATGGTAACAGTCTTTAGCCAACAGAATTCGTACAATACTCGGCATCATCCCATCTACATCCAGCTCGAATTACCAATAAACTGTAGTGTGGTCTATATTATGTGAGACAGAGTCTATCCACAAAACAAATTCTGTGTTTTTTTAACTTCCCGTTACATATATAGATAAGGTAGTTATTAAATTGGCCCCGATTTTCGAAAATCAAATTTTAACCAACTCTCTCCGTTTTGAGGTGAGGAGAACTGTAGTGTCAATGCATGTCACTATTGTGTAACACACAAGACAGGCGTCGACGCTATTGCGAAAAAAGTAGGTAAGGTGGTGATACCAACACCCAGGGAGACGTTGAAGAATTATGCCACCAAGTAGTCACTATGATAATGACAGGTTAAACAAATCGTTCGTTTTATTTTATTAATTTAGGCATTACTTTGCGGAAATCCATTAAATCTGCTATTATCCGCATTCTGTTCTATATATAGTAATAACCGTTCTATGTGTCTTCCGCGATGGTACCGAATAGAAATACGTCGGTTTACATCAGCGAATAAGTATCCACGTCCCACGCCGGCACCAAGCACAAAAGCACACAATTTATGTACGTACTCAATGCATTGGTGGAAGCATTATCATATGCCTTATCATTGCCCAATGATAAAATTTTAATTTTATGTGACTCCAAAAGCGCATTAGAACATATAATTAAATGTATATCTCACAAAAAAGGAATGCCAATAGCATATGAGGCTATTAAACTAATTATGAAGCTAAAGATCACAAAACAAATAAAACTTCAATGGATTCCCTCACATGTAGGTATAGAAGCTAATGAATATGTAGATAAGCTAGCAGGACAAGCTGCTTTGGATGGTTTTGCATCATCACTTAAACCGTACCCAGGTGAAATGTTGTATCAGATAAAACATAAATGCTTTGAGGATTGGAATAAATATTTTGAATCACAATCAGTAGTTAAAGGGATATGGTACAAAACCATCCAAGCAGACATAAGAAAAGCACCATGGTTTGATAATACCAATCTTACTCGGGCTATAGTTGTCCTTGCGTTTAGATTGCGGTCAGGTTACTTGCCTCTTAACACCTTTTTTTATCTAATCCACCATAAATCTTCCCCTCTTTGTGAGGTTTGCAAAGTTAAAGAGGATATATCACACTTGTTATGTGAGTGTGACTTAACAGCTCAGCTAAGGAATACTTTACATATTAATTTAAAATCATTTAACACAGGAGTAATAAACTCAATTCTTAGTTTACCTTTATCGAATCAAGCCAAAATTTTATATGGCTATGCCCGACAGTGCCTTATGGCAAGAGCTGAAGGACAAGGCTGAAGATATAATATTATACTTATCTAGTTGATGTATTCCCCAATGAGGCCGGCATAGTCATTTATATGAACTAAGGCCTCTCAAAAATTAAGATTAAAAAAAAAATAATACTCAATGCATGTTTCACTTCGAAACCGAAGCATCTTCAGGAGAAACGAACACGACCTCACTCTACTATGTTTAAAGAAAAGAAGCGATAGATTTTACCCATTCAAAAGTTATGAGATGTTTACATACACACACATAAGACATACTGACATCATCGTGAAAATAGTCGGAAAAGGTTCCTAGGACCTCAAAAGGTGGAGATCTGGTGAAAACTCGATTTTCGAAAATCAGGGCAAAAACAGTAACTACCTAATGCACATACGTAGCGGGAAGTTAAAAATGAGAATAAAGAATACAAAAAAAAATTCAAACGAAAATTAGTTAAAGCAAAATAGATCATGAATAATGTTGTTTAAGAGACATGGGATAACTTCAACAGCTGCTTAAAATATTTTATTAGCTCTACAAAATATATTTGTTGTTATTGTGCTGTAGAGAAATACAAACTGCTTGCTCTTGCCGTGAAAATAGTCAGGTATACTGTAGTATGAAGTGTTTTTCTGCTACGAAACCCTTGTTAGCTTTTAAATTTAATATCGGTTAATTTTAATTATAGCGAAAAGTTTTCCTAACAAAACAAAATAAACAAAAGCCATTGTGAAGCCGGGGTGTAGTGTCTCGGTGGTCGTGGGAGGAGGCCGGGGTGTTATGTGTCGGTGGTCGTGCGAGGAGACCGCGATGTTGTGTGTCCGTGGTCGTGGGAGGAGGCTGGGGTATTGTTTGTCGGTGGCATTGCGAGGAAGCCGAGGTGTTGTGTGTCGGTGGTCATGGGAGTAGGCCGGGGTGTTATGTGTCGGTGGTCGTGGGAGGAGGCTGGGGTATTGTTTGTCGGTGGACATGGGAGGAGGCTGGAGTGTTGTGCGTCGGTGGTCATGGGAGTAGGCCGGGGAGTTGTGTCGAAAGTCGTGGGAGGAGGCCGGGTTGTTGTGTGTCGGTGGTAGTGGTAGGTGGGTACTGGGCAGTCGGCATACCTCGGTGCCGAGGAAGCGGGCCATGTAGTCCTCGAGCTCGCGGTGCAGCGCGGTGGTGCCGAGCTCGGCGCGCGGCGAGCACAGCGCGACCCCGTACCGGCGCACCGCCGCCGCGGCCGCCTGCGCGCACTCGCCGCTCGTCTCCGCGAACCCCAGGTAATTGTACGAGCCCAGGTTGATGCAGCGCTTCTCAGTACCCGTGAACCTGCAACGTTTACACTCATTATACGCATACATATATACCAGTGCAGTCAGTCAACTAAATTAGTGGTAGTGCCATACAACAACTGCAGCTGAATAGGCTGGCACGCCTGGACAGATACACACTCACTTAACACCAACGCAAAGTAACAGCACTGCATTTTGTTTGATTTGTGAGAGTCCCCAAGGACCTAATCGCCGCCCCTCACACATTATGAACGCGCAACAAGAAAGAATTAAATCCCAGGGACACAACTAGCATTAGCGGTGAAGAATCCCACCCTGGGCACCCGTGCTCTGGGTTCCTTAAACAGATCATTGATGTTTTTCTAGGTCGCCCAGCGTAATCTACCGGGGAAACAAAATTGCGTTCATAAACAATCCTGCCCGGAGCAATTGATTAAGAGCAAGAAGGCCGTGGCAGCCGCTTCCACACTGGCTGTCAATTTTTGTAATATCAGGATGCTTTATTCCTGAACTCAGTGATCTACCATCTCAAGACGGCGAGGCGAGCCATCCTCTTACTGACCGAGACACGTATATCTTCTTCATCTTACATCTACATACTAACTTCCTACCTCTCCTAATCAGGGTACCAATTGGAACAATCCTATGTACCGCGAGCTGATTTGTGCGCCTTCGTCAGAGAAGACATGTTACCGGCGCTTTTGCAGATTTGAAGGTCAGGACATATCCATTTTCTTGTTACACATAGCTTGCGACGACTATCCACGTGACACGTGCCTGTACAAGTGTCGTAGCGGGAATACTAAAATTGACCAGCTCGTTGAGCACTTACTACAGATTCCATGTTACAACAGGGGGTCCGTACCTCTGCTAAGATCTTGATCTGAGGCGATTTTAATGCCCACCATGCTGTATGGTTATGTTCACGCACCACCGATCATACGCGGAGGTCTGTTCACGATTTTGCTTTGGTTTGTGGTCTTACACAATTTTTAAAGTCACCTACGCGATTTTCCGATGTAAATAACTATACGCCTTCACTGTTGGACCTCCTAATGACCTGTTATCCGTACTATTATGGCCCACTCGGTACGTCAGACCACTGCTTTATTCAAAGTGTCGGCCACGCGCCTTTCATGGTCTCTCTTTGCAGGCTCTCGTCGCGTTTGGGACTACAGGTCAGCAGATTGAGACAGGATTCGGCCTTTTTTGCATTCAACCCATGAGGGAAGATGTGCTTCTCGCTAGATGATCTGAGTATCGTCACTTAAAGCTGATGTGGTGCTACAGGGCATGGAAGCAAGACTCAGCTTTGGTTTGGTCACCACTGCAAAACGGCTTTACACCGAAAGCAGGAGTGCTACTGGGTTTGGGCAGCTGCGTTGGCATCTCATAATATAAAAGCTTACGCATTAAAGCATTACGAAATGAATACAATTCGTTCTTTAAGAGTTATCGGCAGGAAACGGAACTCATTGGCAGAATTGGTGAGAAATTAGTTCGCCTTTCTTGGGAAATATGTGCGTTCTAAGGTAAAGCTAAACTAGTCTCCAAAAAGCTTGATGTGCTCAGCAGAGCGAAGCAGTACTTCATGGCAGCCCATCGCCTCCAATTTTACAAGGCCGAAAGTCGACCTTACATGAAGTTCTCATTTTTGGGCCAGAGCTCCCCACTACCAGTTTCTTCTTCTTGATTGCATTCAGCGTATAGCGGTACGAATCGTCGACGACCAGGCTATTTCTAATCGGTTTGCTTCTTTGGCATTGCGTAGAAATGTAGGTTTGCTCTGCATCTTTTATCGCATCTATCATGAAGAGTGTTTCGACGAATTGTTCGGATTAATTCCTACCACTGTATTTTATCCTCGTACATACCGTCAAAATTTTAAGTCCCATCCTCACTATCTCGAAGTCTGGAAATCCACAGACGTACATTTTTCTCGGTATTTTCTGCCTCGCACTACTCTTTTGTGGAATGGATTACCAGCGGAAGTGTTTCCGAAAGGATACGTCTTGGGGAGACGTCTAAAAATAGAATTAATTCATTCTTGAAAGGCTGGTAACGCAAGACTTCCGGCATGGACGACGGTGATCATTGAGTGCGCCTCCTGCTCTTTTCCTCTCTCTTCTATAAAAAGTATGTCTCGCCTGGGTCTGTATCATTCCTGACACAATAGCACTAAAGCTTGTGACTACTGTCGTATTCCGGGGAAAGGTAGCCGTAGGCCAGTTAACCTATGCTAGTGATAATATAGTTCCCGCTTCATGGATGGCAACCCATTATTAACATCTTTGATGTTACAGGATGTCTTTATCAAAAATGTGTAAGCCGGTTGACCCTGGAGGTCATCCCTAAAACTTTCAGTATATTGATTTTTGAAAAGCTGTATATTTTGAAAAAGTTGATCGATTTTAATCTTCGAATGGCAGTCAACACAATTTCTGAGACCTAAAGTTTTGTTTTAGCTACATAATAGATAGGTTGAAAATGTCAACAATTTTTTTTCCAAAAAGTTTTGTCATTGATAAATCCCAAATAAATTGACCGATTTTGGTAAGCGTTTGTTGTAAACAACATGTTTACAACGTGTTTTTGTTATTTAAAAGGCTGTAACTTTTGGAAACTTGTTTCGATTTTGATTTTTGAAATAACATTAGACGCAATTTTTAAATTTTTAAAATATTGTATCTTCTTCACGCCCATATCCCGAAGGGGTAGCAGAGGTACAAGTGCACCCACGTATAGCCGAAGATACTTAGTCCCACAATGTGATAGGTGGCAAGCCTATCGCCAACCGGGCACTTTCCAATCCCGGGCAACTTTGTGTTTCTCAAAAAACGGATAAAACTCTTTTTTTAAGTGCCCGATCTGGGAATCGAACCCGGGACCTCATGTGGTCAACGCCAACGCTGGACCACTAGACCACAGAGGCGACAAATAAAAATTAAATATTGTAAAAATTCCAATCTGATTTTGATTTTTTGAAAAACTGGACCAAAATCGGTCAATTTATTTGAGATGAATCAATGACGACGAGAAACAAATGTTTTTTGACATTACTTCAAACATTTTTAACATTATGTAGCTAAAACAACATTTTAGATCTCAGAAATGATATGATAAACACTGCATGTGGACGGGCCCGTTATATCATATCCTATCCCATAATATTGTAAATGTGAGAGTGAGTTTGTTTGTTTATTACGTTTTCACGGCTAAACAATTTAACCAGATTTGATGAAATTCGCATGGAGTAATTTTTTTTTTCAAAATAAGGGATAAGTGATTAAAGTTTGTATGAAAAATTATATTACTGTTATGATAATCTACTCGTGGGCAAAGCTGCGCGGACCAGCTAGTGCGAATATAAATCAAATTCCCCGTGGTATAGCGAGATTAGCGACCCGCGTAATCAAGTCTTCTTACAAGCGATTTTATTTAAAATCTCTTGTGTTAACCAAGAATTTTAGCCGGTGACATGCGATGTTTTTTATTTATTTTTTGCTTATAATGATTATAAATAAGAAGCAAAGTATTTTTATGTAAAGATACTTTAAATATCATATTGTGAAATAAATTTCTTGCTAGACATTTATACACGAAATGATACATGATTTTGGCTCAAAGTGCGCTACGCGGAACTGCCCACGTTTTCAATTTATCTTCTGAATTCTTGAGTACTTTAATAAAAAAACACTTGAATAAAATATACCTGCGAGTACATGTGCAAAATATACTCGTATGGTTTGTTCAGTGTCAAATTAGTGCGACCTCTCACGCGATCCGTAAAAATCTGCCATCCAAAACAATAAAATATGTTTGTGTTGAGCTGGTTAACCTGAAGGTCCAGTTGTAGTCGTCGGTGCAGCGCTCCTTGAGCGTGAGCTCCGCCCCGGGCGCGGAGCAGATGGGCCGGTTGAAGCAGTGCCGCACGCGCCGGTACACGTAGCGCGAGAAAAACTGCTCGAATGGGTTGTACAGCGGCGCGTATCCCTGCCAACACAAATGCACATACATACATACACTCACAATGCAAATGTGGTGATCTTATATATTGATCTGTAGGGACTGCCTTATTCTACGTTCCCACCGTCTCTGCTGCACCTTCTACAAGGATGTGCGTGTGAACCGCCAGCACAGGTCATTTGCCCACGCCCACGTGTCATACCTGTCTATTAATCGCTAGTTCCTCTGTGATATTTTGATTTATTGGGGATATCTATATTATCTATACATATAATAAAATCGTAGGAACGTCAAAACTGTACATTAAATATTTTTTTAAAAGAATACTTGGGGCGTGATCTACAATCGATATCGAAGCCAAAAATATAGTTTTTAGAATTTTTGTCTGTTTGTCTGTATGTATGTCCGGGATAAACTCAAAAAGTACTGCATGGACTTCAAATTTTGCATGAATATTACTAACAGGTCGGATCAACATATAGGCTACATATTATCACGCTATCACCTAAGGGGGAGAAGCTGTGCGGAGTAAACGAAGTCCGTGCGGACGAAGTCGTGGGCAACAGCTAGTAATATTATAAATGCGGAAGTTTGGATGTTTGGATGGATGTTTGTTACTCAATCACGCCAAAACTATTAAACGGATTTGGGTGAAATTTCACGTGACTGTTTGGAGTTTTAGAAGCCGATGCAGATGAGTTTATGAATCGTTTTGTTACAATGAACGAAACATGGGTTCATTACTGTACGCCAGTCGCCAGAAACAAAACAACAATCAAAACAGTGGAGAAGACCTGGTGCACCACCCCTCAAAAAGGCTAAGGCGCTTTTGTCGGCAAATAAGGTAATGGCTTCAATATTCTGTGACTCGAAGGGTGTGATTATGATTGATTATCTTGAAAGGGGTCAGACTATAAACTCTGATTACTACTGTTACTACGTCGTTTACGAGAGGAAATAAAAGAAAAACATCCAGGAATGCTTAGAAGGAAAATCCCGTTTCATCAAGATAACCCCGTGTTCACACGTCTTTGCAATCAATGGCTGAAATCCACAATTGTGGCTTTGAACTATTACCGCATCCGCCTTATTCACTTGATCTGGCACTCAGGCTTCTTTCTGTTCCCTAACCTAAAAAAGCACTGGGGAAGTCATAGATTTTCGACAAACGACGAAGTCAAAACAGCAGTAGATGCATATTTTGACTCTAAAGAAGAATCTTTTTTTTTTCAACGATCTAAATGCTTTAAATGGGGGATGGCAAAAGTGCATCGAACTTGATGGTGATTACGTAGAAAAATATAACTGATTTAGTATGTGTTTATTTTCTTGGTTAGGCCGAATGCTTTTCAATCCACCCTCGTAACTTTTTCCAACCTACCGATTATGTAGCTAAGAAACCATTATAGATTTCAAAAATTGCGTCAAATGTCAATTAAAAGATCAAAATCGACAATCTTTTTTTTAAAATGTACAGCTTTATATAAAAAAGTCAATTTTAACAAACTTTATCTCTTGAACTCTGAAAAAATCTATGTTTAGCTACAGTTTTAGCTCATTTAAGCTTAAATAAAATACTTTTATTTGGCGGGAAATTTCAAGTAAGGCTGCAGTGTCAACCGATTCACAGTTTTTTTATTGTTCCCAGGGGCGGGTTTCCCTATAGGCCGAGTAGGCCCGGGCCTAGGGCGGCAAAATTTGGTCGTTTTTTTAAGTAGTTGCCTACGCGCATACGTGTAAAAACTCAAAAATATAGTATCTCGCGAAAAAATTTACATGTATAGCAATTACGATTATTAGAAGTGTTGCTCATCCAACTGAATCTTTGTTTACTAGTTTATTTGAAGGTCATTTTCGATACTACTAATAATCGTTTCCAGGATTCGTCATACTCCCAACGCCTGCCCCCACCGCACGCAGGCTTCTTAAAAAACGCCTTCAATTTTTCAATTTTTTAAACCATGTCAACTTTTGTCTCAACCGTTTTTCGACTCTCTTTCTTTGAATTTTGCTTCACTTTTTTCGCGCAATAGTTTATTTATGTTATTAGTTTCGCACTAAATGCTAATTTACACCTCGTTCACGCATCATTGTATATCAACAACCACAACATACAATGTTGTGTTGAAGTGTTACAACAGGCTCAATCCTAATATTTTTGCTCTCAATTGTTTAAAAATCTTGATTCGACGCAATATCATTTTGCCTGTGGAAAGGCGAGTATTTAGTATAATCCGATGCGAAAGTAATAACGAGTGTGCACGATTAGCTAAAAAAGTTGTGTTGATTCCGTAATCTGCGAATATTTTTGTGAGCAAGTGAGTTGAGTACTTGAAAATAGTGTTAAGTGTTTGATATTGCAATATGAGTGATGGGCGGAAAAAGTTGAGCGGAGCGGAGTACAGAAAGCGAGCCAAAGAAAAAATCGAGAAACAAGACGATGTCATCAAAAAAATAAACAAACAAATTTTTCAAAAAGCCGACGGTAAGTATAACTGACCCTGAGAACGATCATCCTTCTCCTCCACCACAAACGATAAGTGAAACTATCAACGTCGCAAATATCCAACAACCCGGTACAAGTGCCTGTAGTAACCAGATCGTGGTCACCACAGATCACGCTGGCTCTTCTCGCGGAACCGTTGAATAATACGAAAAATGAAAATAATACGCTCGAAGTGTGTGAAGATCCTGCTCAATGGCTCATAAACGATAAAACTAGGGACTGGATAGCGATGAATGGAGTGCAGCAAAATATGCATATTGATTTCTCCCAAAATCAGCGCGTATATGAAGACCGCCCGCGTCATTTGTCGAATTTGAGAGAAAGCTCACCGAAGCTGGTTGATTTATTCTCAAAGCACCGGTCGAGTTTACTACGGGCCATGTCTTGCGTTTGCTGGTGGAACCCAGTTCGGTAGCACAGGCTTCAATGATTGGAAGAATGCTAACAGTCGGGTGGCACAACACGAGAACTCCACAACCCATAAGTTGTGCATTTTGAATATGAAAAAGAGAGGTAATATTCTCGGTCGTATTGATCAGCGGCTGACAGCACAGCTCAATGACGAAATGACGTATTGGAGGAACGTTTTAAAATGTGTAGCGTCAACTATAAAAGCTCTAGCATCACGAGGGCTACCATTCAGCGGTCATGATGAAAAGTTTGGTTCGTCAAATAATGACAATTATTTAATGATTTTAGAGCTACTGGCTGAGTTTAATCCATTTCTAGCTGACCATATTTCGAGGTATGGCAATCCGGGTAGTGGACGTACGAGCTATATGTCATCGACGATTTGTAATCAATTTATGAAACTTATGGCCGATACAGTGCTCCGTACTATTGTCAGTGAAATCCAGTCAGCCAAATACTTCTCCATCAACGTCGACTCTTCACCAGACATATCTCATATCGATCAACTGACGTTTGCGATCGGTTCAAAACGATGGTTCTCCAATTGAACGCTTCCTAACACCGGTTCCTAACACCGGTCATAAAGCGCAGGAGATGACAGACGCTATTACTTCAACCTTAAACAAATTTGGTATTGAAATTTCAAATTGTCGTGGTCAGTTATATGACAATGCTTCCAACATGTCCGGCGTTTACAATAGACTGCAGGCGAAAATTAAAAAACTGTCCCCGGAAGCAGCGTATGTTCCCTGTGTAGCTTATTCGCTAAATCTCGTTGGGCAATCGGCAGCAGCAAGTTGCGAAGAAGCTTGTTGGTTCTTCGGACTTCTGCAAGAAGTGTACAATTTTTTTACGGCATCAACGCATCGCTGGGAGATCTTGGAAGCTCAACGTCGCTCAAAAGAGAATTTGAATGCGGGAATGAGTACCGTAAAGTTTGTCAACAACTCGCTGGTCAGCTCGTGCAGATGTATGCAAGTTTGTTGGAATCTTGGCACGAAATTTATATAGCGCTGCACATCATTGAAAATAATACCGCCGAAAAGGCAATCAGTCGATCTGAAGCGAATGGTATTCGGTTGAAGCTAGAGAGATTGGAGACTGCGTTCATGACCGTTTTTTGGGGTTTTATTCTCAATCAGTTGAATTTCCCGCCGTGTTGGTCCCGGCCTCCTTTGAAGAATAGGCCAACTGCCGTTCTGCCAGGCAGGTCGTAAAAGGTGACTGATTGGCTATCGAGTCACTAACATCGTGGCTACTAGGTGGTAGAGTTTTGCATTGTCTCGCCCGGGTCTGGTACCACCGCCTTACCTATTCCTGCCACAATAGCGCCAGTGCTTGTCGCTGTCATGTTCCGGTTTGGAGGGTAAGGTAGCCGGTAAACTTAGGCATGTGTCATTAGACCTCGCCACAAGATCGCAACGCACCATTAACATCTTTGGTGTGTATAGGCGATGGTTGACTCTTTCCACCAGGAGACCTATCTGCTTGTTTGCTATCTTATGATATAAAAAAAAAAATATTGCCAATAGAAAATTGCAAGCTGTAGACGTCGACATATTCACCGCTATTTAGATTTACGACTCATTAATCGGTCTCATGTGCGAAACTCGGAACAACTTCGATAACTAACGAAGAAAAAGCGCTAAAACTATCTGAAATGAAACAATAGAAAAAAGAAATGAAGCGCAAAAAAAGTAAACTCCACTCCGACGAGTCTGCCGAACAAACTGAAGTGAGTGGGCGGGAAAACTGCGAATCTCCACGTATATGGTTGTCATAGATCAACTTCTTTGCGAGCTTCGAAAACGACGAGAAGCATACCAACAATGTCATGGTAAATTCTCGTTCCTCACAAATCTGATGGTCCTAAGCCCAGCTAAAATAGAAGATAAAGCAACAGCGTTAAAAATATATATTCTTCTGATCTTGAAGACAGTTTCGTTGAAGAGTGTCAGCATTTTCGCTGCCAGTGGTTTTCGAGCCAAAGCCAAATCGACACACCGATGTCGCCGATGACATTATTAAAATGGCTTCACTATCAGGATCTTCACCATTTATCCTAACGTGGATATAGCTCTACGCATTGTGTTTGTATCCCGATTCCCAATTACGAACTATTCCGGTGAACGCAGCTTCTCGTGTTTGCGGCGGGTGAAAAATTATTTACGGTCGAAAATAAACGAGGACAGGTTGAACGCTCGGGCTATCCTCTGCATCGAATCACAGTTGCTACGGTCATTAGATTGTGATGATTTGATAAACAAATTCGCTGCTCAGAAAGCTCGGCAAAAGGCAGTTTGTGGATAACGATTAATTGTTACTTACAAATAGAAATGGTAAGAATCAGTATCTGAAATACACTGATTAAATTAATTAAATCACTTACTGACTATAATTTTTTTTTCATTTTAATTTATTTTCTATAGTTTATATAATTTTTTATGCTTTACAGCACATGGGGGCGGGCGGCAATCTTTCATAGGCCTAGGGCAGCCAACGTATCAAATCCGCCCCTGACTGTTCCGGGTGGACACCAATAGGATGGGCAAAAAATTGCTTTTGCCGAAAACGTGACGCCCTAAGCAGTTGATTAATTTCCTTATACGCATATCCGGCACTGATTTCTGTCCATATCTCGTACCTCTATCCATAGATGTGGGAGAGCTGATAAATATTAAAAATAATTCTCGCTATCCGCTCTCGTACTGATAATTTCAGATAGCATCAACTCGTAAATTTTAATAAAACTGTACCTACGGCGGTTTATTACGTATTCATATTTAATTAGAATATGATTTGTATATAAATATACCTATTTTCCAAAAAAACGCTATTACAAATATAGTACGTTGAAGTACGAACTGTGCATTGAAAAGGGTAACTGCGAGGTTTCTAGCTATATTTTTTTTCAATCCAGGGAATAAATCCAGGGAAAAAAGTAAAACGAATGGTATTTTCCGTTGGAATGCGCTGACGCAGACGCAACTTTATAATGTGTGAACGCATCGTGTGACGTTTGTCGTCCGCGCGCCCTCACACGATATATACCAGTCTATGCAACTTGTAATTTATGTGTGTGACGCAATATAGAAAATGCACTATGTACAAACTCAATAATTTACCCTAACTGCGGCAACCGAAACTTAAAACCGAAACCGAACCGAAAAAAAACGACCGCACACGCGCCTAAAGCTTTAACCCAGAGGCATATTATCTATTACCCCCTAAAGCGGTGATCCGCGCGTAGAAACACGTAACACATTAATTAATTAGTGCTGTTAAAAAAGACTGAAAATAGACCAACTACCGTTCTGCCAGGCAGGTCGTAAGAGATGACTGATACGTGCCACTACGGAGTTCAGCAACATCTCACCTGGGTGTTTGGTTCCACCGTCTAACCTATTCCTGCTGCAATAGCGTCAATGCTTGTCACTGTCGTGTTCCAGTTTAGAGGGTAAGGTAGCCGTAGACTTATGCATGTGGCATGGTCCAGCCACACGTATAGCAAGTAGCAACGCACCATTAACATCTTTGGTGTCTACAGGCGACGGTTTCTCTTTCCACAAGGAGAGCCATCAACGTGTTTGCTATCTTATTAAAAAAAATTGTAGTGGTGCTCTATAAAATTTGTTTTTATAGAGCATCACTATAGAGCAAATATATTTTTTTCTATTTTGTGAAATTAATATTACATGTACTCTTACTTAATAGAAATACGAGGCTTCAGTAAATCGAGTCTTGAACTACTACGAAATGTGACGTAAAGTTACAGCACAGAGAAACGTAATGTATAACGACTGGTATTAAATATACTTAGACAGTCTTTTAGACCACATCTGACTTTAGGGACAACATTCCGCCCCAGGAATTCTCGTTGACATTTGTAAACTTTTGTCATAACAAAGAAATCTGAGTCGCTGCTCTCCGCATTATCGTCTTCTTGGTTTTTTGTATCATAAGACAGCAAACAAGCAGATGGGTCTACTGATGGATAGAGTCAACCATCGCCTATAAACACCAAAGGTGTTAATGGTGTGTTGCTATCTTGTGGCGAGGTCTAATGCCATATGCATAAGTTTACCGGCTACCTTACCCTCCAAACCGGAACACGACAGCGACAAGCACTGATGCTATTGCGGCAGGAATAGGTAAGGCGGAGGTACCTGATCCGGGCGAGACAATACAGAACTCTACCACCTAGTAGCCACGATGGTAGTGACTCGACAGCCAATCGGTCGCCTTTTACGACCTGCCTGGCAGAACGGCAGTTGGCCTATTCTTCAAAGGAGCCGGGACCAACACGGGGAAATATATATGTATATGTTACTAGCTGACCCGGCAAACGTTGTTCTGCCTTTTTAACTACTCTTATTTTTTTTTATATATTTTCTCACCTTTTAAACCTTCCCTGGAATTCAACAATTAATTCAAAACCAAAATTAGCCAAATCGGTTCAGCCGTTCTCGAGTTTTAGCGAGACTAACGAACAGCAATTGATTTTTATATATATTTATACATATAATAAAATCGTAGGAAAGTCAACTGTACATTGAATATTTTTTAAAAGAATACTTGAGGCGTGATCTAGAATCGATATCGAAGCCAAAAATACAGTTTTTAGAATTTTTGTCTGTTTGTCTGTTTATCTGTTTGTCTGTATGTACTGCATGGATTTACTTCAAATTTTGCATGAATATTACTAACAGGTCGGGTCAACATATAGGCTTGTCTGTCATGTTCCCATTTGGAGGGTTTTTTGGAACGAAGTTCCTTACGGCAGGCTTGGAGGGGATAGGGATTTTGCTGCGCGACCGAACTGAAAAAAATGTGATAGTAAAACCGTAAGAAAAAATAGGTGGAAAAAAGTGCGTGGAATAAAACCGTTAAATGAGACGTGCGCAGGCGCGACAGTCGCGTACACAAGCGAGTAGTGCCGTTTAGTGGAAGGAACTTTGTTCCTACCTGGTGTCCCACGACACCACATCATTTTTTATGCAAGTTGCATTAATACTTCGCCACACGGTTAGCAACGCACCCTTAACATCTTTAATTTCTATACGCGATAGTTGCCGTTTTCCATCCGAAGACCCATCTACTTATTTGCTATCTTATTATATAAAAAGCGGAACTTTACTTTTAAACATAATTAATCATTATTATCCCCAATAAACCGTTTCGGTACAATATAAAACTTAGATAAAAACACGAGAAGTGCGTTTAAATTAATCCGGAGATATCCTTGGTATAAGCCGCAGCCTTCAGATTCGTCTCGGCGCTAGTGTTCAGTTGTTTTGCGGTATTTCGTGTTGCGTGACGAATGAGTCAACGCGTCAATACGCCACTCGATTACGGCGCGATATCGAGCAATTCCGAGGAACAGGGCGTTTGATAACTAGCTCCACTCAAAATTGGCGATACACCGACACTCGGCAATTGTCTTTGTAAAGTAGAAATAATTAAAAAAAAACAAAGCTACCGCAGAGTTTTTGAACGCCTGTATTTGAGATTAATGAAGTCCGCTTGAAGACTAACTACGATATAGGTAGGTAACCTAAACAAATTATTAAGTTAAATATGCACGATACATCCAAATTACAATTGAAAAGTCACGATTTAATTGCAAATACATTGTACACACAACGGAACAGAAGTCATGACCTCTTTAAACCTGTGTAGGTACGATTTCTTACGTTTAAAATAAGCGATCTTTCTTTTTAACCCTCTTCCCAAACGAAGAAGATTCTCAATTCGGCTGCATGTTTTTTATGTTTTAATTTAACCATTTAGATCTTTAGCATTTTATTTTGGTGAAGATCTGAGAGATATAGCACATGGGAAATTGGTTGCTGCAGTTTTACTGCGTTACAAACTGCTATTAATCAAAGCTGGTATAAAAAATCGGTTAACGTTCTTTCATTTATGACAAACTAGATAATTATGTCAGATTTTGGTAAACATCGGATACGAATACCTAGTATCCGATGTTTACCAAAATATACAAAAATATAAGAAAAATTTAATATTTATTATAAACTGGCTGTGCCCGCGACATCGTCCCCGTGAAAAAAATTCTAAAATTAACGTAGCCTAATTTAGTCCTTTAATTTCCGTGGTTTAAGAGGTACCTAGTAGTCCCGGGATTTTACCCGCATAGTTTCAGTTCCCGTGGAATTACTGGGATAAAAACTATCCTATGTCATTTCTCGTGTCTCAAACTAACTTTGTGCCAAATATCATTCAAATCGGATCCAGTCATTTAGACTGGAAGAAGAGACTGACAGGCAGGAAAGTTGCTTTCACATTTATAATATTAATATGGATTAACATTTATATAAAATACATAAAAATCGTAACTAAACATTTACAAATACATAAAGGAACTTACAAATAAATTGTTATTGTTCTTAAAAAAATGATAAGCTCATAGACTAATATTGTATAGATATATCGAGCCTTTATCGCCAAATTATCGTAAACGACATTTGCCGAAAATGCGTTTTTGATCGTAAGTAGTATTTTAAGTCGTAAAGAACTCATCCCTGTTGATGTTTCTCTCCGAAAAAAAATCGTTCTAAAGTTATAGGAACTGCTAAAATTATTGTGGATATATACATTTCGAAAACTTTAACGTAAGCGACACTTAGCATTTTTATCTTACGTGTTTTGCGTACGATTTTTTGTAGAACAAGCGACCCTATTTGTTACCACAACCGACATGAGTGCTGGACCCTGCGACGGTCATTACGACAGATTTGTTTATACAAATCTGTGGATTTATGCATGAAAAAGAATTCTCCTTGCCTACAATATTCCTACATAAGGACATACATCTATATATATATATATATATGGAAAATCAATGGCCGAAAGAGTGTGATAGATCCAAGTTTGATTAATAGTAGATTCCGCAGTTGTTTAATGCATACGCGCGCTTACAGAGGTCCCAATCTAGAAACTAACAACTATTTGGTAGTAAGCTGATATAGGGGTCTGTTTAAGAAGTGGAGACATTGGCGGCAGCGCGTTCCATTTGAAGAGCTTGAAAGGATAAAGATCGAAGAGATCCGAGTGTAAGAAGTCTGTATGAGATTCAGGTTCGTGATATGTTGCCGAAAGTGAACCTACCGGAGTTGGATGTAGACGAATGTTGGAAAGTTTTGAAAGATAGTATGGTAGTAGCCTCGAAAGAAGTATGTGGCAGTGCAAAACTGTGCAAGTCAATGGAAGGAGATGCATTGCGGGATGATGAAGTCAAAGCTGCGTTTGAGAGAAAGAAGAAAGTATGGTTAGACTATGTATCATGTTTGCAACTTGAATGATGGTATGAAAGATATGAAGAAAGAATTGTATCGTTGTTGTAAGAATGCCACTAAAACTTTAGTAAAGAAAAGGGTGAAAGAGAATGTCTGAAAGTGGAAGAGACTGGTGAACAAACACCAAACTTCGAAACAAACACCAAACTCGTTTGGCGGGAGGTGAAGAAATCTAGGAGTTGTTCGGCAGCCTTCATAATGAATACGATTATGTCTAAGAATGGTGACATTCTTAAGCGTACAGACAGTGTGTTAAAACGATGGAGTGAATATTTTCGATATATTGAGATTTATATTGCATTTGTTTAAGATGTTACTTCCGTCTCTGACTCAGTAAGTGATTCAGCGACGGCGGAAGCGTGCCAGGACATTACTGTGCAAGAAATCACATGGGTGATAAGAAGTATGAAAAATGGAACGGTGGGAATAGATAAGGTAACTGCTGAGATAATCAAATACGGTGGTCCTGCCGTTTGGGACTCTTTTTAAGTCCTTTGTAATACATGTTGGAGGACCGGTGGAGTACCTGAAGACTGGCGGCGCGCGGTCATCGTGCCCTTGTATAAAGGCAAGAGATCACGTATAGACTGCAATAGTTATAGGGCCATGAGTTTGATCCGCTTAACATCGAAGATGTATGGTAAAAGATAGGTCTGGAAGATGTACGGATTATTTACTCTCACTCCGCAATATCGTGAAAAAGCATCTGGCTGTGACCACAAGGTTTTCTGTGGTTTTGTCGATTTGGAGAAAGCTTTTGATAGAGTTGTGCGAAAGAAACTTTGGAACATTTTACTCAGTTGTGGGGTAAACGGGCGTCTGCTGCGTGCTTTATAATCCATATACTGGGATTGAAAAGCATGTATGTGGGTAAACAGCAAAATACCGCCCTGGTTCGATATTAATGTTGGCGTCAAACTGGGTTGTGTGTTGTCAGTTCTCCTGTTTATCCTGGATAAGTCAAAGATTAAGGTCATTGAATATGGAATCTGTATGAGAGATCTAGTGGTGAACTGCCTGTTTTATGAAGATGACGCTGTACTTTTAGGTTCAACTCCGTCTGAGCTTCAAACACTGGTCACAGTTATGAATGATGATTGTAAGAGCTTACATTTGAAAGCTAAGAAAACTGATGTAAAAAAAGAACAAAAGTAAAAATATTAAAGCGAAGCAGCATGTCCATGTTTCTAGATGATGTTAATAAAATTTTTAACTTTGCTGAGGATGAAGGTCGGTGGCGAAAGTTGATTTAGGGATGATCATAGTAAGTAGAACCTAAATCCAAATTTTCGTGTAAATCGACAATCTATATCTTTTTTAATATTATAAATGCAAAAGCTTGGATGTTCGGATGGATGTTTGTTACTCAATCAGACAAAAACTACTGAACGGATTTGGATACTACATAGGCTGCTTCTTGTCCCGGAAAAATAAGACGTTCCCATAGGATTCACCAAAAACCTTAATTATGCAGTGGACTGCACGCTGCAGCTAGTACTTAATAACTTCAAGTTGCTATAGAGCATTTCAAAAACATTTTTTTCATTACTACTATTCTAGGTGGCTTTTAGGGCCAAATCTGTTAAATAAATAAAAAATCACACCCCTCAATGTTAATTAAAGTTAATTTAATTAATTGAAATATGATTTAAATCGATTACACAACTCTAAACTTATTTTCGAATATCAGCAGTTTTTACGCCTAAAAAACATAAAGCAACTCCTAGCACAGGGACATCTTAGAAGTAGAGCATATTAACTATTAAGTAGAACATAATTCCAAAGAAGACTGGCGGGTTTCCTAGGAGCGTTCGGCCTGGTCATCTACATTGATAATTTCAATATTTCCTGACAGCATAATTTATTAGAAAACTATGTATGATTGCCATTTTGTCCATAAACTTGTCTGAAATAGATATTTTTCATTAACTTATGAACTTATGAACGTCATTATCCAAAATCAAGTTTATGCAAGGTACACAATCCAAAATACAAAGCTAAGGTCAAAAATAAAAGTAATCGAAAGCACAATCAAAAATCTACGAAGGGCTAGCGCAACAAACAACAACAACATAGATGTGACAGAATCGTAAGATCTAAAATGATTGACTGTTTCTAGGTGACAAGTGACAGTTTATTGCCAGCCTAAAAAAAACAATAGTTGAAATATTGATTCAGTAATCGGTTATAAAAATCTGCAAATTCAATAAAAAATATATTTCTCATTACCATAATAAATACATAAGTATTTAGGGTTGGATACAAGTAGTAAAGGACCTTCTCTGATTAAAATATAAAGTAGGACATTTATCAATTAGTTATGTGATGAAAGTAAAATGACGTGAATCAATAAAATGCAAGTATCGATTATTCACATATCAGTTGCAATATTTCAATTTATTTTTCTCCACTCGGACCAGTTCTATAGGAATATTACTGATGAAAATAGTTATAAGTAAAAAAAAATGATGTGGTGTCGCGGGACACCAGGTAGGAACGAACTTCCTTCGGCTAAACGGCACTACTCGCTTGTGTACGCAACTGTCGCGCCTGCGCACGTCTCATTTAACGCTTTTATTCCACGCATTTTCTTACGGTTTTACTATCACATTTTTTTCAGTTCGGTCGCGCAGCAAAATCCCTATCCCCTCCAAGCCTGCCGTAAGGAACTTCGTTCCAATATACTTTTTTCGTATAACTTTTATTTTTGTAGGAGTTCAGGCCGAAAACCACTAGTCTCCTTTTGTGCAAGTTTGTGCTTTTTGGCTAAATTGTACACTTCACTGTATTTTACCTGCAACGACGGGTCTATTAGCATTTTAGTATTGACTAGCTGTACCCGCGACTTCGTTCGCGTTTGGCCATCCTTGCAGAGTAATTATTAGTAAGTGACCACAGTATTTCTCGTATTCAGCAATACTTTGGACGGCGAAGCACTTTTATCAAAGGAGAAATATTAAGAAAGGATTCTTTTAGTGTGGATATGAAAACACGTTCACTTTGATAACGGCCCTTCAGCCTTATAGGGCTTTAAGCAGTGTTTAACTGAAGTAACCTCGCCTTTTTTTCTACAGTCATGCTTGCAGTTTTATTTGCCTGACATTATATAATCATTCCATATGACTAAATTTGACTAAAGATCATTTTTGCAAAACTTATTTTTTATTGGAAGAAAGATCACAAACCGTAAAGCAGAAGTCTAACTGTATTTTCATTTTTAAGCATGGCTGGGGCTATCCTTCCACCGGATAAAAAAGATTGAAGGTGAAATTATCGGCTTGTACCTAGGTTCTTAATGGGCAACGATGATTATTCAAGCTAGTTATTATAGAAATCTGTGGTGTATGTCTGATAAATAACAATATCTGACTCCTTTGCAGTAGGCTAAATTTGACGACAGACTATTAGTCAGGGAGAAATAAAAAGTATATGCTTTCAGTGAAGGTTATAATTGCAATGTTATTATTAAGCATAATATCTTGTGTGTAGGAGGTTAGGAACATTTTGTTTAAAACAATTAAAAAACGGCTTTTTGCAATTTTTTGCCAATTTTTCGTAAAATATGCGTGTTATCGACATGTTTTTTTAAATTGTCTATAGGGAAGCGCTTGAACACGATCTCGCCTGATGGTAAGCTAAGATCCGGCCTAAGATAGAACGCGCTTCCCTAGAAGGTACCTGTTCACTCTTCTCTTGAAGATCCCCAGATTGTACTCGACGGGGAACACAGATTTAGGAAGCATGTTCCAGTCCTTTGCGGTTTAATTGAAAAATGTTAAGTCTAAACGCTTTCTCCGGTTATATGGAATGTCCACCATATGGCGATGCCTAGAATCTGTGCGCCTCGACGATCGATAGCATGTATATTAATGTATTTGGTCTTTAAAATTTCACTTAATGGTAGGCTATTGTGAAAATTTGCAATATTTGTTTTTATGTCGCATCTGTGGTTTAGTGGTCCAGCGTTGTCGTTGACTACATGAGGTCCCGGGTTTGATTCCCGGGTCGGGCACATAAGAAAAGTGTTTTTTCAGTTTTCAAAGAAACACAAAGTTGCCCGGGATTGGAAAGTGGCGATAGGCTTGCCACCTATCACATTTGTGGGATCAAGTATCTTCGGCTAATCGTGGGTGCATTTGTTGTACCTCTGCCTACCCCTTCGGGGATATGGGCGTGAAGATACTTTCCTTTTCTTCTCTTTTATTATGTCGCAAAATTAGCATTCAACGTAAAAAGGTAAATTTTTCAAAATTATATAAATCCTAAAATTATCAAATATTCTAATAAGATATCGACATGAGAGAAAAAGTAATCAAAAGGTATTTTATAATAATTTTATGTACTTAGTGAATAAGTCTGAGTTGAGTGGAATCCAATCGGATCCTATTAACCGCGTTTCGATCGGTCAAGCCGTTCAAAGTTATGAGATGTTTACATACACACATACCCATACACATATACACACACACACCCACATACACATACACACACATACACATACACATACACATACACACACACATACACACACACATACACATACATACACATACCCATACACACACGCATACACACATACACATACACACACACGTCATCATGAAAGTAGTCGAAAAAGGTTCGTAGGACCTCAAAACGTGGAGATCTGGTGAACACTCGATTTTCGTAAATCGGGGTAAAATCAGTAACTTCCTTATCAGGACACGTAGCGGGAAGTTAAAAATATATACCTAGTCAGAAAGATGAAAATTTATTTATTCAGTTTTATTTTTTTGAATCATTTTTATTTAAGGCACTTTTTGTAGCGGGAAGTATAAAAATAAATTAATTAACACATGGCATTGTGGTTTGTTATTAATAAAAAACAAAATAGCTTTTGACTAAGAAGCTTATCTTTGTTCATTGAAAACGATTTGCAGTAAATAAATCTTGTTACACTTTTCTTAAATTTATTATTTTTAAATCTCTAAAAGATTTAATGTGTATCATTTTCTATAAGCAAGATAAGCAGTCAAGGGTTTTAACTACTCTGCCTCGTGGGCTTGGGACAGCCTATTCGGCTCAGATCATGTGATCCCGGGTTTGACCCGATCTGAGCCGAATCCCCAGATCGGGCAAACGTGTTATTGAGATATTTTTGAGGATTTTCTCGAAAATCTTAAATCTCAGTAGCAACTCGGAGACTGGCGGAGTGGCATATTACCACTCCCGTGCCTCGGATGAGCACGTAAAACTTTCGATCCCAGTTATCGCTAACAATAGTCGATAATCGTTAACGTGTCGGTATATGCGGCGATGAGGATTACCATTTATATCACCAACCGACAAACCGGTGAATCGCGGTGAAACGGAAAGTCTATAGACGTTCGGTTTACTCTGCCTACCCCGCAAGGGAACCGGGAGTGATGATACTTCAATAAAAAACAACAAAGCCACGTATTTTTTCTCAAATTTTTGATTTTCGATTCTCACAAATAAAGGAAAGTTAAGTAACTTTTTATTGAATTTGTTTTGATGAAGTTATCTTTGTTTTAAGTTTTTTCTATAAGATGTTGATCTTATCCAGGACTGAAGTTATAAGTACATGCTCGTATATTCTACTTAACAATTTTTTAAAAAGTATTTTGGAGTCTGACTTTAATGAGTACACTAAATAGTTTAGGCACTCCAACATCTACACTTCGCAGAAGTTTCATTCATTTTTAAAGAATTTTAAAATATTCACCGTGTTGTTTAGTGGTCCGGTGTCATCCTTGACCATATGAGGTCCCGGGTTCGATTCCCGGGTCGGGCAAAACAAAACGTGTTTTTAACTTTTCTGATAAAACAACGTTGCCCGGGATTGGAAAGGGCCCGGTTGGCAATAAGCTTGCCACCTATCACCTCACATTGTGTGAAATGGTATATACGGCTAACAGTGGGTACACTTCTTGTACCTCTGCCTACGTATTCCGGGTATGGGCGGTTAGATACTTTTTTTTACCCTTTTTTACGTTATGCAATGTAAAAACAAAATAGTGAATTTTCCCAATAGCCTAATCCTTACGTAAAATTTTATAAAGAACAAATTCTATTAGTATACTTAATGTCGATTAGATGCATATTTTGTGAGATATTGGCAAAAAACTGAAAAACGACCTGTTTTATTTCCAAATATATTATAATTCTTATATAAATAAATAAAATGTTTAGGTTTACATTTTACACATATTTTACTAATTTTTAAATTACATTTTAATAAAACAGTATATATCCTAAACTGATCTCTCGGGTTATATGCATTATACAAACACTATGAAATGATTTCGCTAACTTATAATGAGCCGTGCGTTCAAAGGTTTTGTATACAATCCGGGTGTCACGTTCAACTGGACTTACCACCCGGAAACCATTGAAACTTGTGATGTCTGTAACTTCTAAATTATAAAACTGATGACTTTGAAATTTTTAAGGGATAATCTTTATAGTATTTACTTTTAAACAAAAAAATAATAAAGGATTTCGGACTGCAGGTTAATGAATTAAAGCTAAACATACGTTTTTATTTTAATCGCCTATTCCACGGGATCCGTATTGAATTTTGGGATAAAAAGTATCCTATAACCTTCTTCGGAGTATGAATTTTGACTATGCTAAATTTCGTTTGAATCCGTTCAGTAGATTCGGCGTGATGCGCAGCCTTGATGCAGACAGACAGACAGACAGACAAAAATTAAAAAAATTACATTTTTTGCTTCAGTGTCTATCAAAGAGTATCTTCCAAAAAAAATTTTTAAAATATCTTCAATGTACAGAATTCGACCTCTTACAGTTTTATTATATGTATATATATAGATTGTGCAGAAAGTATTAAGCAACTTAAAATAAAAATCAAATAAGAGCTCGCCGTAATGTATCAGATACTTTTGATTAGTCGATGATGATAATTGTTCCGAACTTATCTGTACCGATTGAAATTTTCATAAAAATCTTAGAGTGCATCAAAGCGCGATGTTAAATGACAAAATGCAAGCGGAAAATGGTGAGAGTGGGAGCCGGGCATGCTCGCGAGCCGAGTCACCAATATTGTGAATCTGTGTTGATGGGAGTAGTCACTACTCTGTGTGCTGGCGACGAAAACGGTACCGTCACTACAACATCAGTGTCTACATACGTAAAACCCATACATATTCTTGCAAATAAATATTTTTATTTATTTGGTTTTGGGGATAGAGTATGGATTAACATTATAATTCTATGATTTCATCGTATCTACGAGTGTTTGTGTACTCGTCCATCTGACTGGATTAGTTTTAGTAATCACATCGTAAAGTAGGTGATTGCAATTATAGAAAGCGAGTGTGTCGATGTGAAACAGTGATTTACATGTCCACGGTTTAACGGTTGCAGCGTTACAATTAACTATACATATAATAAAATCGTAGGAAAGTCAAAACTGTACATTGAATATTTTTTAAAAGAATACTTGGGGCGTGATCTACAATCGATATCGAAGCCAAAAATATAGTTTTTAGAATTTTTGTCTGTTTGTCTGTTTATCTGTTTGTCTGTTTATCTGTTTGTCTGTTTATCTGTTTGTCTGTATGTATGTCCGGGGTAAACTCAAAAAGTACTGCATGGATTTACTTCAAACTTTGCATGAATATTACTAACAGGTCAGGTCAACATATAGCCTACATATTATCACGCTATCACCTACGGGGGAGGTGCTGTGCGAAGTAAACGAAGTCGCTGGCAACAGCTAGTTTATAACATTGATAGTATTATATTGTTGTTAAGCTTGTGCACAACTGTGTACGTAGCACGTACCTACTACAAAGTAGGAAGCGTAGTACACGTTCCGCGTGCACTGTTGTCGGTGCGCGCGCACGAGTCGTGATGCTTTAATTTTAGGACAATTATCATGGCGTTAACTGGTAGCCACAATGCCACTGGAGCATTTTGTACATACATATTCATATGTCGGTCGGTGCTATGTCGGTCGAGGCCACGGAGTTACATTGTTTATTAGCATTTAAACTCGCATTCCTCTTGTACGGAACTTCTCCACATCTCGTTAACAGTGTGTAAACACAAAGTTTACTGAACGGTAAACAAACGTTTCCATTACCACTAAAGTCTAGTGCATCTGTGGCAGAATGTGAAATTACGTGAAGGTTATTTGGGAAGTATGCGCCGAAACTACTAGAAGAGAGTCTGTAAGACTACAAAACGCATTTATAAAAATACAATAATCACTCTGTGGTCTAGTGGTCCGGTGTCGGTGTTCCACATGAGGTCCCGGGTTCGATTTCCGGGTCGGGAAAATCAGAAAAAATGTTTTTTTTTTAAGTTTTATGATAAAAACAACGTTGTCCGAGATTGGATAAGTGCCCCGTTGGCGATAGGCTTGCCACCTATCACACTGTGGGATCAAAGTACCTTTGGCTAATCGTGGGTGCACTGGTTGTGCCTCTGCCTCCGTCTTCGGCGACATGGGCGTGAAAATACAATATTAACTCATACGGCACAGTCACATGCAATGAATGATTCTAACTGTTAACAGAGGACAGAGACTAATCAGATGTCAAAGGAAGCTGATGACAGAGACAAAACAAGAGGAACTCTTCAGCGATATTCAGATCATCATAAAATATGGCTCATAATTACAAAAGAAATGTGTACAAAAGAGTGACAATCTTAAATGTTCACACGCCACTGCAGTAATTTAAAGCCGAGTCTGCACCGACGATGTTGTCACAAACTACATCGCGACAACTGCAAATGTCATAATGACGTCGTAATATCACTGGTCATCAAACCGCGGCCGGCGAGCGTATTTGTGCGGCCTGCTGACGATATTTGTGCGGCCCACGACAAAGCAAACAAGAATATTGTATCATTCCTTCAAATCTTTTCTTCTCAAATTCTTAATTCATGAACATTCATTCTTTAAATTCTTTAATTTTATGCTACTGTGTACTGTATTTTATTCGCCCAAAGATTGCGAATCTTAATTCTTAATAATAAAAAATACTCCTTCATAAACGTGAAAAGGTCATACATTCGTATGTTATTTTTTTTTTCTATCATGAATATAATTTCAAGAATGTTACAATATTCTAGTTTGTTTTGTCGTGGGCCGCACAAATATCATCAGCAAGCCGCACAAATATAATCTGGGACTGCGGGCCGCGGTTTGATGACCAGTGATAATACGACATTATGATGACGTCAGCAGTTGTCGCGATGTTGTACATAACAACATCGTGCTAGCGCGATACTTCGCCGTAGGCCGATATAGACTGGAAGCTGGCGACGAATTTTGGGAGTTTTTTTACTGTCGATAGGGAAGCGCTTGACCACGATCTCGCCTGATGGTAAGCTAAGATGCGGCCATCGGGGAACACAGACTCAGGTAGCATATTCCAGTCCCTTGCGGTTCGGATCAAGAATGTCGAGGCGAACCGCTTTGTTCGGGTACGTGGAACGTCCACCATGTGGTGATGCCCAGTATCTGTGCGCCTCGACGATCGATAGAAAAACGGGGATGGTGGAACTAAGTCATGCAATTCTGCAGCGCACTCTCCAAAATGTATCTGATAAAAGACCGATAAACTAGCCACTCTGCGGCGATGAGCGAGGCTCTGGAGTTTTTTGCCTACCAGATCATCGTCGTTTATGAGCCTCTTGGCATGCCTCTCTATAGCCTCAAGCGTCTCCAGCTGGTATTTGGCGGATCCATCTCAGAGGTGAGAGCAGTATTCCATGCACGAACGGACTTGTGCTTGATAAAGATTGAGCAACTGTCCCGGGCTGAAATACTGTCTCACCTTGGCCAGAATACCAAGCTTTTTTGAGGCAACTTGGGCTTTCGATTCGATGTACGAACCAAAGTTAAGAGTAGGCGTTAAGGTGATACCAAGGAGCTCGAGGTGGTCAGTTATCGGCACGGACACACCCTGAAAAGACAGATAGGTGGAATTGACTCAGTTTAGCGGAGAATAGACACGCCTGGTCTTAGCCGCATTAAACTTGACCAGATTGGCATCGCCCCAACCGGAGACTGCCTGGAAGGAAAGGTTCATACAATCGACCATCGCCTCTCTGAGAGATCGGATCTGTGCCGTACCGGCTCGCGCGCTGGATATGTAACTCTCCACAACAGTGCTATCGTCTGCGTACCCATAGATACCGGCCATCAGCAAACCTTTGATATGTAGCAGGAACAGAGTTGCGGGGAGAACTGATCCCTGAGGGACTCCGGCATTTTTATCCATTTGGTCGGTCGAGCAGCCGTCGACGACTACCCTAATCGACCGGCCACTCAGAAAATCTGAGATCCAGGCGCAGAGACCAGTAGGTATACCGTACGAAGGAAGCTTGCTAATAAGACTGTCATGCCAGACCCTGTCAAAGGCCTTAGATATGTCAAGGAAACATAGTGATACTAAACCTTCACCATGATTCTCGATGGCTACACTCAAGACGTAGATGGAAAACGCTAGAAAATCGCCAGTGAACCGATTTCGGCGAAACCCGTACTAGCGGTCACTGAGTAAATCGTTCTGGTAACTGTGTATATACTGAAGTGAAATATAAATGACAGATTTTGCTAGTTCCGATGTGTAGCGGCATGGCACTCTTGTGCCATGCCGCTACACATCGGTCCGGTCGGTTCCGGTCCAGACATATGGGGACCTAGGTTCGAATCCTGGGTCTGGTCAATCATTTCGCACAGTTACCAATTCATTCCATAATACGATATACAAATATTACGAAATTTGACATTATTTTATGATATGAATAAAAACATACAATTGAAGTGAAAGATTTAGAAGTGGCATTTGAGCTAGTTATCTCTGGTATGTGAAAATCACTCTGCAGCAACGCGGGTATATTAAGTGGTTGTGAATAATATAATTTGCAAATTAGTTATCGACGATGACTGATTGTTTTTATCGAGGGTGTAATTAATTATGAGAGCACAAAAGATGACGCGGCGCAACAACATTGGCAAGTCGCCGCTTATTTCATATTTGTGTAAAATATTTTGAAATGGCTGAGTTTTTGTACTAATTTAATTAAAACTGTACGCGTGCTATGAGTTAGTTTGAACTTGTAAAATTCATGATTTATAGTAGAGATGTGGTGTATTGTTCTAATAAACTATTTTATGATAGCGCGTTATCGACTATAAGCTATATTTTTCTACGCTTTACGTTGGGTATACACAGCGCGCTATTATATAAAGCTATGCATTATATTAACAAGCACAACTCTAATTGACTCTAATTTATAGTATTGTCCAAGTTTCCTTTCAACGCTGTATTTTCTTGAGGATTATATGCAGGATAGGCGTAACCATGATATACCTAGTATGCAGATGAAGTCAGCGATTTGACCGCACACTTATGACAACTTTCTATAATACGAACCGCTATTCATAGCAGAAACCAGTAGCAACCAATTTAATAATAACAAGGCGTTCCACAAGTTATTTGGTAATTTGAAATATTTTATATGAACAGTTTTAGCTTACGTCTCGTAGAAAATTTTACTACACGTAATTAAAATTAGTTGTTTTACTGTTATAGGAACCGGGCAATGTATTTCTTAGAAAGTTTAATTTATTCTCATGTACAAGTTATAAACAATCGTTATCCTTTGAATTTTATTGCTATGAGTTTGGGGATATCCAAGTAAAATGTCATTATATTTTATGAACTACCTTCAAGTTACCGAGTTTGCTTTTGTGCAATTCGAGTTATAGAGTACGAGCAATGACGCTATTGCGACAGGAATAGGTAAGGCGGTAGTGTCAAAACCTGAGCGAGACGTTGCAAAACTCAATAACCTAGTGATAGTGACATGTATAGCTAATCGTTCGATTTTTACATTCTGCTGGCAGATTGGCAGAGGGACTATTGTTTAAAAGGGGCCCGGACCCTAGTCAATATTTCTTCGTAGGGATTTGTCTTACTCTAGTTTCATCGTAGCTTGACGCTAACGTGTTTCGTTGGGGAAGGTAAGGAACCGGTAAACTTTTGCATATGATATTCCATCTTTGTTTCACGGTAATAATGCACCATTAAAATGGTTGCTGTCTCTTTCCATTCGCTTGAAATCCTGTGATAAAAACCTCGGATGATTCTATGGATAAAAACTGACTTGTTAAAAACATCGCCTTGTCATAAAACATATCATTCCATTGTTTTATAATCATATTTCAATCAATAAGTAGATCTTTTAAAAGATGTTAACACACCTGTTCGGCCGAAATTGTCTTAACTCTACTCTTGGTAGTTTAAGTAACTTCCGGTCAGTTTGGGATTCAGTCCAGGAAATGCTTGTTTAGCTTCTCGATAACTGGTTAGCATTTCCGTGTTTTTTGTGTTTTGTCTTGGTAATTTCTTTTATCTTTGTTTTTGGCAGATTATTGATTCAGGACCTACAATTACTATCTTAAACCCTGTTTTGGGTAACTCATCGGCGATGTCGTTCCCTAAGGAGCCGCTGTGACCTTTAATCCATTGCATGATGTCCCTAGTTGTTGAAACTGTTTTCTGCATTCGTGTACTGCCACAGAATACATAATAATAGTACAAGTACAGAAGAGACACTCCGGAAAGTCGTTTAAAGAAATAGGTACTCTTGCTACGATACAATTAAGTTGAATTCAGATCGCACGGCGCTTGATCACCTGTGGTTATATTTACCTAGAAGTTGCATCTCTTTCTATGGCGTAACTCTTATTCTTACTAATGAAATCAGGATTATCTCAAAGATACCCTATAGCCTATAGACACCAAAGATGTAAATGTTGCGTTGCTATCTGTGCATCAGGATGACAATGCTATATACATAAGTCTACTGCCCAACTTTAACCCCCAAAACGGAACAAGATGACGACAAGCACTGACGATATTGCTGCAGAAATTGGTAAAGTAGTGGTATTGTACACTCGGGCGAGACGATGCGGAACACTACCACCTAGTAGTCACGGTGGTAGTGACACGTAATACGTATAGCCAATCGGTCACCTTTTATAACTTGCCTGACATAGCGGCAGGCAGCAGGCAACACGGGGAAAATGAATTTCGTTAATAATGAATTTTGTTAATAATTAATTAATGTTAAAATATGATTATTGGCGCATTTCAAGTTGTAATACTGGGGTATGATAAATCTACGAAATCCTTACCTATAGTAATTAAAACCTACTTATAAAAATTACGAATAAAGTAAACAAAACATAAATATTTCTTACCTTTCAAAACCTTTCGGTAAAGTAAAAAACGAAAACTGAATCTTTGTGTTTATCGCGACAGCCATCTACACAACGATTATTTGTATTACGTTTCCTCATTTTATAAGAGTACCTACTGTAATAAACCTTACGTTGCGATGATGATCGACAGGCCGTCTTTTTTTTATATTAGAGGGGGCAAACGAGCATGTGGTGCACCTGATGGTAAGTGATCACCGCCGCCCATTGACACCTGCAATACCGGAAGGTTTGCAGCTGCGTTGCCGGCCTTTTAAGAAAGAATAAGCCCGTTTCTTGAAGGTCCCTAAGTCGTATCCGTTCGGAAACACCCCCGTGGGCAATTGATTACACAAAGGAGTAGTGCGAGGCAAAAAGTGCCGACAAAAGAGCACGGTTGTGGACTTCCAGACATCGAGGTGGTGAGGATGGAACTTTAAATTTTGACGTGATATCCGATGATGGAATTTAGCGACAGGAATTAATCCGAACAACTCGTCGGAACACTCTCCAATATAGATACGGTAAAAGATGCAGAGCGGACTTACATCTCTGCGTAACACCAAATAGTCAAGCCGATTAGAAATAGCCTGGTCGTCGATGATTCGAACCGCTCTGCGTTGAATGCGATCAAGAGGAAGAAGCTGGTACTGAGGAGCTCGACGTGTTCCCGAGAAATACCGCTACGGTCGGAGTATGCAGCATCACCAGTACTGTCGTCCGCATAGCAATGTATGTTATTAATTCGCAACATATCATTGATATGCAGAACAAACAGTGTCGGTGATAGCACGCAGTCTTGGGGAACATCAGCATTGACAGGTTTGAGGTCGGAGCATGCACCGTCGACAACGACCTTGATGCTCCGATCAGCCAAAAAACTGGTGATCCACTTGCATAATTTCTCGGGAAGCCCATAGGAAGGCAGCTTCGAAAAAAGCGCTTTACAAGGTAATTAAATAAACATTTAAGCGCTACAGGTACGCGTGTACTCATAAGCAAGGGGCGGCCCCGACTGATTTGCAACGCCGCGTTGCCGCGTTGTAGGCACTTGCGCCTGTTCCCATCGAGGTTTTAGAGCTGTGAGAATATAAACATAGTTATTTTATACCTGACTTGTCCTTTACTTCATCTGAATTGTAATTGTATATTTATTGTCAGGTAATGGTTTCTATGGCACTCTGTCGCACGGTGCGTCTATCAAAGTATTCGATTTTGCCAGTTTGCTGTGCATGTGAAAAGAAACATTATCTCTTAATTTTCCTGATAGTTTTAGTCTTAAACAAGAGAATGCTGATTCTTGTTGGATATACAAATGCAATGGGGCTATTCCTAAAACGACCTCCATTGCTGCAGTCGGTGTGCTACTAATGTTTCCTGTGATTGCTAAACATCCTTTCCTTTGGAAACTTTCTAGGTTTCTTTGCTCTGTGCTTAGTTCGGTTCTGGGCCACCATACTATAGCGCCATATGCAACTGTGCTTCTAATTTCTGTGGTGTAAAACCATTGGATAATGTGGAATATGAATAACGATTTTTTACCCAATAGTTTCCTGCATTGTGCTAGAGATATACAGGTCAGTATATACAATTAAGCTTGTTGTCTAATGTCACGCCCAGATATTTGTCTTTGTTGGTTAACACAAGGGTGGAATGGTAAAACTGAATTTTCAAAATCGGCTCATAGATGGAGTCGATTTTGAAAATTCGGTTTTTGTTTGGTATGGTATACTTTCCGTTTGGTCCCATTTAACTATATAAGTGTTTTGGTACTTATCACGTGTTAATGAAAACTTAAATTATATAAAGAAAATTTTTGAGGTTTTCCTTCCAAATGAGCCACGTCACACAGGGCTCAGTTGGTTAGACCGTGCCGGCCATAGGCAAAGTCGATGGTTTTTAAATCCGATTGTGTCAAATTTCTTCACTGGTTTCTTAAAGTTGGTTGTTGCAGTTAGACTGCGGCTAAATTACACGTTTAGTATATTTCTAACCACCTAGGTGTTACGAATAATGACTAAATACTTGTTTGGTACACTACGTAACATTGTAAAAGAAACAAGCAAACTGACCTCTCTGTTCTTCTCGGTGGCGACTTTAGGAGTGAAGAGAAGTTGATTGATGTAGCCGAGGAACATGAGAATGTAGAAACCCACGCGCGTCAGCGCCGCCGTGAACAGCGAGCACTTCTCGAAGGAGCCCGGAAACGTGTCATACTGCGACCAGTCCATCCAAGGTACCTGCTCGTCGCCAGACATTTTCTGAACAGACAACAAAGTTAATGTTAATTAATCCCCGAGGATTATGTATATTATTAAATTCTTAAAGAGGCCAAAAAACTATAATAAAATATTTAAAAAATCATTTTCGATCAAAATATGTTGGATCATTTTACCAAATTTCGAGGATCCACAACAAAAAAAAATATTTTTATAAGGGTTGTTGCATCAACCGCCGCACAGTGACTCGTCCAGTACAAGATATAGAATAATATGATTAATAAACAATTTTTTTTTAATATTTCACTAGACAAATTCCATGCCAATTGAAAGTAAAAGTATGAAGCCTATAAAATAGGCAAACATTATGTGGCCTATTTTTTCCCTGTCGATACCCGCCTACCCTGCCTAACAATTAATGCCTGATTAGAATTTTGTGAAATTCATTCCCTAATAAGATGAAAAAACGGGGTGAAATACTGTATGAAATTGGAGGATTTATGAAGTTTGGCATTGACGACATATCTACACTGCTGCGCGGGTCAGCTAGTAGTAGAATAAAAGCAGGCTTTTTGTAATTTAAAGTAGATATATGTACATATAATAAAATCGTAGGAAAATCAAAACTGTACATTGAAATTTTTTTTAAAAGAATACTTGGGGCGTGATCTACAATCGATATTGAAGCCAAAAATATAGTTTTTAGAATTTTTGTCTGTTTGTCTGTATGTATGTCCAGGGTAAACTCAAAAAGTACTGCATGGATTTACTTCAAATTTTGCATGAATATTACTGACAGGTCGGGTCAACATATGGGTTACTTACAATCCCCTACAGGGGAAGTGCTGTGTGGAGTAAACAAAGTCCACGCGGACGAAGCCGCTGGCAACAGCTAGTTTAAAATAGAGTGTAACAAATGATAAAGTATTAAGTGAATTTATGTTAACGATTAAATATTTATTTTTTTATTTATGCAACAAAATCCACAGCAGTTGACAACAAAATACATACAAAGCGTAGTTTGGACTTACGGCCAGTTATGGATTTGCAGGATTTATACAACACAACAAACAGCACAGTAGTATTGAATAATGTTTCAAAATAATGTTACTTTTACAAAAAAGTCTAATCAGTAAATCTAAAGGTTATTTATCTGTTTGTCTGGTATTTCCAGTTAATCTCCGAAAACAGGTAAGACCAATAATTCTGATTAAAAAAACAATTCTCACCAACAACTCAATGGATGAACTATAGGCACTGGTCAACCACTCAACGGAATTTTAACAAATAATGAGTAGCAGTAAGGAAACAAATAAACTTCAAGAGAACATACGCCACTGTGGGATATACACAGGGAAAACAACAAGGCTCCCTATTAACTACTCATTGAGGATATTTGTGTAATAATATGATATTTAATTAAATACCATATCTTCATGTGGACATTTCAACACTACACAATAGATTATAATAACTAAATTGTAATGATATGAGTAATGATCCTTTATGTAAATCATTTTATTTATAATATTGCTAGCTGACCTGCACATCTTCTTGTCAATATAGTTTTTCATGTAATTTATACATTCCATCATCAGCACTTAGTGAAAATGCATCATATAGGTTTTCAAAATATAAACTCTTGTACTATTTCACAAATATAATTTATATTTTATTTATATCACAATCAATTTTTAATTTTAAAGCCATAATTATTATTATTTCATTATTTGGCTTTGACATATATTATTTTATTTTAATTTGACACTTAACAACTAATTCATTTAAAGTAAAAATCACCTCAAACATCAATCCAATATATTTATTATGTATAATCGGTTCCAACATATTTAATTCATTTCAATTTAACATTACAATCGATTATTTTAATTTGACACTTAAAAATTAATTTAATGTAACAATCACTTCAAATATTAACCCAATATTAACTTATTATTTGTTATTTGGTTCTGACATATTTTATTATTTTTAAATTGATAAATAGATTATTTTAGTTTGACATTTTATAATTAATTAATTATTTCAATTTAACCATCACCCTAATTACTATCAAAGGCAACTTTTACTGACATCATTTCATTTGTTCACTTTGAATTTTTTTTACTTGACAGGAAAAATCTGACATTGGCAATATTTCTTCACAACGGTACTTATACTAATTATTGTTGTCTACCTTATTTACTTGCATTTTCATTATGTGTATGTAAAATATTGATGTTTTAAAGTAATATAATGTAAAATTGTGGCGCTGCTGGTCGAGACTGCCAAGGGGACATAGTGATGGAACCAGTGGGCCAGCTTCTTGTCAGTATGACGTCATTACTGTGGAGGTTCATGACGTCACACAAGGACAAGTAAGGAGAAAAGGAAGATCTTCCCAGTCAGGCAAGGTGTACAACCTGGGGACCGAAGTCCAGTTGAGAATCGTTGAAACTTATATATAGCTTGTACAAGATAAATAATTGTGATATCGCGATTCACGATTTTATTTTCAATTTCATCTTCTATTTTTTATTATTTTTTCTTGTAGCGTTTGTGATTGTTTGAGCCGTTACAGTACTCTCCCCCAAGACTAAAGGTCGATCGAGTTGAGCCAGTGAAGCATATGTGCCTTGAGTGCTCGAGTCTGCGGTGCATCGAGACGAGCCGAATATGCGCGGTCCTCGGTGAGCCGGGAAGAGTACGCCACCGCTGTGGTTCGCAAGTCGCAATGAGTTGGAACGAGCGGGATAGGGTTGCTGCATGGGGGTCCAGTGAATGTGTGCAGTTTGAAGTGGATTCGTACGTCCGTACCGCTGGTCCGTACCGCTGAAGGGTCATAGTGATGGAACCAGCGGGCCAGCTTCTTGTCAGGTGACGTCATAACTGTGGAGGTTGATGACGTCACACAAAGACAAGGAAGGGGAAACAGAAGATCTTCCCAGCCAGGCAAGGTGTACTGCCTGGGGACCGAAGTCCATTTGAGAAGCGTTGAAACTTGTATATAGCTTGTACAATATAAATAATTGTGATAGTTATTGCGATTCAGGATTTTATTTTCAATTTCATCATTTTCTATTTCTTATTATTTTCTCTTGTAGCGTTTGTGATTGTCTGAGCCACTACAAAATGTTTAAAATAATATAATGTAAAAGAAGCCCTGATGATGCTGTAATAGATGAAACCGGTTGGTTTTAAACTCGAAAAGTGATTGTGATATAAATAAAATAAAATTATATTTGTGAAACAGTACAAGAATTTATGTTCAGAAAATTTTTTTTTCAATCATTTAGCTTTAGATCGTGTAGATCACATCATCCTCATAAGAAAGTTACAACAGCTTGGTATATGTGGTAATCTGCTTAGATGGGTGATTTCATAATTATGTAATCAAAGTCAGGATATGGTAATAGGTAGTTTCAGATCAAACTATGTCAATATACCCTCTGGAGTACCACAAGGCTCTGTCTTGGGTTCTCTGTGGTATGCATCCTATCTTTAAGACATAAATCAACATGTTCATAGTCCTAACTTTTTAATGTATGCAGACGATACTAAAATATAAGTGTCTATTAAAAGCAACCATGATGTTTTGAGGCTTCAGGATGACAAACCACCTGGCTATTTATTATATCAATAATCACATTGATATAATAAGTTGCTAAATGTCAGTATATTGCATATACTCCTAAAAACCTCACAACGCAACTTAAAGATCCAGCAAGTTCATGTTGTAAATGATCTTGCTTGGTGTATTGTTAAATGAGAAACTTACTTTCACAGAACATATAAATGATATAACCAGTAAAGCTTATAAGCGCTTAGGCCTTATATTATGGGTTTGTAAACCATTCACAGATAATGTTTGCTTAAAAATCTTATATTATGCTTATGTTCATAGTATTTTGGAAATATGTTCCCTCGTAGCCTGCAATATGTTACACTTAAAAAACATACAATCAAATCCCTACAATCCAAATTTAAAATTTGTTAAAAGTTTAAAAAATGTAAATCCATAATTGGACTTCTGTTTAGTAAATAAGATTAAATTATAGGTTGCACAAGGGCTGTGAGTTTTGTGAATAAATAAAAATAAAATAAATCAATAGTTTTTCATAGCATATTTTAGCCCCATATGGTTTGGTTTGTTTAAGAAAAGTTAGCCTAATGTTTGACCCTTGGTCTTCATTCAACTATATCTGCGAAAATTTATTAAAATCGATTTAGCGATTCAGCCGTGAATGCCTAGGATACTAATGGAACATACCGAAAAGATCATAATCTAAAAGTACGATCCTCATAACTCTTATATGATTATATATAGATAAGTCTTATTTGTTTTTAAAAAACTGCACTATGCACTGATATAAAATACGAAACCAGTTTACAAAATGTATATTTTTGAACTTTTGCGGCTTTTTGAACTGAATTATTAATAATTAACTGGATCTTACCGTGATTATGTGATGTATTATTTTCCAGATATTTCGCTGTAAGATCCTGTTAATGATTAATAATTCAGTTTATGAAATTCTAGAAATAATGAAAAAGAAAATCCGCACATCCAAGTAAATATTTCGGTATAAGGAAGATACAGATTCTATTTCGAAATCGAGTTTGCAGCAGATCTCCACATTTTGAGGTACTAACTAGTATCCTTTTTCAAATATTTTTACATAACTTTTGAACGAACGGCTTTACCAATCAAAACGTGGTTAATGGTATGCAATTGGGTGCCGCCAAACTTAGACTTCCTGAAATCTGAACCGATTTAGCCTAGGAGATTTTGAGAAATTTAATTTTAATGTCAATCCATAATGGACGTTAATTAGGTTAAATGTTCATTGTAATAAATAATAAAGGCCATCATCTTAGACCGCATTATTGTGATGGGCAATGTTGGAGCCCTAAATTGCATGTGGCCCGACACACACTTTACCAATTTTGCATTTTACATGGACACTCTATCAGGCTTAACCTCTTCGCACTAATAATAAATATTACAAACCCAATCATATAGAGTTATGTCACATATTTTCCATAGCAATTTTGTCTCCCTGCAATAATTTTGCTTTTATGTCCTTTCTGACATACCCAACACTCACTTATTATAATAGCATTGGGATAAACATAATATAATTAACACATCTGGTGTAAAGATATGTAAGTATATGTGTGATAATAATAATAATTTACATTCTCAATATAATATTGTAGGTATGAATTTTGAGTTATTTTTTGTAATGCTAAACATAAATATTATCAAACAATCTTTAAGCATTTTAAAAACTATGAACTTGATAGATTAGTTGTAAAACCAGCAAGGCCAGAAGGTTTGATGGTAAGTACTTGTATTACTCATAGTTTAATAGTATAATGACATTAAAAAATATAATAAACTGCCAGAATATATTTTTAAAAGATTTAAAAGGATTTATATACTTTATTAATAAAACAAAGAAAATCTTGATGATAAATAAAATACTACACAATTCAAGAATTATTTAATGATACATTGTTCAAGATTATTATCAAACAATAAACATATTTTTAGAATAAAATAATACATTCACATACTCTTCACAGTTACTTATTCAGTTAGATACTTATTTTAATAAAAATTATCTATATTACACATTTTCATTAAAGCATCCATAAATTTAATCAATATAATATGATTACATCTATATTAATAAAAATGAATTGACAAAATGTTTGTACACACATTTATAACTTTGGAATAAATTCACCAAATTGAATAATTCATTTTTTTGTGTTCATTTTTCAAAGATCACATAAGACTGCATTGTGTATGTTGATTTATGCAATCAAAACATTTTTATCTACAAATTTATACTTTATGACAAAAATAGTCAAATGATATATATAATTTAAATAAAAATTGGAAAAAAATGTATCACTTGACTTTAGAAACAATATGGCAGTTGCTTAGTTAAGAGCTGGCTTGTAAAAAGGTATGTGTTTTTTTAACAATTTTAATATAAAGACTTTAAATGAGTCCGAGATGAAAGAATGAGAAAACCAATTTTTACAAATATCTGATACCCAAACATTACTAGCAATACACAAAAAAATTTAATTAAATTTAATGAAATACACAAAAATAAAAAATATATTATTAAATACTTAATAACAGTAAATTATTTACAGTATAAGGTTAACATCTTCAAATAAATTTACGATATAATGTAGCTTGGGTGTTGCGAAAGGTATATTTAAAGAAGTTATAAGTTGGAAGTTGAGTGTGCTTCTTTACAGCCCAGTGCATTACAAGTTTTTAGTGATTCCCAGTAGAACAACATATTTTACGAAGATAAAATGTTCGTTATCCAGGTCATTATCTGCTTATGTGCCAAATTTTATCGCATGATTGAGTAACAAACCTCAAAACATACACAGACTTTCACAATCAAATATTCGTCTGTTTATATTATCCTATTAAGGCCCAATTTTTCAATGGCCACTTAAAACGTCAGATAGCTAACCATTCAATAACTTTAACTGAGATTTTAACAAACGTTTAAAAGGTTTCAATTTTTCAAAGCACAGATAACATTCAGTTAGCTACCTGGCTGATTTTTGTGACTAGCTTCACACATATCAGCTAGAGCGAGACGTGCTTATATACGTTTACAGATTTTAGAAAGAGGTAGAGAACTTTGAAGTAATGGTAGGGGCTGTCATAATACGATGTAAGTCCGAAGGCGTAAATTGTAACCAGATATCCGCTTGGCCTGTCTCTTTGTTATTATTTTATTTTCGTTCGAACTTCGAATCAAAAGTCAAAAGAAAAAAAAGTATGTGTTGTTCTTTCTTCATTTGTTTGAATAGTTTCTAGTGCTGTTACAGGTACCTGCTTTGGTTGCTATTTAAAATATGAAAAATATAGTGAATCGCGAACGTTTTGCAAATCTTGTATAGGTAGGTACTTTTTTATATCATAAGATAGCAAACAAGTAGATGGCTCTCCTGATAGAAAGAAAAAGATCGCCTATAGATACCAAAAATATTAATGGTGCGTTGCTATCCGTATGGCGGAATAGCAATGCCGCATGCATAAAATTATTGACTACCTTATCCTCTAAATCGGAACACAACATTACACAGGAATAGGTAGGGTGGTGGTACTAAATACCTGGAAAAGACATTGCGGAATTCTACCACCTAGAAGCCACGACGGGTGACACAAGTAACTATCGGGTGACACAATATAAATAAAACATCAACAATCAGTCACCTTTTACGAAATGCCTGGCAGAGCGGCAGTTGGTCTATTCTTCAAAGGAGCCCGGACCAATACAGAGTAGTAATATGAGTAATGTGAGATTATTAACCGAATTTGTGGCAAATCGTCACAGAACAATAAAAAATAAAATATCCGTAGTTTCACAGTATAAAAGCAAAAACACGAATATACATATGGCGCGCACATTGACTAGAAAGCCAAATTATTCCACAGTTAACGAGCTAACTGGGATGTAAAGGGAGAGTTAAGTTTATTCGTCAGTTAGAGTATTTAACTAACCGTTAGAGCCTAGAGAAATATTTAAAATAGTGTTAACTGTGGCATTTATGTTATCTCGTTGTTTAACTGGCCATTGAAAAATCGGGCCTAAAGACAATAGCATTCTAATTTATCATTTTCACGATAAGTATTTATATCTACATTTTCATATTCAATATGACCCTGAAATCAAGTTTTAGCATCGATATATTATGTCCTTGACTGTGAATGGATATCAATAATATGATCTAGGTATGTAAATAGCTAGACAATTATAATAATATCAAATATCAGTATATTAACTGGGATATAGCGGCGGCTTTTTATTAGTATTGAACTGAATGAAGTATTATGGCAGAATATGACTGAAGGTTATAAAAAACTTACAATAACTCCATTACTTGCAAAGGAAGGTTTGATTAATCCATTTGAATGATGATGTACTTTGCCATTTAGAATTACTTCATTTTTTCCATTACACTGCGAAACTTTCTCCTGAACGTCTGATGTTTTTAAATTTACACCACCATCAACTCCTGCTAGAGACATTTTTCAAATAACTTATAGATAAAATAAACAGTAACAAGAATAACATCAAGTGCTATATTCAACTAAACACTGGTAGAGTCTTTTAAAAGAGTTTTATGTTAAAATTAAATGTTTACATTAAAACTTCATCAACACACCACACACCACATGCGCGCATGCGCGACTGAATTAGACTTGTGTAACTCAGGAGTGATTAACTCAAAAAGATATAATCTTTACAAAGGAGTGAATATATCAGTAACTCCGTAGTATTCAAACTAACTCTCTATATCTTTATATCACAGAGTGATTGTATTTCATCTAAGCGGAATAGAATGAAAGGAATGATATGTTTATCAGGGAGTAGAAAGAGAGGAAACCATCATTCGGAATGAGAATGTTGTAGCCACGAACTACATACTGTACACACAAAGTTATACCTTAAACTAATGGGATTAAGATATCTTTAATATTGTTCAAATGCGGATAGTAATAATAAACAGCGATGAGAATTATTTTGTTTGTACTTTGTTTTAAAAACGCACGCATAATAAAAATAAGCGTTTGTTTTTAAATAATTTAATAAAATAATATAGATTCTGTTTGATATATCATAAATACATCATTTATTTTAACTGTTTATCTTGTCATTATATTGGACCGGTTAAACCCTTAAGACTAGAAACTTGAAATATTTAATATATCGGCGAATACACCTACTTCTCATTTTAAAAACATTAAAAGTCGGTTAAATGTAATTTACATAAGTCTTTCACACGCAGTGGAAGCCGCGGTCAATCCTTAGTATCAAATAAAACAAGCGTGATTGCTTTTTAAATAATTAAGTAAAAGAATACCAAACAGAATCCATAAAAACATATCATTTATTTCAACTCTTTAACTTGTCTTTAAATCTGTAAATCATTTCATTTCCTTATATTATCATAAAATCTAAATATGTCACCAATCCCAATCACTCTGATTTCTACTGAGTTATAAGGAGTTGAAGATATAAATGAGTGATATATATCCGTAACTCTGAAAGATACATATCACTCTTTTCTTTTCTCGGATATATTTTGCGCAAGTCTAGACTGAATCAGGATTCTGCGGTAGTAGTACATAGAGATGTGATAAACGGCTTTTAATTATGTGCTTAAAAAAGCGCTTTTCGTTTAAACGCTTTTTTAAATAAAAGTTGTTGATCGTTGAGAAGGTCAATTATAAAACGAAGATTTAAGTGAATTATTAGCGACCGATAAAGCCGAGAGCTGAAAAAAGCGTTTAATGTTTTGTGGTTTTGTTAGTGTTATTACTTATTACTAGCTTATAGAAATGACGTGTTATCAAATACAATACAAATTATTATACAATACTAGCTGACCCGGCAAACGTTGTTTCGTCATATAAATTATTGAATTAAAAAATAGGGGTTGATGATAGAAGGGTGAATATGAGGGTTGTATGTATTTTTAAAGCCACAATTTAAAAAAAAAACTTGAGAGGTGTCAAGGGACACCAGAATGGAACGAAGTTCCTTTTATTATTATTTACAAAAAACCTGTATACACTCAACAAAAATCATCGTCGCGACACCACACTGTTCAATGCAAAATAGAATTTCGGCACCCGGTCGAATTTTGGAACCCGGTCGAATTTCGACCCGCGGTCGAATTGCGGCACCCGGTCTAATTTCGACCCACGGTCGAATTTCGGCACCCGGTCGAATTTCGACCCACGGTTGAATTTCGACCCACGGTCGAATTTCGGCACCCGGTCTAATTTCGACCCACGGTCGTATTTCGGCACCCGGTCGAATTTCGACCCACGGTCGAATTTTGGCACCCGGTCGAATTTCGACCCACGGTTGAATTTCGGCACCCGGTCAAATTTCAAAACCCGGTCGAATTTCGACCCACGGTCGAATTGCGGCACCCGGTCTAATTTCGACTCACGGTCGAATTTCGGCACCCGGTCGAATTTCGACCCACAGTCGAATTTCGGCACCCGGTCGAATTTCGACCCACGGTTGAATTTCCACCCACGGTCGAATTTCGGCACTCGGTCGAATTTCGGAACCCGGTCGAATTTCGACCCACAGTCGAATTTCGGCACCCGGTCGAATTTCGACCCACGGTCGAATTTTGGCACCCGGTCGAATTTCGAGCCACGGTTGAATTTCGACCCACGGTCAAATTTCGGCACCCGGTCGAATTTCGGAACCCGGTCGAATTTCGGAACCCGGTCGAATTTCGACCCACGGTCGAATTTCGGCACCCGGACGAATTTCGACCCACGGTCGAATTTCGGCACCCGGGTGCATTTCTACCCACGGTCGAATTTCGGCACCAGGTTGAATTTCGACCCACGTCGAATTTCGGCACCCGGTCGAATTTCGACCCACGGTCGAATTTTGGCACCCGGTCGAATTTCGAACCACGGTCGAATTTCGGCACCCGGTCGAATTTCGGAACCAGGTCGAATTTCGACTTACGGTCGAATTTCAGCACCCGGTCGAATTTCGACCCACGGTCGAATTTCGGAACCCGGTCGAATTTCGACCCATGGTCGAATTTCGGCACCCGGTCGAATTACGACCCGCGGTTGGATTTTGGTACCCGGTCGAAATTCGACCGGCGGTTGAAACTCGGCAACCGATCGAAATTCGACACTCGGTCGAATTTCGACACTCGTTCGAAATTCGACTGTCCGTCGAAATTCAACTTTTGGTCGAAATTTGACATTCGGCCGAAATTCTGTATAAATGTCGAACATTTGGCACTAGAAAAAAAAGTAAACACAATAAAATAGTAGATAGACTCACCTTGAATGCACGAGCTAAAGGGAAGTGGCTGGATATTTCTGTGCTTACAATACCTTACTATAGCAAAAAGTGTCGTGACAACTTTTCGTAAGAATTTTTTCCGTCTAGTCCCCTTTCACAATGCGCGATAAGGAACTTCGTTCCAATAAAAATAAAAAAAATTGTCTTAAAAATAAAAAAATAATGTTAGGGGTGGACAACCCTTATCACTTAGGGGTATAAAAAATAAACAGTAGCCGATTTTCAGACCTACTGAATAAGCATATAAAATTTCATGAAAATCGGTAAAGCCGTTTCGGAGGAGTATGGTAAATAATATTGTAACACGAGAATTTTATATATAAGGTACTTTCTCAATCAATCAACTTCCCTTCGTACTTTTCGACTTAGGACTGTCTTAAATGAATAGTAACACAATATATACTTTTTTATCCATCACGTAATTTCAATAATTAATATAAACAAAATTACTTTGGAAATTTGTCGCGCTAAATAAAATAAACAATTGATGAGCTCGTCGAATCGCTTCAACAACGAAAAGCGTACTGGAACTCAGAACTTGAAAAAACGTAAGTTGTCAATTCGTTGTAAAAAGTACTAACCAACCAAAAACGAAGCGTTGTCAGTCCGACACAAATATTGCGTAAACAAGTAGAAAATAATTTAGCCGCTAATACGATAACCAATCCAATAAAATAAATAGTATTTAAATTTTTGTATCTAAAACAACGTTTAAACGAAAACAGCTTAAATCCGTAAGCGCGCTTATGGGCTTATTTTGAAAAGCCTAATTTTTTAAGCCTATATCGTTTAAACGCCCACGACTAGACTAGTACATGTTCTGTGGACTAAATCGTATACAAGGAACTTATATACGATAACTGGAATTACTATGAAGCAATATTTGAAAAATAAAAATGTACTTTATTTCGATTCTAATAAAGTTGACATTTGTTTCTTACATAACAGACGGGAAAAACGTTCTGAGCAAGACAACGATATGAGTGGATGTTGTCCCTTTCTTTCAATTGCCAGTGTAAATAAAACTTTCGGATGGTAGAATTTTATTAGAGCGAGCGAAGCGAGCCCTACACTAGGCGACTTTCTATGCACTTTTGTGGTACATTTTACTAAAAAAGTATCGCACTTTTAGGTTTGAACTTTGACGTGGTGGTTTAAATTCATGTCTAGATATGTTATCTACCATTAAAATGCTATTTCATAAACATTAAAAAAATAGAAGATACACTTTGTATTAGAATTTTGTTACTGCTAACGCCATATATTATAAAAGTAACACGTTGAAATGCTACACAGCTACGATCTGTGCCCTTTAGTGGTACATTTTACTGAAAAAATATCGCACTTTTAGGTTTAAGCTTTGGCGTGGTAGTTTTATTTCATTTAACTCATTTTCATTCACTCGATTTTAATACAATATTAATATATTAAAACACTTGTACTTTTTAACTTCCCACTATGTATGTAGATAGGAAGGTTACTGATTTTGCTCCGATTTTCAAAAATGGAGTTTTTACCATATGTCCACGTTTTGTGGTCTTAGGAACCATTTTCGACTATTTTCGCGATGACGTCAGTATGTCTGTATGTATATGTATATGTATGTGTGCGTGTGTGTGTGTGTGTGCGTGCGTGCGTGCGTGCGTGGTGCGTGCGATCGTGCGAGCGTGCGAGCGTGCGTGCGTGCGTGCGTGCGTGCGTGCGTGTGTGCGTCAACAACTCATAAGTTTTGAACGCCTGGACCGATTAAGACACGCGGTTGATGGTATTCGATTGCACTTCCTGAAAATTTGAACCAAATGGGCCCAAGAGATTTTGAGAAATTTTATAAAAACCCAAAAAAAATTGTGACGAAACAGAATTTTTCTAAATAACTTCCAGATTAATATACCGATTGAGTACAAAAACTAATCAGCTCTATTCCTCAAAAAATTACGTCTAATGCAAAAATCGCCTCAAAATCAGTTTATTCGTTTGGAAGTAATTTTTGACGAAAATTTTGAAAAAAGTATTTTTTCGACATAACTTCGAAATATTTCAACCAATCATTTTTTGGTATTCTACGATATTTTAATACTAAAAAAATTACGTCGAATGCCCTTTTAAAAATCAAAACCGAATCTTATTTTCAAAAGTTACAGCTCTTCAAATACTAAAATTACGTTTTCTTTAGCAAAGTTACTTAATATTTTTGAAATAACTTTCAGGAAAATTATACCGATTGACTTCAAAATCTTATCATCTTTTCTCCTTTAAAAACTGCGCCACGTACCGTCAATTGGATGAAAATCGTTCAATTTGTTTGGGATCTATCAATGACGAAAATTTTAGAAAAAAATGTTTTTTTACTTTGCTTCGAAATTTTTTAACCTACCGATTTTTTAGCTAAAGCAATATTTAAATTGGGTTGAATGCCATTTGAAAGATCAAAATCGATCATCGTTTCCAAAATATACAGCTTTTCAAAAATCAGTCAGCAGTATATTACTGCAAATTTTATCAAAATAGATGTTTATACTGAAAAAAACTATGCTTATAGTTTTTACTATTTTGAGCTTAAAATACGTTAATTTAGAGGGGAAGTTTCAGGGATGGCTTACAAGGTCAACCATTTACAGATTACAGAAAGTGATAGGTGACCAGTCTTTCACCAACTGGGTACTTTTCCAATCCCGGGCAACGTTGTTTTTATCAGCAAACTGAAAAAACACATTTTTGATGTCGCTGACTCGGGAATGGAACCCCGAGAGTTTCTGTGAGGGAAAATTCGAAAAAATTCGCTGAGTTTTTACCGTCAATTCTTCGTGCCTGCGGTAAATAAAATATTAATTCTAAAAATTTTGAAGGGTATTTAAATTAAATTTTCTTTATAAGGTCAACTTTTATTTTTTAAACTCATTTTTCCTAGAAAACTCTTTTACAAGAAAGTTACCATAAATAAAAATTGATTTTTATCAATATTAGACTTCAAGAGCGAAGTGGTGACGCGAGATAGATCTTGAGTTGCTACGTATTATAGGTAGGTACTATGTTATAGGTAGACCAGAAAATATAGTGTAAAATATGTAGATAACCTTTTTAATTGATTTGTGTAGATAACATTGATAATAAAAAAATCGGGTTTTTAATAAATCAAGAAAATTTTAAAGAATTTTTCTGATTATGTATCAGAAAAATTCTTTAGAAAAGTACTAAAAAAATTATCTTAGAAACATTTTATTTTTTATTTTGGTTTTATTTTTCTGCGCCTCCCTAGATACAAAGCCTGACGACGCCTTTGATGCGAATATAATAAATAAAGTCCATGATACATTAAATGATGTAATTCGCATAAAAATACTTTCCTAAGAATATTACTAGATAATACAACTTAGCGAGCCCTTACAAAGCTCTGCTTTTTGCTAGTATATTCGTTAATCGTTAAATCCCCTTTATTCATACACGTCGATAGATACATTAGCATAAAATGTATTGTAATTAACATAGTGAGTTCTAAAATGTGCTTATTTTAATTATTACGTAAATACTTATGCAATGCAAAAACTGTTTCTCAAATTAGTAGAATTACTTAGTAGTAATTTGCAAACTACGCATGGCCGCACTTATTTAGTAGAAAGAGATACTACACTCCACCCATGGAACATAGAACAAGGGAATTGGCAAGTACAAACATTTGTATCAGGACCGTGATCGCCATACTCACACATAAAATAAGCATTATTGCATATAAACTACTAATGCAAACATTGTTTCATTGGTCGTTTTCATTTTAAACAACAATAATCCGAAACACACAAACAGAACATTTAAAAATATACCAAACAGCGTTACAATAAATTTTATTTTGCTACAAAAAAAAGAGTATTTACGTCCTTTTGTACTCTATTCAAAATAGACTCATCTATTTGTACAATAGTGAAACTTAAGATCGTAATAGTTTCGCTATTCTAAAATAGATGGCAGCATTGATTTTTCCGTAGTTTTCAGTTGATCATATTTGAGTAGAGAACTTTCTAGAACGATATACGTAATGACCGTCGTTACGTATATCTTTCTAGAAAAATTAGGTCAACCTAAAATGAACTTTATATGTAAGGTGTACGGCTGGTTTTAGCTTGACTTGATATTAAATCAGGAATTTAATTAAAATAAAATGAAAATTTTACTTTCGGATGATATGAAATATCTCCATTCTTAATCATCTGTATTCTACTATCATTTCTGCATTCAAGGATGGCACAATACGGCATAATTCAGTGTATAATAGATTTCCGCACGACGACTATCTCCTAATGATATGGTAAGTATCACTAAGGCAATTTAGACTAAAAGCGCATAATAGTGACGCACGTGGCACGCCCACTCTTCACTTCCCTTGTTCTATGTTCCATGACTCCACCAATGTCGTGGTACTTCAAAACGATTTTGAAGCGCGCGTGAACTGTAGTGTGTAGCCAACCTATTGTGTATAACCAGCCTTATTTACTTATATTCTAATGTTATAAATGTTTTATTATTAATATTAAAGAGTCAGTATTGATCCAACTTTCGTGTTTAATTGTCTCTCCTATAGCCCACCTTACATGGCGACCCTGCCAATGCGTGTGGCAGAGGCTCGGTTTGTTTGAAATTCCATGTCCATATTGGGGCGAAATCAGACTACGGTTGCGACGATGACCGAGAATTTTCCATACATATTGCGCGCTCTTCTAACATAGATTACGAGTTTTACTTTTTATAAATTTTGAAGACGATGGGTACCTCTATATCTAAAGAGGAGGTAATCCTAGCCACAATCCTAGCTCAGAACGCCGCTGGGGACAATAACCAAGCTTCAGTGGAGAATATAATTCTGCAATAATAATAATGTAATAATATATGGCATATACAGTATTTACCGGAGATGCCACCTGCGATGAATTTACCAGCAGATACACCATCATACCCTTCGGCGTACGTTCCTACGCAGACTTCAAAGGCCAACCATAAATGAGGGAGAAGTTTGACTAGACTACGGTTTTTTATCAAAGTGTATATAAAGTGCATATAAAGTGTTAAAAAAAAAAAAGTGCGTTAATAATTTTCGGTGATGAAAAACCATAATTCGGTTCGATTATTACGGTCTCGCGTCCAGTGATTCCTATTTTCAGGGACATACCTATCACGTTATATTTTCACTACGAACTATGAACAATATATTGTGACTTTTATATTATATTTAATTATTTACATAATAGGTATATTTTAATGGTATGTAAGTATCTACTAGTTTTATTACGAATATAAAAATGTATTCAGTTATAGGAAAAAGCAACTTATTTTATGGCTAGTTATGGCATCAGATTTAGAAATATTGTGTCGTAATATCGAAGCCATAAGAGTATATCTAATTAAAATTGGTCCAGATCGTAGGATAGGAAATATATTAACTAAGAAGCAAATTATGTTTTTATGAAATATTCTTATTGTGTTACTCAAGTTACGAATAATATAAAGAAAGGTAAAGTGTCACAGGAAGATACGGAATTAATTTATAAGTATATTGAAACTTTTCAAAAAATTTATGGCGAAGTTATCGAATTGTGTAAGGGTAGCAAATCTGTAACAATGTCTACCTTCGACCTAAAAACTGCATTAAATTTATTGCCGCTCATGACTGATGAAGAGGCTAACACCAGACAATTAATCGATAATATTGAGTACTACAGCTCTACTCTCTCGGCAGCTGATTGTAAAAAACAATTGATTAATTTTGTATTAAAAAGTAGGTTATCCCAAACTGCTAAATTAAGATTAAGTTCAAGTTATTCTAATGTAGATATGTTATTAAGTGATATGAAAAATATATTATTACCACAAAAATCTGCTACGGCATTACAATCTAAATTAACTTCTATGAAACAGAATGAATTATCTATACAGGACTATGGTAAAGAGATATCCGAACTTTTCGTTCAGCTTACAGTTTCACAGGCCAACGGAAATTCTGATAATTATAAAGTTTTAAAACCTTTAAACGAACAATATGCGATTAAAAAATTCTCCGATGGGCTGCGAAACCGTAGATTGAGCACTATACTAGCAGCTCGTAATTATAGCTCGCTCAAGGACGCGATCCAGGCGGCGCAGGATGAGGAAATCACCTCGGCTTCATGTTCAGGGGAAGTACTTGGTATGTATCATAATAACGGTAGATTTCAAAGGGCTTTTAGGCACAATTCCGCGCGAGGTCATCGTGGTCACACTAGCCAGAGATATGTGCAGCGTAGGCCGCACGGGGGTGGATACCACAACCACAATGGTCGTCGTGGTGGCTGGACCGGGTACCGCGAGCAACAGCACAGCCAGACCCCAACCCGCACCCGCCCGGCGCATAGAGGTAAGTTTTACTATAACACTCGTAATAATCGAAATCAAAGGATGCGTAATAGTAACTCTCATATAGTTAACGTCATTTCGGAACCGGAAGTGCAGGCGGAACCGTCTAATACGGAAAATAATAATATAAAGTTTTTTCGAGACTAAAATTTTATCTTGCAATAGTAATTGTTTAATTAGTCTATAAACAACCGTGCACTACATTGGTTACTTGATACCGGTGCATCAATTTCTGCGCTAAAGTATAAACATGTTATAGAAGAACAGATTTCGTATTACAAAGAGAGCATCTCTATAAACGGTATCGGTGGCAAAGTGACAACAATCGGATATTGTTATTTAAACTTCAATGTAAATGGTTATCATTTGAGACACAAATTTTATATATTTGATTTCTTACCGATTAGGGCGAATGGCATCATCGGTCAGGACTTTCTGACTAAGTATAACGCGGTATTGGACTTTAGTCATAACGTAATAACGTTTTCGGTCGAAAATAGTAAGTTTAGTTTACCTATTAGTATTAGTAGTAATTATTTAGAGATCCCACCGAGATGCGAATCTATTCATTACATAACGACAGATTTAAAAGACGAATGCTTAGTTTGCGCGTCACATATCAGCGACGGAGTTTACTTAGCCAGTTCGTTAGTAAAACTAGTATGTGGTAAGATACCGGTAAAGATATTAAATACGACTGAAAATTATGTTTCACTTGAAAAAATTAAGCCGACTATCCATAGCGTTAACGATTACAACATTTGTTCCTTTTCACAAAGTGAAACGAACGCAACGCGGGTTAAAAAATTGTTTTCCTTATTACAATTAAAACATTTAAATGGAGAAGAACAAATGTCGGTAGAGAATTTATGTGCAAAATACAGTGATATATTTTATTTACCGGGAGATAGTTTAACCACGACTAATATTTATAAACATTCAATAACTTTAAAGCCTAACGTAACGCCTATATTTTCTAAACCATATAGATTACCACATGCTCAGAAAAAAGAGATAGATAGGCAAATAGGAGAAATGTTACAGGAAGGAATTATAGAAAAGTGTCGAAGTGAATGGAGTAGTCCTTTGTTACTAGTTCCAAAAAAGTTAGATTCTAGCGGTGAGAAAAAATGGAGGTTAGTAGTTGATTATAGGAAGTTAAATAATTGTATTGAAGATGATAAATTCCCTCTTCCTAACATAACAGAAATTCTAGATTCCTTATCAGGTTGCATATATTTTAGTCATTTAGATTTATATCAAGGTTTTCATAATGTCGAGCTAAATACAGACAGTCGGAAGTATACGGCTTTTGGTTCTGGTCAGTTCCAGTTGACAAGGATGCCAATGGGACTTAAGACCAGTCCGTCTTCGTTTTCTCGGATGATGACAATAGCTATGACAGGTCTTTCGTATGATAAGTGCCTTATTTACCAAGACGATTTAGTAGTTTTTGGTCGAAATTTAGGCGAAAAAATGAAAAATTTACAAGATGTTTTTGAAAGGCTAAGGCAAGTTAAAGCTTAATCCGGTTAAATGTGATTTTTTGAAAAAGGAAATGCTTTATTTAGGACATATAGTCACAAGCAAGGGCGTAGTTCCCGATCCAGAGAAAATTAACATAGTCAAAAAATATCCTTGCCCAAAATCCATTGACGAGGTCAAACGTTTTACTGCTTTTGTTAATTATTACAGAAAATTTATACCAAACTTTGCGGAAAAAGCTTATCCTTTAAATAAATTATGTAGAAAAAATGTACCGTTTGTTTGGGATCAGGATTGTAAAAAATCGTTTGAAATCTTAAGAGTGTTTAGTTTCTCCCCCGGTACTCCAATATCCCGATTTTTCAGATAATAATCAGTTTATAGTACAAACAGACGCTTCAGGTTACGCAATCGGCGCAATATTAAGTAATAAAAATAAAAAACCAGTAGCTTACGCAAGTAGAAGTTTAAATAGCGCAGAACAGCGATATCCAACTATTGAAAAAGAGTTAATGGCGATAGTTTGGGCTGTTAAATACTTTCGTCCGTATTTATACGGAAAGAAATTCAAAATATTGACAGATTATCGTCCTTTAGTTTACCTTTTTAACATGCGGGATCCATCAAGTAGGCTTATGAAGTTCCGATTGATACTAGAGGAGTACGACTATATTGTAGAATATGTAAAGGGTTCAGACAACGCAGCTGCAGATGCCTTGTCTCGAATTTCTTTTACATCAGAAGATTTAAAAAGCATGAGTGAGCCTTATATAAATGTGACAACTAGGGCACAAGCGAGAAAATTGCAACGCCCTCCGGATAGTACGACTTCTGACTGCACTTGGCCTGATCAACCGAGTGTCGTGGGGAGTCATACAAAACCAAGAGAGGCAGTAGAACTAAGATTTATAGAGAAAAAAGACTTAGATAGTTTACGGAAACAAAATAAGATTACCATGGAAAAAAACGCGTTTTGTTATGTAGAAAGTAAGTTAACAATTTTTATTAATCCAGACTTCCGATCACAACTGACGCGAGTCGCTTTTGTGAGGGAGCTGAATAAATTTTGCAAGCTAATAAACGTCGACGAAATATGTATAATAAAAAATAGTAAAAATGATATATTTGTAGAAGAATTGCTAAGTGAAATTAAAACGGCAAATGATAGGTGCGCACCGCGATTTTATATAATAAATGACGTACGAAGAATTGAGGATAAAGATGACCAAAAAGTTATTCTTAACGACTTCCATCTCTTACCCACCAGTGGCCACGCGGGTATGAGAAGGATGGTGAATAACATTAAGAAATATTTTTATTGGCCAGGTATAGAACAAGATGTTCGGGAATTCGTAAAATAATGCCCGAAATGTCACAAAGAAAAATATAGTAGACTCGTTAAAGAGCAAATGGTCGTTACTTCGACGGCGAAGTCAGCTTTCGATAAAATATTTTTAGATTTAGTAGGACCGTTAGATAGGGATTATTATAACTTTTCTTATATACTTACCTTGCAATGCGAGTTAACTAAATATGTAGTGACTCATCCTTTAATTTCGAAAAAATCGGAGGAGGTAGCTCAAGCTCTAGTTAATAGTTTCATTCTTCGCTACGGGATACCTAAGGAGATCGCAACAGACAGAGGATCTGAATTCATGTCTTCTGTATTCCAAGAGGTATGTAAACTTTTGAAAATAAATCATTTAAGTTCTACCGCTTACCACCACCAAAGTATAGGCGCATTGGAAAATTCGCATAAAAATTTAAGTTCTTTCTTGCGTATACAAACTGATAACCACCCAGACGCATGGAGCCAATGGCTTCCATATTGGTGTTTCTCCTTCAACACATCTGTTCATTCGGAAACTAAATTCACGCCTTTCGAGTTAGTATTTGGTAAGGTATGTTCGCTTCCTAGTAATTTAAATATCGATATTGTAGAACCACTTTATAATCATGAAAGTTATCCTTTGGAATTAAAATTTAGACTGCAAATGTCTCAAAAGGTAGCAAGGGAAAATCTATTTAAAAGTAAGTTAGCTAGAAAAAATGTTTATGATAAATGTATTAATCCTATAGTTTACAAACCAAATGATTTAATTTTAATAAAAAATGAAAATTGTAATAAAATGGAAAGCATCTATTCAGGTCCTTATGTAGTAGTAAAAGACATGTCACCAAATGTTCAAATAAACAAAAATGGAAAATTAGACATAATCCATAAAAATCGTACTAAATTGTTTACATCAAGTTAATTATTATTTTTCTAAACCATATCTTATAAATTCATTTGTATTTGTATTTTTATTTTTATGTTATTATAGTGTGTATCATTGTAGGTACACATATCTATGTATTCGTATAAACAATTTATTTTATATTAATTAGCTTAAGCTTTTACACTTCATTGTGTCGTATTTTAATATAAAAAAAAAGAAAAATCATAATGTAATTTCACTTTTTTTTTCTCCATGGGAAGGAGATGTAGTGTGTAGCCAACCTATTGTGTATAACCAGCCTTATTTACTTATATTCTAATGTTATAAATGTTTTATTATTAATATTAAAGAGTCAGTATTGATCCAACTTTCGTGTTTAATTGTCTCTCCTATAGCCCGCCTTACAGAACATTCCGGGTAGAATGTAACTTCCTTGATAGGGACACGAAAAAGTATCGATACCTTGCGGTATCGAGCACTTTACATTTCGATACCGATACTTTTGTTCTGGATTCTTTGCATTCGATACTTTTACTCAATGAGTACTTTTCATCAGGTATCGTAACGAATAAATTTCAGAAATAATTCATTTAAAATTTGCGACCTCACGTTACGGCTCATGTAAAGAGTATAGAAATATTATGGCTCATGTTTATGACAACACCATCTAAGCCAATCGTTTCGAACCTTCTAAAATCTAAACTAAAACATTTATCGAACTCGATATCGTTCCTTCCGTTTAAAGTTCAGTTCCTAACCATTCCTACATTTACTTACTAAATACTAATCAATCACTTAGTAACAATTTATGAAGTGCAATATAAATATTATGAACTTGGCTGAAAGGTCTTGTTTAAATGTATAAAAAAGTAGTATTGTACGAAAGAGGAATGGGATCTATGATGTGCGATTAGGCACACATCAAAGTTAATTTTTTTAATCGTTCATTTTTTAATAAAGTTTTAAATTAAAATTCTGTGGAAATTGAAATTCAAAAAATATATGGATAATGGCTTTTAATTTGACCCCCGTGTTGGTCCCGAGCTCCTTTGAAGAATAGGCCAACTGCCGTTCTGCCAAGTAGGTCGTAAAAGGCGACCGATTGGTTTTATGAGTCACTACCATTGTGTTTTTTTTTTTTGTGTTATAGCACTCACCCCGTGCTTGGGAATCTGGAAAAACCTTAAAAACAGCAAAGAAAAATATCGACACGCGGGATTTGAACCTGCGACCATTTCCCTAAATTACTACCATTGTGGTTACTAAATAGTAGAGTTCTGCATTGTCTTGCCCGGGTCTGGTACCACCGACTTACCTACATGGGGCTAAAAGTTTTGCACTTCTAGCTAATCGGAACTATTTGAATTCCGAATGTTATATTTTTAAAACGTTGCAACCTTCTTAGTAATAAAAAAAAACAATTGGCGGAGAAAAGATTTGTCAATTGTTTTTTTTTTTATCACACATCAAAGTTCTACGTACGCAACGAAAATGAAATTAAGTCGAAAAGATTTAGAGCGATGATTTTTTATGATTTTAAATGTTCTCTTTCTCCGCAAGATTGTGCCGCTCGTCTTCAAAATGCTTTTGGGAGAGAAGCACCTTGTTTGAGCAACGTGAGGCGATCGTTTGCTGAATTTGAGAGAGGAGAGATCGAGTTTCTTTACATAACGAATTTCGTGAAGGGCGGCCTTCAACTGTTAATTAAAGAAAAGCCCCGGATTACCTATGAGACAATTCGAGGACTATTGGGGATTGGTATGAGTTAAATTCAGAACATTTTACACGAAGAATTGAAAGTTTGGAAACTTTGTTGTCGTTGCATCCCTCATGAACTGACAGCGGAGCAGAAGCAGGCTCGCGTGGTATGGTGCCCACAGATGCTACTAAAGCACGACCACGGACATTCTAATGCTGTTTATGACATTGTCACAGGAGTCGAAAAGTGGATTTATTGTTTTGAAAAAACAACAATCTTGTGAATGGGTGTTTGAAAATGAGAACAGGGCAATAAAAGTGAGACAAGCTAGAAACGTTGGTAAAAAATGATCGCGTTTTTTTTCTCAGCTACGGGTCCCATCTGTACAATTCTACTCGAAGATCAAAAGAGTGTTAATGCCGAGTGGTATTCTACCATTTGTTTACCCAGGGTGTAAGAAAAAGTTCGCGAAAGGCGACCCAAAAACCGCATTCTCCTACACCATGATAACGCTTCTTCATACACGGCCAACAAAACAAAGTCATTTTTAGCTTCCGAAAAAGTACATCTCGTCACTCATCCTGCGCATAGCCCCGACATAGCACCCTGTGATTTCTGTATTTTCCCCAAAATCAAAGATTTGATGAGAGGTTTAACTTTTACCAACTCAGAAGAGGCAGTGATAGCGTTCAATCAGCACGTAGAAAACGTGCCTTAAGATCCGTGGTCCTCCTGTTTTAAAAAATGGTTCAATCGCATAAAAAAATGTTTAAAATGTAAAGGAGATTATTTTGGAAAGCAATAAACATAATATTCTGGCTATAACATGTTGTTTTTTTAAGTTACGCAAAACTTATAGTGTGACCTACGTATTCCTGACGCAATAGCGTCAGTGCCTATCACTGTCGTGTACCGGTTTGGAGGGTAAGGTAGCCGGTACACTTATGCATGTGGCTTTAGATCTCGCTACAAGATAGCAACGCACCGTTAACACCTTTAGTGTCTAATAGGAGATGATTGACTCTTTCCATCAGGAGACCCATCTGCTTGTTTGCTATCTAATAATATAAAAAAATGGTTAAATTATTAAAAACTGTCGTCACAGTCATGTCAAGAATCGCCAAAGTCAATGCAAGAAATGCTTAATCAACTTTACTCATCTGACCATCGGAGCGTCACTCCACGGCGAAAATTGCTTTAAAAGTGAAGTTTTGTTTGACAAACTTGTTGGTATGTGTGCGCTGATGTCCACCTACTTGGGCTTTACGCAGCACTTCGGTATTTCGCACATAGTTAGACCATCGGATGTTTAATATTTTACGTAGGCATCTGAGATGGAAACGGTCTAACATGCGAATATGTCGACGGTACAAAGTCCACGTTTCTGCAGAGTATAGCAGGTTTGACAGTACTACTGCCGTGTAGACTGAGATTTTTGTTGCTAATTTCAGGTCGTGTGAGCAGAAGACTTTAGCAATCAGTTTGCCGAATGCTGCAGCTGCGCCGTCGATCCTGCTATTAACTTCTGCGTCAAGGTCACACCTGGATGTTATTGTGCTCCCTAAATACCGAAATTTTCGACCTGCTTCAAGTCATCCTCACCCAGCTTAATATTCAGTGTCTGGTGACCGTTTGTGTCTAAGGACACCACTTCCGTCTTTTTGACACTGTTTTTCAAGCCGAACTTACAACAAGACTCGTAAAAGTCTAACATGAATTACTGTAGGCCTTCTAAGGATTCTGCTATGAAGCATAGATCATCTGCGTACATTATCTCAGTGACAACTGCATAGGAGACTTGCATGCGAGCTTTAAACCTCGCCAAATTAAAGATGTTTCCATCGGTACGGAAGTGTATGTGGATAGCTTCAGAAGTAGTTTGCAAAACTTCCCGAACTTCGACAGCAAAATATAACGAAAACAGTGTGGGCGCCAAAATGCATCCTTGCTTCACCCCACAGGAGACGGGGAAAAATCAGACTGTCCGTCATCAACTGCGACACAGCACTCCATATCGTCATGTAGCAGTATCAAAAGTCTTACAAACTTTTCTGTACAGCCTATCTTCCTAAGTACCACCCAGAGGGCTTGTCGAGGCACGCTATCAAACGCCTTCTCGAGGTCGACAAAGCATAGGTACATATCACGACCTTGTTCCCTGCTGTTTTCTTGTAACTGACGCAAAGAAAAGATCGTCTCGTAAGTACCCCGGTCAGTTAGAAAGCCAAACTGGGTTTCAGGTAACAACTTTTCAGAAAGTTCCATGAGACGGTTAAGCAGTACACGAGCGAAGACCTTCCCAGGGGCCGATAGAAGCGAAATATCACGGTAGAAATTGCAATCAGAACTGACCGTTCTGATTGCAATTTCTACCCTTGTTTTTATATAGTGCTTTAATGCGAGACACCTTGCATACATTCGGGATTTGCTCTTTATTCCACATAAGATCAAATAGTTTCCATATTACCAATTCCATACTCCTCACCGCCATACTTGATCAGATCTCCTGGGATGCAGTCTATTCCCACTGTACGGCCATTTTGCTGTTTTCTTATGGCAAAAGCGACTTCACTACGTGACAGTGGCAGTACTAGCTTTGCACATATAGGAAGTTGAGGGATCGCTTGAACGTGTTCCAGATCGGCTGACTGGTCCACGCCCAGCAGAGTGTTAAAGTGTTCCGCCCATCGTTTAAGTACTTCTTTGCTTTTGAGGAGGCCATCATCACTTACCGGTTTAAGAGGCACTTTTGCAGTGAAGCCGTACCAACCAATTTTCTAACTTCACTATAGAACTCCCCGAGCTGGTTTTTATTAGCCAGACACTGCATATATCGAGTCTTATCTTGCCACCATCTATTTTTTGTTTCCCATGTTAGTCTTCGAAGCTCCAATTCACTTTTTCTTATTACCGCATCCGTGCCACGTTGGCGTTTAGCACCACTTGGCGAAGAAGCGATCGGTGTTTGTCAAGGGCCTTGGCTAAAGCTGTATCATTCTCATCAAACCAGTCCGCGGTCTTTTGGACTTTTTTGCCTAAGGTGGCTGTAGCCGTATTCAGTATGTGAGATGACAGAGCTCCTCAATCAGCCTCAACATCACTATCCTCTTTGCCCACAGGTAGCGGTAATGCCGTTGCCAACGTTTCCGCATATATCTCCCTTACCTCAAGATCCATAAGCCTCTTCACATTTATGCACGCAGGCTTTTTAGCTCGGGATCTTCAAGGATATCGAAGGCGGAGGTTCAGTCTGGTGATAACAAGCCTATAGTCGGTCCAGCAATGTGCACCACGCATGACACGTTGACTTGGACTTGAGAAACATCTCTTTGCCGTACGATGGCATAGTCTATCAGATGCCAATGCTTATTCTAGGATGCACCTATGTATTTTTGTGCTTGACGGATAGTCTGAATAAAGTATTCGTTATTGCAAGCTTAAAATGTGCACAAAAACTCAAAAGTAGCTGCCCGTTAGCGTTCATGCCACCAACACCGTCTTTGCCTAGAATTTTGGGCCAAGCATCATAATCCTCTCCTACTCTAGCATTAAAATCGCCTAAAAGGAGAATCTGCTCTGTAGGATGTATGCCTTCGATACATTTAGTCAATTTCTCATAAAACTTGTCCTTGATGGCATCAGATTTATCCAGCGTGGGAGCATAAACACTGATGACATTAAGGTAGTTATTCTCGTCAAGGTGGAGACGCAGTGAGGTAATACGGTCCGATATGTGAATCGGACACTCTTCAAGTTGCTTTGCGAGCTTATTTTTAACCGTAAATCCTACTCATGACAGTCGTGGTTCGAAAGAGGCAAGTCCTTTCCAATAAAAAGTGTACCCGCCGCCTTGCTCCACCAACTCACCTTCATCGGCAAGATGTGTTTCACTGATAGCAGCCACATCTACATTGTACCGTTGAAGTTCCCGAGCAACGATGGCAGTACCTCCCTAAAAAGGGCTGCTTTGTCGCTCCAAGTGCTGCCGAATCCCCTCTGTCCCCCCGATGCAGAGAAAAAGCGACCACGATGTCACTACAACACCCTCGGAGCCACCAACCTGCAGACCTCAGACAAAGCCAAATCCGCACCCGATTTGACCTCTCTACTTCAGCCCATCGCCGTGGGACTCTGAAAACCGGAGTCCATGTTCAGAAGCATTCATATACGCAGGAACATTTTAAGTGCATTAAACTCAGTAGCGCCCTTGAAGTATCGTGCCCACACTTTTCAAACTGGCATCCGTGAATAGAGCCACGTTAGCACTCTGTGAAGGATGTACAGCGTCCTGGTGGATAAATTCGCATTTTGCAAAATTTTCTTCTGCCTCTTTAGTCCATTCTATGGGCGAGTTATCGTTTTTCTTTAATGAGTGTAAATATTTATTTAATTCTATTTGATACGACGAGGCGTGCGGTATACAGAATCGATAAAAATTAATCATGCCTAAGAAACGCCTTAATTGTTCTATCGTAGATTGTTTTAGGAAATTAATAACAGCTTCTGTATTTTCTTTAGTGGGATAGATTCCCTGGCACGTTACATGATAACCAAGGAAATCCAACTCTTTTTAACAAATTCGCATTTGTCCAAATTTATCGCTAGCCCATGTTTTTGTAATTTCTCAAAGATGATATCTAAATGCTTGTAGTGGTCTTCTAAAGTTTCTGAGGCTAAAAGAAAATTGTCGACAAACATATAAAAAATCTCTAGAACGTTTGACTTGCGTTACGAAGTCCGAAGGGCATTTTTGGAAATTCAAATAACTCAAATGGGGTGATTATACATGTAGCTGTTTTCTCGGTGTCTGCGGTTGAAATGCAGTAGAAGACCTTCTTAATATCAATTTTTGAAAATACACACTTGTTTTCTAGAATATAAGTGAAACCGGAAAGACGCGGCAATGAATATTTGTCCGGTACGGTTATCTTGTTGAGCATTCTGTAGTCTCTGCAAGGTATCCATTCCCCGTTCTTCTTCCTGACCATCTGTAGAGGGCTGGCCCAACTGCTCGAAGATGGGCGACATATATTCAAATCCATCATAGTCTGAAATTCCTTTCTTGCGATTTTTAGTTTTTTCGGTGGTAGGGGACGTGCTCTGGCCATTACCGGCGGTCATGTTGTTATGATGTGATGTTGAACATTATGCGGCGGCTGTTTTGTCAGGGATGATGGTCGAGTAATATCGATATATTTCTCTAATAAAACCTTAATTTTATCCTTAGTGCTAATGGAAGATTGCCCTGGCTATATGTGCCTCGTGTTGATCTATTTGTGACTTTGTCAGTCAATCTTCTTCCATGGAGATCCACCAGTAATTTTTTTTTTCAAGAAATCGACTCCAATTATAGACATTTTTACGTTCGCGATTACGACTGTCCATGTACAAAAGGACACCGTAAGCCGAGATCCAAGGTTACAGTTTTCCCCTTATATGTCAATCTTTGTCCCGTTGGCTGCAATTTGTAACTTGTAACCCGTTGGTGCACAGCGTTGTCAGCTCCTCTTGCTCAAAACTAATATTTTTGCCCCCGTGTCGATTACGCAACTTACACCACTTTTGCAATCTGTCTCAGTAAGGCGGGAATTGGGGTGCATAACGCAGATTACTGCCTTTAGCTGCGCTTATTGCCGTTTCCCGATCTCTTCCAGGAACAGGGTTAGACGCACTTCAATGTCTGACTTTTAAATTTGTATCATAAGTTAAATAACATAAGTTATTATTAGAATAACCTTACTGATATGGCATTTTATATGAACTCGACCTACATTGTCTAGGCCAGTAGTTAGCATGAAATCTGCTGTGTCGTGTTTTCTTTCGATTAAGTGCATTAATTTCTATTTGCATTTTTGCTAATTGCGCAGACATTTCGGTCATTCTGCGTTTTTTGAAATGGTTGCGATTTCGGTTAGCCTGTTATTGTCATAAATCTTATCGGCAATTTTACCTATGTTCTCCAGAGGCAGGATAGAATCCGTTACCGCAATTACTAAGGTTAATGAAGGAGGAAGTTGCCGGGTCCAAAGTAGACGCATTATGTCATCGCTGATTTTTTCCTGGCTGTGTCTCTTTATTTCCCTTAAGAGCTGCGAAGGTTTAAGATCTCCTAGGTCAAGTCTGGAGAAAAGTTTCTGAAACAGCTGTTGCTGTGATTCCCCGTAACATCCTATGTGACGTTCCTTGATTGTATCGTATTTCTTAGTTTCTGGTGGGTTTGTAATAATATCGCTTACTTGTAATATTTCGTCCTTGCCTAACTTGGCCACGATGAGGTTGTAATTCACCATGTTGCTGTTCTTCTGAGGGAGAATGATGGCATCTACTTGAGCGAACCATAAGCGTGGATAATCTCTCCAAAAATCTGATATTCTTGTCGTTGTGGATACAACTGCATTTTCCTTGGATGTCGCCGAACTTACTGTTGCTGCTGAAGAGCTTCTGCATGAAGTTAACGCTAGGTTGTTCATTTTTCCTTTTTGCATGTTCACTAGTCGGTGGTCATCAATATTACGTCGGTTAAGTGAGAGTCACACATCAGTTAGTAAATGTGTCTATTAAGCTGTATTATAGTGTGAATTTCCTTCACCTTATATACTAATCATTTACGCATATGGCCGCGTGATTGAATATGGTATGATAACATGTTCGAGCACGGACGTGTCCTATCGTGACGTTGCTCAAATGCACCACATGCTCGTTTGCCCCCTCCACTATAAAAAATGTTGTTGCTTGCTGCATGTAAGTGGTGCGACACGTGAATTATGTTATAATGAGTTATATAACCAGTGATGCGTGAAATGTGCCATGTCCAGTATTGGCAGACCTGTGAAAAAATTTTATTGAACCAAAGCCGTAAAATTATTGCACTTTTAACAAAATTATTGTAGATTATAAATTTATATTTAATTTCTATTTAAACACATTATCTTTTGTAAATGTAGTTTGAATATGATTATATTATTTGAAATTTCGCATAAGGTTAAAATACAAAATTGCCAAATTTCTAAACGATGAAGTTTTAAACGATAATTGTATTTTTCTAATACTGGAGCCGCACTTGCGTCTATCGTCCCGAAGATGTGCGTATTATTCCGAAGAGATATATATATATATATATATATATATATATATATATATATATATATATATATATATATATATATATATATATATATATATATATATATATATATATGGCGTAGTCGGTGCACCTGTTGTTTACAATATTCTTGCATTTGATGACGCGGACGCGAGGCCACCGTCACGGCCATACTGACATGCACACATCCTCGTGTGTGCATATTTATACATCTGAAGACAAGGAACGCCTCGTTCATCCTGACATATCTTTTATAAAACTAAACATAATCTTTTTTTTTACAACTCTATAATTAGCGTGATCTTTAGCCAAATGTTACAATAGAGTGCTGGTCCGGCAACCCCTTCAGCAACTACAACTATTAAACGCGTCTCGTCTGTTTTGTAACCGGAGACTGGATCCTACTCAGCTAGGAATCCCTCTCATCAGTTAAAAACCTGAGACTGGATTGTACTAGCTCCCTCTCATCAGTTAAAAACTGGAGACTGGAGTGTATTAAGCTCCCTCTCGTCAGTTAAAAACCGGAGACTGGAGTGCACTAAGTTCCCTCTCATCAGCTAAAAACCGGAGACTGGAGTGTACTAATCTCCCTCTCATCAGTTTAAAACCGGAGACTGGAGTGTACTAGGCCGGAAATCCCTTTAGCTAAAGTGCTAGACCGGAAATCCTTGTAGCTAATGCTAGACCGGGTTGCAATCTCTGTAGCCAAAAGGCTAGGCCATAATGAACCCCTTTAGTTGAGTCATTGGACCGAACTTTGCCTTCAATGACTCTAATCTTCCTACATTTTTTTCAATCCTACATTTTTTTGTTAAATTACTTCTTATATTTTTGTGTTCTACTTTATTCTTTTATTTTTTTTAATTTTCATTGATTTCTTTTCATAGTTTTATAAGACTCCCATTTCCTATAATTATTACTTTTTTTGCCTTTTTTTATTCTTACATTTTTTAGTGATATTTTTTTTATCATCATTTTACTACATTTTATTCGTTTACTTTATATCGTATTTTTTGCTGATGATACAGCCTCATGAACACTGGCATTAGTTATTATAAGATTAGAGAACTTCCTTCGCAGGTAGTTCGAAGATATTGAAAACTCTGACTGTTATAACTATGTACAATATACACTGCAGTTCTATCAATATTGTTTGGATCAGTTTCATGAACAAGACCATTATCATGAGTTACGCCTTCACGTCATCCTTGTTATAATTTTCATATAGGTACCTCAAGAAACCCTACAGGAACTTCGCAGGGGCTATCATGGGTGCACTTATATGTCCTATTAGATCCATTGATATGTCTTAATTCGTACCTATTGTTTTCTAAATTTGCGGTAACTTTTAAGAAGCCCTTATATTTTAATTCAAGTTTCGTTTAGTGTCGTTCTTCATTCAAAGACAAAATCACCTACACTAAAAGGTTTACCATTTCTTTTACCTCTACTCAACCGTAAAATGTCCAATTGGGCTGATTTTGTGATTCTGTTGGATACACTGGATCTTCGAAGCTTGTAGATACTTTTGCGAATTTTAGTTAGTTGCCTTGAATACCGAATGGCAAATCAATCGGGGTAAATCCAGATATAAAGAGCAAGAAGACCATGGCACCCCCTACCACGCTTACTGTGGATTTCTGCAATATCAGGGGCCTTCATTTCAACCTGAACGCCGTCCACTACCATCTCGAGACGGCAAAGCCAGTTTTACTCTTCTTGACCGAGACACAGATATCTTCTCCGGCTGATATTTCCTACCTCTCCTACCCGGGGTACAAACTGGAACATTCCTTTGTACCGCGCGCTGGTGTGTGCGCATACGTCAGAGAAGATATCTGTTACCGGCGCCTCGGCAGACTTGAAGGTCAGGACCTATCCATCCTCTGGTTACGCGTAGCTTGCGACGACCATCCACGCAGCTACGCGTGCCTATACAGGTCCCATAGCGGGAATACTGAAGTTGACCGGCTCATTGAGCGCTTACAAACGGCTGTGGATTCCGTGTTAGAGCAGACCTCCTCCGCAGAGATCGTGATCTTGGGCGATTTTAATGCCCACCACGCCGAATGAATTTGTTCTCGCACCACCGATCATGCGGGGAGGTCTGTTCACGATTTTGCCTTGGCGTATGGTCTAACACAATTGGTAACCTCGCCTACGCGTGTTCCCGATGTGGATGGCCATACGCCTTCACTGTTGGATCTCCTGCTGACCTCTGACCCGGAACGTTATCAGGTATCGGTGGACGCTCCATTTGGCGCGTCGGACCACTGCCTGATCCGGAGCAAAGTGCTGGTCACGCGCCCATCGCGGCCTCCCTTTGCAGGCTGTCGTCGCGTTTGGCACTATAGGTCAGCAGATTGGGACGGGATGAGGTCTTTCTTTGCATCCTACCCATGGGGGCGGTTGTGCTTCTCGCTGGATGATCCGAATGCTGTCGCTAACTCTGTCGCTGATGTGGTGCTGCAGGGCATGGAACTTTTCATTCCGTTTTCTGCGGTGCCCATCGGTGGCAAGTCTCAGCCTTGGTTTAGTCGCCACTGCAAAGCGGCTTTACGCCGAAAGCAGAAATGCTACCGAGCTTGGGCTGCTGCGTCGGCATCTCGTGATGTAAAAACTAGCGCATTACGAAAGGAGTACAACTCGTCCTCGAGATTCTTCAAAAGAGCTATCGCCAAGGCAAAAGCGGAACACATCGGCAGAATTGGTGAGAAATTAGTTCGCCTTCCTTCTGGCACTCGTACGTTCTGGTCTCTCACCAAGGCTGTCTTAGGGAATTTCTCCCAGCCTTCATTTCCATCCTTGCACAGAGACGATGACTCTCTGGCCCATACCGCAAAGGAGAAAGCCGATCTCCTGGGCTCCTTCTTTGCGGCCAACTCGACTCTGGATGACCAAGGGAACACACCGCCTACAATCCCGCAGTGTGATAGTTCCATGCCAGAACCGCAGTTTCGGCAGTCAGCTGTGCGTAAAGCACTTCTTTCTTTGGACATCCACAAGTCGAGTGGGCCTGATGGCATCCCTCCTGTTGTGCTTAAAGTATGTGCTCCAGAGTTGGCGCCAGTATTGACGCACCTATTCCGGCTCTCCTATTCACTCGGCGTGGTACCGAATTCATGGAAAACAGCTTTAGTGCATCCCATTCCTAAAAAAGGTGATCGCTGTAATCCGTCAAACTATCGGCCAATAGCCATAACCTCCTTGTTCTCCAAAGTCATGGAGACACTTATTAACTGTCAGCTCCTGAAGTATTTAGAAGAGCACCAAGCTGATTAGTGACCGTCAGTACGGTTTCCGTCGTGGCCGCTCAGTTGGTGATCTTCTAGTATACCTGACACATCGTTGGGCGGAGGCAGTTGAGTCCAAGGGGGAGGCATTGGCAGTTAGTTTGGACATAGCGAAGGCCTTCGATCGGGTATGGCATAAAGCGCTTCTCTCAAAGCTGCCTTCCTATGGGCTTCCCGAGAAACTATGCAAGTGGATCACCAGTTTTTTGGCTGATCGGAGCATTAAGGTCGTAGTCGACGGTGCATGCTCCGATCTTAAACCTGTCAATGCTGGTGTTCCCCAAGGCTGCGTGCTATCACCGACACTGTTTCTTCTGCATATCAATGATATGTTGCGAATTAGTAACATACATTGCTATGCGGACGACAGTACTGTTGATGCTACATACTCCGGCCGTGGCGGTATTTCTCGGGAACACGTCGAAGAGGGCCGGATCAAGCTCGTGTCTGAACTCGAGAATCAACTAACTGATGTCTCAGAATGGGGTCATCAAAACCTTATTACATTTAACCCCAAAAAGACGCAGCTCTGTGCGTTCACCGCAAAAAAAAACACCCTTTGTCGTATCACCTCGGTTCGAAAACACTCTCCTGACTGCCTCAGCCAGTATTGAAATTCTGGGAGTCGACATATCGAACAACGTTCAGTTCCACGGTCATTTGGAAGGGAAGGCTAAACTAGCCTCGAAAAAGCTTGGTGTACTCAGTAGAGCAAAGCAGTACTTCATGCCAGCCCATCGCTTCCAACTTTACAAGGCCCAAATTCGACCTCATATGGAGTACTGTTCTCACCTCTGGGCCGGAGCTCAGTCAGTACCAGCTTCTTCCTCTTGATCGCATTCAACGTAGAGCGGTTCGAATCGTCGACGACCAGGCTATTTCTAATCGGCTTGACTCTTTGGCGTTACGCAGAGATGTAGGCTCGCTCTGCATCTTTTACCGTATTTATCATGGGGAGTGTTCCGACGAGTTTTCGGACTAATGCCTGCCGCTAAATTCCACCATCGGAGATCGCGTCAAAATTTAAAGTTCCATCCTCACCACCTCGATGTCTGGAAATTCACAACCGTGCGCTTTTGTCGACACTTTTTGCCTCGCATTACTCCTTTGTGGAATCTATTACCCTCGGGGGTGTTTCCGAATGGATACGACTTAGAGACCTTCAAGAAACGAGCTTATTCATTCTTAAAAGGCCGGCAACGCAGCTGCAATACCCCCGGTATTGCGGATGTCCATGGGCGGCGGTGATCACTTACCATCAGGTGCACCATCTGCTCGTTTGCCCCCTCTACTATAAATATATATATATATATATATATATATATATATATATATATATATATATATATATATAGATATATATATATATATAGATATATATATATATATATATATATATATATATATATATATATATATATATATATATATATATATATATATATATTATACCTAATGCTATTGAGCGCGTGTTGAATATTACCTAACCGCTCTTGCCATGGTTTGTCAGAGTTATACTCCGCTATCATTATTCAACCCTACAAGATTCGCATCACACGTTCGGACTGACTGTTAGCTCTATATGTGCCTGTCGCAAGAAGATGTAAATCTGTATTGTTTTTTTTAAATATTAATTTTAGTTCAGTAGGTAATAAACTTTAAGATCGCTTATTAACAGTCTTCAAAGGGTCAACTAAATCAATTTAAGCTCACCGGTTTTAATTCAATTGGTTGTCAATTGTTTTTTTTAAAATATCTACCAAGCGTTTTCTATCTTTACCTGCAAGGTCAGTGTTTACCACACCTTTGCTAATAGATTTTGAAACTGAGCAGGATTAAGTGTTTAAGTATTGCTAAGAATTAACCTGTTGTTGCTTAGTTCCTATTCTACCTTGCTCCAAAATTTTGCGGCTTAACGAAACATTTTTATTAAGACTCATCAGTAGAAACGTGAAATATAACCTCCAAATTTAAATTTTGCCCTGTGGTTAATCATTTGATCTGTTGAGTGAAAACTACATCAGGACAAGCGACTACTCAGATTCTTGTTCATAAAACCGTTCTCCTACAAAGGAATCACAAGAGATTTGTTTGATATGACTACATTCAGAACCAGAGTCAAATATAAAAGGTAATTAAATTTAACTTAGTGTAATACACCATATGACGCTCTGGAACAGATGTTGACTGGATGGGCCCAGCCACAGGGCCGGAGTCACGATATACGTAGCAGACCACTGGTGGTCGGTCAGTGGACACGCCACCAGAGATAGTGGTAGATGACCTGCTTTCGCTGCAAGCAAAAATTATTTGAGATAAGTTTCTGTTTATCACGGCAATAGTTGTTACGATGTTCGATTCTATCACAAAAATTGCAACTTCCTCAAAATACAGTGGTGCTCTTAAATCGGTTCATATCTACGTCTAAAAGGAAGGATCTTCAAGTTATATAAATATAGCTTGCCAAAACAGCAGCATGTGAAGTCGGTGACGGCATGACTCTTAAGTGAGTGAGTAGCTACAATGATCAGATCAACCCCGTCTAATTTTTTCTTTTCTATAATTATTTTACTTAAGGTACACCAGCTAGTAAGGTACACCACAAAAATGCTATGAGTCAGATGAAGCGTTTTTGGAACGACAGAATCATCTCATTAAAAAGAAAGCAGAGGCTAGTTCGTACGCTGGTGTTCTCCATATTTATGTACGGTGCACAGTCATGGACACTAAGAGCTACAGACAGACGTCGCATTGATGCGTTTGAAAATGTGGTGCTGGAGGAAAATGTTACATATCCCTTTGACAGCACACAGGGCCAACGCCCCCATACTAAAACAACTTGGAGTAAAGACCTGACTGTCTGCTACGTGCCTTCAGAGAATTCTGTAATACTTCGGCCATATCTCTAGAAAGCAAGGAGACAATCTCGAAAAGCTAATCGTGGCCGGAAAAGTAGAAGACAAAAGACCACGTGGTCGTACTCCTATGCGATGTTCAGATCAGGTTTGCACCAATCTCATGTCTAAAAAGTTTTAAAATGCTCTGCACGCCGCTGAAGATAGAGTCCAATGGCGTAATATTGTGTTATCAAGAACGATCTAATGAAGAGTTTACGAGCCTCATTAATGAAGAATACGAAGCAAGGAGGAGGACACCAGTTATTCATATCGGAGTCTGCTTCATCAGAATCAAAGTATATCAACTTAATGGAAGTAGATGTATTTACAGAACGTGAATTAATATTTTCTGCTATTTTTCAAAGAACAGTTTCCACAACACAAGCGAAAAGAGACATTTACTGTTGTACATAATTAACCGAAATAGTTTGATGCTGAAGTGGGAGTGAATCCGATCCCAATTCTGATGTCGGAAGTGGGTAAGACACAATGAATAAAATGCGGATGTGGTGATATAACAGCTCTTTATATTTTGATCAACTTTCCATTTTTAATTAATTACTAGTTCTTGTTAACAATTCTTCCAACATAGGTAGTTTAATTATGACTTATTACAAATAAGTCATATTTCAAGCAATGGATAGTCAATTATAAATTGTGCTGTAACTAATTTATAATTTATATAATAATAATTTATTTATTTACACAAATTAATTATCCAGGAGTCAAGGATAAGCTACTAGCAAGATACGGCAAGTGTACCGAGCCAAGCCAGAGCCAAGACTGCCTTAACGGCGGGCGCTTAGAGCCTTTTATACAGGTAGCGAAAAAGTTGAGTAGTAGAGATATCGGACGATGCGCTCTGTGGCGTAGTCGGTGCTCCTGGTGGGTAACTACGAGCTCTTAAAGCAGGACAGAATTTGAACTGCCTTGCTTTTTCGTACCATGACACCTTATTAACAGGCCAATAGCAGGCCTGCTACTTGACGTCTATGAAAACCGTTCACCTTTTTTTTCATAATTATAGACTATCCGTACCATGACACTTTATTTGATAGCAGTAAAGCGTTTTTACAATTTTTCTAAAGTCAGATAAACCAATCCTTAAAAAGTTACTCTTGTCCAGCTTTTATTGAATTGTTTTGCTGTAGAGGTCTTTAAATAAACCAAAATAAACTGTTTGCTAGCACTATCGACGTTGATCGTAAATTAAATTTTGGAATTTAAAGTGCATACTTACTTGTGATAATGTTTTAATTTGTGAAACCCACTTAAAAGTTTGTTTTTATGAAGTTGTGAAGCGGGTGCAATATATCCGTTTTGTTTATACACATATATAAAATATGTGACGAATATCAATTTTTCGAGAGAAAAAGAAACCGACGGCGTCGAGTTAAAGAGATGGACGACCGTTTTCAATTGTACAAAAGAGAATTTGTAAATAAATATGGATACTTAGCTATGAACATAAAAATGTGTTTATTTTCCACAAAACTAAATCATTTCAATTCATAACTACACCTTTAAGGTTATTCAAGGATTTATTTTATAGTTTGTGCTAAGATTTGGTCCTGTTATGAAAATAAATACCCAGAAGTCTAAAGTTAAGTTTAAGTATATAAAAGGGTTAATATAGGTTTTTTCAAAATTGTTTACACAATACCAAAGTTTTGAATATGAGCCCATAACTTCCTATTTACACATTGGCAAATTTTACAGCAATCTATGTTAATGCACATGGCTCATATCAGAGACCCACAGAGATCAAAAAGTTGTACAGCCAATATTACTAGCACAAGTTATTTCTGCTTTGAATAATATGCAATTAGAAATAATATATAAAATTCCTCATCCTGCAGCAGGGTGACAGGTTAATAAGTTAGGGTACAGTCTCTAAAATTGTTAAATATCAGTGAAATAAATAACTAGCTGACCTGCAAGCTTTGCCTGTGAATATTATAACACACTGTTCATAAAAAAATATATTAGTTTTTATTAAAATCTTTCATTCACTATTTTAGCATCTTATCAGTTTATTTTTGAAAAAAAAGTTTGCCTGTGTATGATCCCAGATCTGCAATTATCTTCATGCCAAATTTTATTAAAATCAATTGAGATTTAGCTGTGAAAGTGTAAAACAGTAAACATGCATTTTATAATATTAGTGTGGATTTAAAAATATCTTTATACATTTATCTAAATGATGAAAATATCATATAAAGTTTGGCATGTGTGTTATTTTGCATTAAAGTTCTATTGATGGGACTCACACAACCAGAATAAGACCTACTAAACATAAAAACTGATGATATTGTAGGAAAACTACCATTCTTTGCATTATTTAAATGTCAATTGGTAAAGTATTAAAATAAATATATTATTTACTGAAGTTTTAGGAAAATAAAAAAGGTCAAATTCCTGCAAATTAAAGATGTTTATTAAAATTTATTCATTTTATTATATATTTATTTTTAAAATATCATGTCTAGTGGGCTAGTGACTCCACGTAATTTACCTTTACAAATAAAGCAAAATGTGGCAATAGGACCACCATATATCTCGCTAACTGACAAACTTGTTAACCAGAGTCTACTTATTTAAATTTATGCACAATTACAGTACAATGGATGACTTAATTGACATATGATATTGTCTATTGACATATGCTTCCTTCTGCCTACCTTACAAGAGGACTAATATGATGATATTAATTCATCATTTTATATTTTTTTAAAGTTATCCATACATTTTCATATTTCTGTTTCATATTACAACTAAGTACATATCAGCTATATTAACATAATACCTGACATTTTAAGATTTGTAACAGTGGTATCGAGTTGCTAGTCTTTAACTTGCATTTATTTACTTACTTTAAATAATAACAAATCCACAGCATTTTTTAATTAATCGATTACATATGAATACACATGAAACAAGCCAATTTTGGATTTCGGTTTCATACACAAAATGGAATGGCAGTAATAGTTTAAACAAACAAATGAACATTTATTTTAAGAAAAGATATACTATTTAATTGTTAAAACAATTAGATCCAAGTTCTAATTGTTTTAACAATTAAAAATATACAATCACAATATATTTATTACATAATTTATCATTTACTAAGAACACAAATTTTGAATATAATGAAGAGAATTACATATTATGGAGGTAGAATATAATACTAATTATTTAGAAATTTTCAGGAACTTAAATTTTCAATATTTAAAAATAATGTTCATAAAGTAAAATAAAATAATAATAAATACAAAATAAAATCTTACTATATATTTATTCTAGGAGATTCTGAGAATCCACTCAGAAAAAAAAAGATAACACTAATTTGAAATGGAGCTCCTAGAATGGCAGTAATAGTTTAAACAAACAAATGAACATTTATTTTAAGAAAAGATATACATAGATCCAAGTTCTAATTGTTTTAACAATTAAAAATATACAGTCACAATTTTGAATATAATGAAGAGAATTACATATTATGTAGGTAGAATATAATACTAATTATTTAGAAATTTTCAGGAACTTAAATTTTCAATATTTAAAAATACATACATATCTTCACGCCACCTCCCTTACGGGGTAGGCAGAGAGAACCAAGTGCCATACATCACGATCCTTGCAGGCTTGTCTCGCTTCCTCCACATTCATCACTCTCTTCACACACGCCGGTTGCGAAGACTCTTGACACCACCTTCGGACAGTACTCTCTGATCGTGGTATGTCAGTCTTGGTCTTGCCCCGTACCTACATCCTTCCACATTTGCATTGTATATCTGTTTTGTTAACCTTTCATCTACCATTCTTTCTACATGTCCGAACCAACGGAGCATGCCCTTTCTCATCTTTACACCGACACTGTCTTTCAAACCTAACCTCTCTCTCACTTCAACATTACGAACCCGGTCCGCGAGTGTCATATAAATAATGTTCATAAAGTAATAAATAGAAAATAAAATCTTACTATATATTTAATCTAGGAGATTCTGAGAATCTAATCAGAAAAACAAAGATAACACTAATTTGAAATGCAGAACTAGATTCTCCAGAAGCATATTATATGGCCAAACATATCCAGGCCCAAAATGTTATTGAAAGGTTCATTAGTGTTCTAAAAGCTAAACATAGGTCTAGTCAGCCCTTGAATGCTGTATCACCAACCACATGTAGCTGGTTGAATGGCTTATGCACATACCCTTCATAAAATTTGTAATGCAGCCAGTTCATCTGTCTCTGAACTCAGCGACTTTGAGATGCAACGGGAAACTTAAGTCATTTCGTTTAATTTTGGATTTGGATCCAACAATGTAGTACAAGTTGGAATTGCTCATAGGTAGGACTTTGTTACATGCTTGTGGCAGTTGCGTCAGGGAGTCTAGAAAGAATATTATGAAGTTTTAGAGTATTTGTTTACATAAACTTATACTGTTTTGTCATTATATTCTCAGTTTGTTATTTTTAATAAATATTTTATTTGGTATAAAATTAAATGTTTTTTAATATTTATATGTGTAATAACCTTTTCCCCGTGTTGACCGCCTTCTTTGAAGAATAGACAAACTACTGTTCTGCAAGGCAGGTCGTAAAAGGCGACTAATTGGCTATATGTGTCACTACCATTGTGATTAGTAGGTAGTATAGTACTGCAAAGTCTTGCCCGGGTATTTGTTACCACTGCCTTACCTATTCCTGCTTCAACAGCATAAATGCTTGTCATTGTTATGTTCCAGTTTGGAGGGTTAGGTAGCCAGTAGACTTATGCATGTGGCATTGCCATCCCACCACAAGAATAGCAATCTATAGGTGATGGTTTCTCTTTCTATCAGGAGCATGGCATGGTGGCATTGCCATCTACTTGTTTGCTATCTAATCTATACATATAATAAAATCGTAGGAAAGTCAAAACTGTATGTTGAATATATTTTTTAAAGAATACAAGGGGCGTGATCTACAATCGATATCGAAGCAAAAATATAGTTTTTAGAATTTTTGTCTGTATGTATGTCCGGGGTAAACTCAAAAAGTACTGCACGGATTTACTTCAAATTTTGCATGGATATTACTAACAGGTCGGGTCAACATATAGCAGAGCAGTGCGGAGTAAACTAAGTCCGCACGGACAAAGTCGCTGGCAACAGCTAGTGATATATATGTCGCAGTGAAATTGTCAATACCGTTAGATTATAATCTAACTAAGTGATATTATAATTTAACTGCTAACCTAACCTAACCAAATTATAAACTCCCTAGATAGATTATAATCTAACGACTATTGACAATTTCACTGCGACATATATAAAAAAACCTTGGTGAATATGGTATATCTGTTTCACCAAATAGTAGAAGGTGCTTACTTGTAACCATAACCAATAGGCAATTGGGATGCTACAGAAGCTATAATACTATTTGGGTATTTTGATATTTCTCTATATTCAAAAGTACATTAAAGGGTATCATATTCAACAACCCAACATTGGGTAAAAGGGATTGACCAAGTTCCCCTTACTGCCCTAATATCAACTTGAGTTGCAGTGCACCCTGGCATCAATTGGTATGGACATTAAAACACTGTGGAAAGGCTTCCTCCATGCGACACTACTGCGTATAAAGCTTTGTTTATCCTGTCTATAATGTCAGTGTTTGGCATAGAGATATTTTAGCTTGGAAGGTAAGGTTCTGGTAATCTTAACACATGAAGCTTAACATCTATCATCCTATGGTTATGCAGTAATGTCATCAGGATAGCTATCTGCTTCAAAAATAAGACGAACTTTATATTTTTTCTTGACTTCTTGTATAAATTAACATTTATATGATAAATTTATTTTTCAACCTAACCTAACCTTGCCTGATTTTTCAACCTAGATAAATCATTGAAGTAAAATTTGCTTGTAATTAATAAAAGCCAAACTACAAAATCGATTTTAATAATTTTATGGATAGAAAGCAACACTATCAACTAATTATGTGTGGTAATATTTATACACATCATTGCTATCAACACATTGGCTACCTGACTGAGCAAAAGAAGTAAAAGTTTTTATGATAAGTCGTGGTTAAAGCTGTAAAACAAAAAAAAAATAGAAATAGCACAATGCATGTAAAAAAGCAGTGGATTTTGTAAGTTTGTTTATATGCGGAGGAAAATGACCAAAACTTAGACTTTGAAAGAATTTTTCTAACAAGTGCTTGTTAGAAAAATTCTTTCATTACATAAGTCAAATTATTACAAATGGACATATTATGTAGGCAGGTTTAGCCCATACAAAATCAAGATGAGTTGCTAATTGTGTTAAGCTTGTTTCAGTAACCCCTATTATTTTCCCACAAAAGATTTGACATTGTATAACCATGCACAATATTGTTAGCAAATATCTTACTTCACTGGGTTCAGTTGCCAGATTGATAGGCTCCAACTAGAATATGTGTTGGAGGTATGTACTACTGGGATTTGGAATATATTCTTGAAATTCCTAAAAAAAATATAGTAGGTACTAGGTAGTCAATATATTCAAGGGATTGAGAATTTGCTATGACTACCTACACCCTGGCTGCTATTAAGGATTTCTTGACATTTTATACCAGAATACTTTTGAACTACTCAGTATTAAGGATTTCTTGATATTTTATACTGGAACACTTTATTTTTGAACTACTCAGTTCTTGTACTCTAGTTCTTCAGTATGGACACTAATGATAAATCAATAAGGCAGAAAATACACATATACTGTATCAACACAATATATGTATACTAAAATTATGCAATTTTTTTATACTTATATGTGATACGAATAGGTCAATTTGGACACCAATCAAATCTACTACAGCAAATTGAATTTTTTCAGTTCTATGTCAATATAAGATCCAACTCCTGTACTTTAAAGAGTATGTAATGCTGTCCTTTATCTACTGTCATTTATCAGGTGATTGAACTTCAAGTATCCTATTCTAAAAGCAACCCTTGTGGAAAAAATTTCTCGGATAAAAGTAGGTAAATAACTTACAAAGTGAAAGTAACAGTTTATGAATGTTTATTTTTATTTAAAAAGTCGAAAAAAGTCTTACAAAGTCGGAAAAACTCGGAGTAATTCCAAAATTTCGGACTCTTCCAGAAGAGTTATTCAGTGTTAATAAATCTTGCAACGTTTATGGGTACTAAAAGAAATATATTAAAAGTTATTAATACTACGAAAGTGTAATAAAGGGGAAAAAAAATTAACTAATACTTACCCGGTTTTCCGTTTAAGAATTTGAAACTTTCTTCTTTGTTTAAAAAAAGGTTACCGTTACTGTCGATCAATATTATAAACTTTGTTTCTTCAATTTTTGATAATTATTATTAAAATCTATTATATCACAACGTTATTTGCCAATTTTTATTTTATTGTACTTTTATTACATAAATATATTTATAAATTAAGTAAAAATTAAAACAGATGATCTAATTAGCTTTTGACAGGTTGAGTCAGTGTTGCCAGAGAAAAAGTCAATCTTTCGTCCTTAAAGCCTCCTCTACACTACTCGCGAAGTTCCTCGGCGAAGTACTCGGCCGAAGTTGACTGAAGTCCGCGGTGCTACACTACACACTCGTTCAACTTCGCGAGGAGCGCATTCGTGTAGCGTTACCGGTACCCTGCGGACGTTTATTATAATGGACGCTCAAGTAGCAGCTGCCGTAGCAATGTGCTCTCTAGCGTATTATAACTAGGTGCATACTTATCTCACGAAGAAGACTAAAAAGAAAAGAAGAAAAAGAAGATGGTGGATGATCGCAATGCATCGGAACAGAACTAGGTAGGTAATATTTATTTAAATAATTAGGATTTCTAATAAGTTAAAGTACATTACATGGCAAGTTAATTAACTATTTTTTTTTACAGACGTACTATGGAACAACAATTTCTTGAACTCATACAAGAACCATCAGGAGAATTTGAAAATTTCCACCGAATGTCATTGGACGATTTTAATTTATTACTTTCTAAAGTCGAACCCTTAATCGCTAAACGAGACACTCATTTAAGAGAAGCTATACCTGCTAAGATTCGATTATCAATCACCTTGAGGTTTTTGGCAAGTGGTGACAGCTATAGATCTATGCACTATTTATTTAAAATTTCAAGCCAGTTGATTTCAAAAATTGTAGTCGAAGTCTGTGAAGCTTTGAACGAGGAACTCAAGGATGAAATAAAGGTAAAATTTTAATATTTATGACATATATTTATTAAAAGTTTAGGTATGTACAATTACAAAAATATCAGTGAGAATAAGAATAAGAATAATTTCATACATTACGAGTCATTATATGCCTGATATATTAAATCACTCTGATGTGTATTATCTTCTGGACAATCAGATTGAGTTTGGGTCTCTGGTATATGCAAAATATATTGAACATCGTTAGATTGATCTGATTGAGGCTGCTTATAGCGTTGATAAACTGATTGACTTTGGGTGTCTGGTGCAATAATTTCATCACTTATAACACGTATCTTTGAAGAGCGTTGATGAGCAGTGATTTCGCTTGGTTGTTGGAAGTATGTCGGTTGACATTCACTGGACTCATTAGATAATGTTATATATGTATCAGGTGGCTCTGAAAACGATGAGTGTGGTCTAGGAGATAATGTTGTAACATTATAATGAACTGCATTATTCGCAGATAAAGGACGCTTTCTAGAAGATAGTGATGTAGTTAACGGACTATAATATGGCGTAGACTTAGGTGTAGAAGTACGAAACGATTCACCTGATGGAGATCTTTCAAAACGTGATTTCCGAAATAGAGCATGTATATCGAACATTATATCGTCCCTTTCATGTTCAGGTAACCTCTTCAGTTTTTTGGCAATTAGTTTGCCGAATACGTCGCACTCGTCCTCAACTGCGCTGCTTTCCTTTGAAGGATTATTTATCACTTTATTTAAGTTATTGAAGGCTTCTGTCATCTGCCTACTGGCAACTTGCAATTCCGGTGGGTTGTCACGCCGTCGGATGGTGTGTCTATTTTTTGGGGGCTCTGGTTCTTTTGGAGTTGGAGAAGCAATTGGTACATCCTCTGAAGCGTTGGTTGATTCTTCCTGAATCGAATCAGTTCCATGATCCTGAAATAAAAATAGCAAAGGTTTAAATGTATATATCACGACCTATTTAATAATAAATCTTTATTTAATCCAATCCAAATTTGTGAGTGTATATGGGTTCTGTATACTATATGCATTTGAGTGCGCGTATATGCAGGAGTACTGTATGTGTATGTAGGAGTGTGAGTGTATGTCTCTGTATTTTATGAAAAATACATGAGTGCTACAATTAATCGGCTTTTTAATTATTTATATACAATTTGAGTGTCAGCTTTTAATGAAATTGACCGTGTCTTTTTACATATTATTTGATGATAATATTTTTTATATAATATACTTTTTATTTACAGATGCCGTGCAATGAGCAGCAGTGGTTGGAAGTTGAAAACGGATTCAAGGAGAATTTTCCACATGCCCTTGGCGCAATGGATGGAAAGCATATTGTTATACAATGTCCGGTTAACTCTGGTTCTGAGTACTTTAATTATAAAAAGACGTTTAGTTTAGTACTTTTAGCTTTAGTCGACAGTAACTATAACATTATGTATGCTGACATTGGTAGTCAAGGTAGGATCAGTGATGGAGGTGTACTTAAAAATTCTTCGTTATGGCAAAAAATTGCATCTAACGGGCTTAATCTTCCTAAGCCAAGTCCATTATCCGGAACGGATCATGTCGAAATTCCCTACGTTTTTTTGACAGATGGAGCATTTGCTTTACATAATAATATAATGAAACCATATCCTGGCAACCATGATATCAATTCACCGAAAAGGATTTTCAATATGCGCTTGTCAAAATCTCGAGTAGTAGTTGAGAATGTGTTTGGTATTTTAGCATCCAGGTTTAGAATATTCAGAAAGCCAATTGATTTGGATATTCATAATATCCCAATTATTACAATGACATGTCTCTTATTGCATAACTTTCTCAGAAAAAGTAATAAATCATCCCTTATATATATGCCTCCTGGTACTGTAGATATGTATGATGATAATGGAGTTTTAATTCAACCCGGGTCTTGGCGGGCAGACTTTGATAATAACTGTGCTTTGAGAGATATTACACAAGTACCACGCAGATCACCATTATCTGCCGTTCAGATAAGGGATTATTACTTTACAAATTATTTTCAATGTTTATAAATAAACACAACGAATGTAGGGTCATTTCGCCTGTTCGTTACCACATTAACTACATACTTTTTATATTAAAACTAATGCAGAGACATTGTTATGTTCTCCTTAAAGCAAGCAACTGCACTAAATGGACGCAAACTGGCGAATCGACCTTACTGTAATCTGTACTTTAGTAATAATAAAACAAGTTATTGATAATAAAAAACTTACCGTGGTTATTGTTTGTTTACATTTATACACGGACCCCAAAAAGCTGTTCATGAAATCAAAGGCGAACCAAACTGGACGATAAACATCATCTGCGCCGGCACCACTTTTTAAGGAAGCTTCCATTTTTCTGTAGTAGCCCCTGTATGTCGCAAAAAGTGAATCCTTTTTTTTCTTCAATTCTTCAACTGGTATTTCCAAAACGTCCCGAATACGCACCCAAGCATCATTTACTTTTTTCTTGTCCTTATGACCTTTCCCACTGGGGTCCCAAATAAAAGGCTCTGCTTGAAGTGTTTCAAGGAACAACATAGTTTGCTCCTGTGACCACTGTATGCCGCTCATAATAGAGTCTCACACGCACATCAACGAAAAAATCTATTAAACACACGTGCGTTCACAACGGCGTCTTGACGCGTACTGAAGTCGGCCGAGTAGTGTATAGAGGTACTAAGAGCATGTGTCAGAGGCCTAGTAGCATATCAAAGCAGTCAAGAATAACGACGTTAATAAGTCGGCGATTGCTAAACATCTACAGCTGTAGTCGGGCCGTAATCACTGGATGGAATTTCATAGGCCACGCGTATTTTCGACAGAACGCCATATTACATTCCACGGCTAGTGAAAGAAGCCATTGAAATCAAAAAACATCCAAATTTCAACCGGGAAGACGCACGTAGTACGTCCTTGATAAGTTTTCTTGGCACGTATTGATTTTTGAAAAGCTGTATATTTTGGAAACGATGATCGATTTGATCTTTCAAATGGCATTCAACTCAATTTAAATATTGCTTTAGCTAAAAAATCGGTAGGTTCAAAAATTTCGAAGCAATGTCAAAAAAACATTTTCGTCTATGATAGATCCCAAACAAATTTACCGATTTTTATCCAATTAACGGTACTTGGCGCAGTTTTTAAAGGAGAAACGATGATAAGATTTTGAAGTCAATCGGTATATTAGCCTGAAAGTTATTTCCAAAATATTAAGTAACTTTGCTAAAGAAAACGTAATTTTAATATTTGAAAAGTTGTAACCTTTGAAAATAAGGTTCGGTTTTGATTTTTAAAAGGGCATTCGACGTAATTTTTATAGTATTAAAATATCGTAGAATACCAAAAAATAATTGGTTGAAATATTTCGAAGTTATGTCGAAAAAACACTTTTTTCAAAATTTTCGTCAACGATTACTTCCAAACGAATAAACTGATTTTGAGGCAATTTATGCATTAGATGTATTTTTTTGAGGAATAGTTTTTGTACTCAATCGGTACATTAATCTGGAAGTTATTAAAAAAAAAATTGTTTCGTCACATAAAAAAAATTGTTTGTTTTGTCGCCTCTGTGGTCTAGTGGTCCAGCGTTGGCGTTGACCACATGAGGTCCCGGGTTCGATTCCCGGGTCGGGCACATTAAAAAAAAGTGTTTTTTCAGTTTTCTGAGAAACACAAAGTTGCCCGGGATTGGAAAGTGCCCGGTTGGCGATAGGCTTGCCACCTATCACATTTATGGGACCAAGTATCTTCGGCTAATCGTGGGTGCACTTGTTGTACCTCTGCCTACCCCTTCGGGGATATGGGCGTGAAGATACTTTTTTTTTTTTGTTTCGTCACAATTTGTTTAGGGTATTTTCAAAATTTCTCAAAATCTCTTAGGCCCATTTGGTACAAAATTTCAGGAAGTATAAGTTGAGCGGAATCCAATCGAATGCCACCAACCGCGTTTCAATCGGTCCAGGCGTTCAAAACTTATGAGTTGTTGACACACACACACACTCACACACACACACACTCACACACACATACATACAGACATACTGACGTCATCGCGAAAATAGTCGAAAATGGTTCCTAAGCCCACAAAACGCGGACATATGGTGAAAACTCCATTTTTGAAAATCGGAGCAAAATCAGTAACCTTCCTATCTACATACGTAGTGGGAAGTTAAAAAGTACAAGTGTTTTAATAGATTAATATTGTATTAAACTGGAGTGAATGAAAATGAATTAAACAAAATAAAACTACCACGCCAAAGCTTAAACCTAAAAGTGCGATATTTTTTTAGTAAAATGTACCACTAAAGGGCACAGATCGTCGCCTAGTGTAGCTTTGTAGCATTTTTACTCGTTATTTGACCCTCCCGTTGGTCGAGTGGTTAGCGACCCTGACTACGCAATCAACGGGGCTCGGGTTCGATCCCCGACGGGGACAAGCATTTGTGTGATGAGCGTAAATGTTTGTATTTCTGGGTTTAGGTGTTTATTATATATATTCTGGTATTTATATATTATGTATTTCTATGTATTAGTATCGTTGACTAACACCCATAACACAAGCAAATATTTGCTTACTTTGGGGTTAGATCAGTAAGTGTAGTTTGTCCCGTGAATATTTATTTATTATTATTATTTATTTATTTTTATAATAGATGGCGTTAGCAGTAATAAAATTCTAATACAAAATGTATTTTCTATTTTTTTAATGTTTATGAAATAGCATTTTAATGGTAGATAATATATCTAGACATGAATTTAAACCACCACGTCAAAGCCCAAACCTTAAAGTGGGATACTTTTTCAGGAAAATGTACCACAAAAGTGCATAGAAAGTCGCCTAGTGTAGGGCTCGCTTCGCTCGCCATAATTATACTGGCTGTTGCCCAAGACTTCGTCCGCGCGGACTTCGTTTACTCCGCACAGCACCTCCCCCGTAGGTGACAGCTTGATAATATGTAGCCTATATGTTGACCCGACCTGTTAGTAATAGTCATGCAAAATTTGAAATAAATCCATGTAGTACTTTTTGAGTTTACCCCGGACATAGGAGTAGTGTAGAGGAGGCTTTAAGGACGAAAGATTGACTTTTTCTCTGGCAACACTGACTCAACCTGTCAAAAGCTAATTAGATCATCTGTTTTAATTTTTACTTAATTTATAAATATATTTATGTAATAAAAGTACAATAAAATAAAAATTGGCAAATAACGTTGTGATATAATAGATTTTAATAATAATTATCAAAAATTGAAGAAACAAAGTTTATAATATTGATCGACAGTAACGGTAACCTTTTTTTAAACAAAGGAGAAAGTTTCAAATTCTTAAACTGAAAACCGGGTAAGTATTAGTTATATTTTTTCCACTTTATTACACTTTCGTAGTATTAATAACTTTTAATATATTTCTTTTAGTACCCATAAACGTTGCAAGATTTATTAACACTGAATAACTCTTCTGGAAGAGTCCGAAATTTTGGAATTACTCCGAGTTTTTCCGACTTTGTAAGACTTTTTTCGACTTTTTAAATAAAAATAAACATTCATAAACTGTTACTTTCACTTTGTAAGTTATTTACCTACTTTTATCCGAGAAATTTTTCCACAAGGGAAAATAGGAATTGCAGTTACTAACACTCATGCTATAAAAAATAGGAAATGTCAGACTGTATAATTTAATTAAAGGATGTATGACAAGTTTAAAACAATGAAAAAAACTACATGAGATGACCTCCAAACATAGCTTGTTATGATGCTCTGGCTTCATACTGTAGTGAGCAAAGCTTTATGCATCTGGACTTTGGACACTGTAGTTACAGTGTCCACTGCTATTAACATTTATTGATTAGGAGTAAGACTTATCGTAAATATACATATAATGTGTAACATCCCAGCTCTAAAAATAGCAATATAATGGAATAAGCAATAATTTGTGTAGTTTGCCTTTATGGGCCAGGGTATTCTAATATTGTCACAAAAAGCATTTGCTTATTCGGTATATGTTGCTACAAAACACTAAATTTATAACAACTTTACACTGAGATCATTATTATATTATTACTTAAATACAAATTTTCACCCGGAATCCATTATAGGATACAGAAAAGATCACCTTATACATAAAAAAATGACAAAGGTCCTTATTCGGGTCCAGAAAAATGCTTGCAGCATTTTGCCACAATTGTCTGAAATAATTCCAAGCTTAAATCAATTTGCTTTAACCACAATATCAGTATGGTTGTTTTGAAATTCCTTGGGATGAAGAAGTTGATTACATCCAACCAACAAGACGTGAATGAAAAAGGAAAAAGAAATGGATTTGTTCAACAAAATGTTATAAACTTGTTACTTAAAACGTAGTGATTATAATATCTTCTTTGCTTTATTTATAAACAATAACTTCCGACATAAATATATTAAAGATGCCACATTTACATTGCATTACAAAACAATTTCTTTAAGACAACCAGGTCCGATTGTCAGATATCACTGAATGCACAGACCAATTGAGGAGCGTCTGTTCAAAAAGGATTTACATGCTAACCACATTTTAGATAATTTAAAAAAGTCTTTTTTTCCTGAAATTAGTATGAGGCAAGTGTATTTTTTTTAATTGAGATGATTCATGATAAGTCCACTAACTTTATGACTAAAATATTTTTTTTGAATCTTTAACAAAGACCACAATATTAAATTATAAATAATGTAAATAACACCTTTTGATCAGTTATTCTGAAAATAGCACCTTTTGTTCTGAAATGATAACAAACAGCACCTTCTGATCTGAACCAAGAATAAATAGCGCCATTTGATCAGTAATGCTTAGAGTACAAGTTTGGTCTAGGACAAAAAATAAAACAAAAATAGAAAGATGAAAGTAAATTTTATATTCTAATTTGACTAATGTCATGTTCTAAACAGTCACAAGACTCATCATGTTGGTGATCTTCATTGTTAGCACCGGTTATCATTGTTTGATCATCAAGAATAATGTTCCTAAAGAGTAACAACTCCAGTAACTCAGCCCAGTCATCTAATTGCTTCACAAGTAAAATATTTACGTCTTTCTTTTTACGTCTCCACATCCATATTTTATTAGGAATTGCAAGATTTTTTTCATGAATTTGCTGATATTTATACGATTAAAGCAGGATCAGTAAAACACACACACAGTTGCACGAGAGGCGCGTAAAATGTAACTTTGACTTAAACAATAATTTGACACTGAAATTTTCATTGAAGAATATTATGATTTTTTGTTTAGAAACTTCAAATATCTTTTTTTCTGGCCTGGATTCGCGTCCTTTAAGAAACAGAAGAACTGGCACTTCGTTTGTTTCGTAGCAAGTAAATAGTTCTTTTTGTACTAAACTATAAATAATTAACGAAATTACTATGAAACATAACCCTTTTTGATTAGAATTGTGATTGGTGTTTACCAACCAGTTAGAACCTATTACAATTAGCACCTTTTGATCAGAACCGTACAATAAGGTAGAAGTTTAAAGCGGAAATAGGCACTTTTGACCAAAAATAAACACAGTGCATAATAAGATCTTGGATAGCAAGTGAAATTCATAATAAAAACGTATAAACAATCCGATACGTAGATAGCTCCTTTTGAACAGACGCTCCTCAATTAGAGTACTATGTAACTTTATGTAAAGAAACTATTAAGCACAGTGTGCTTAACACACTATTAAGTACTACTAAAAGCTTATAAAAAGAAATACTTGAGTATCTATGTATTGTTTTCGGTTTTACGAAAGTTTTGAGTGGTGAAATTTAGATAAAAAAGACAAGACATTTAATTTACGCGCCTAAAATGTTAGATATCTATCAGCGTCACGTTCAAAATCAAGTAAATTTGAGGCTAGTTATTTATTAAGGTGAACTTACATTTTTATTACTTAGTATTTCAGTTACGTGAATATAGCCAATAAATTATAGTTAAAAAAATTTAAATATCCAACAAAGTCATGTTTTCACCTTAATAAACACAAAACCGACAAACTAGAAAAATATACGATTCAAATTTCTAAACTGATGTTATAAAACGCAATGATATTATAGCAGGCCATAGATAAGCATAACCGTTCACCTTGACGCAAAAAACGTTCACCTTTTTAGCCCTCGTAGTATGATTTCTAGCAGGCCAAAAGCAGGCCTGCTTTTGAACTGACTGGGAATTGAGCGTTTTTTTAAAAGTTGATGGTAACCCCCCTGTTGTTTACAATATTCTTGCATTTGATGACGCGGACGCGACGTCGTAGACTTATGTAAAAAATAAAATTAATCAATGCAAAAAATTGTACCTAATTTTAAAGTAGAAAAGCAAGGTAGATATTTAATTGTAGAGCGATAAGCGATAATTACTTGCGTTTAAATTGGATCTCGAAATTCGGACGTGCAGCTAGACATGTCAGGCTACGGCGAAGGTTCGCGCTAGCCCGAACTACGTCGCGACACCTGCTCACGTCATAATGACGTCGTATTATCACTGGTCATCAAACCGCGACCCGCAGGTTTTAGGTATTTGTGCGCCCCGCGACAAACAAATTACAAGAGGCCGTTCGTTAAACTCTTTAATTTTATGTAACTACAAGCTGACCCGCGCAGCTGAGTAGATAAATATGTCGTTGAAATAGCTTTTAATACCAATTTTTCATCCCCCATTTCAGCCCTTCAGGGCTTGATTTTTGAAAAAAATTAGCCTATTTTGACCCCGGATCTACAACTATTTCCATGCCAAATTGCATGAACGGCTGAACCGATTTTGAAGGGACCTTCACTGGCAGATAGCTGATGTGATGGGGAGTAACTTAGGCTACTTTTTTAGAAATTTTTCCACGCGGTCGAAGTCACGGGCTCAGCTAGTATATTATACATACCTGGCAGAACGACTGGGGCCGATTGGTCATCATAATCGTAATGCAAGCAAACGGGTTACACGAGGAAATTTATATAGGTATATCTAAGTATTTAGTTTTAGTTAACTTCATGTGCAAATTACAGTTTGCTATTATTATTATTGTTTATCATAATTATATTATCTATTGTGTTGGCCGCGCTAAATATATCACCCGCGGGCCGAAGTTTGACGCCCACTGCAGTGTCAAGGCCCTTCGCGAAGCAGTTCGGGATATCGCGATAGCACGAACCTTCGCCGTAGTCCGATATATGTGCTTTTTTATATTTTTTAGAAGAGGGGTTTGCCCCCGAGCCCCGAGCAATATGTAGCTGCACCCTTAGGTATGTGAGATAACGTTTAAATAACTGAAATTATTTAGCTACGTGCGCAATTCAAATTAAGTTTTTGCAATTAATACTAATCTAAATAACATCGACCTATGGTAAAAATCATTTGGCTTGACTCGCAATACAACCAAAACTCAGGTACCTAATCATAATTGATAGGCCAAGACCAATAAGTACAATTGACTGGGGAAAGCAACCAACAGTAAAACTAAATGGTCTCACTATTCCCTATAGTGAATGAGTTTATGTAGACAATACCTTCTGAGCAATACCTAATGGACCAAGCATAACCAAGAGGTTAAAAAAAGGATTTTGGTATTTGGAGTTTTTTGAAGTGCCTTAAGTACTTGCTTACTATTCTTGCTAAGATTATGAGGGCAGATTCTTTACTTCTTTCTATTTTTAGTAATGCTAACGCTAGTTATATGAATCTCTCCATAGACCAGGTGCCAACGCAAAACACAAATTATTACAGTCGGTCCTTCACCTTTCAAGCTGTTACGTTTTGGAACTCCTTTCCAGAAGGGATAAGGAAAGCTCAGAATATATTCTATACTTTTTATCGTCGGCACTTGGTGAAACTCCATTTTAACACAATATTTGCTAGCTGATAACACTTGTACTGTTTCACTATAAGATAATTATATTTAATTTCCGACCGGTTTCGCTTATATAAATACCTTGAGGATGCTTGTGCCACATTACGGCAGTTGAAGGCCGCCCTTCACGAAATTCGTCATGTAAAACGTCATGTATGACGATTTACATGACGAATTTTAACCTCAAATTCAGCAAACCATCGCCTCACGGTGCTCAAACAAGGTGCTTCTCTCCCAAAAGCATTTTGAAGACGAGCGGCACAGTCTTGCAGAGAAAGAGAACTTTTAAAATCATAACAAATCATCGCTCTAAAATCTTTTCGACTTAATTCCATTTTCGTTGCGTACGTAGAACTTTGATGTGTGATAAAAAACAATTGACAAATCATTTCCCGCCAATCTTTTTTTTATTACTAAGAAGGTTGCAACGTTTTAAAAATATAACATTCGAAATTCAAATAGTTCCGATTAGTTAGAAGTGCAAAACTTTTAGTGTGCCCCATGTATTATAATTCGTTTATTTTTGGTGCCTTGAAACACAGTTACAACACTAAAGCCGGTTTCCGAAACGGAAATTAACTTTAACAAGCAATTAGTCTGTATTTACCAGATCATTTGCTTGTAAAAATTATGTTAAGCACAGATTAATTGCTTGTTAAAATTGAATTGCGTTTCGGAAACCGGCCGTAGGTTCCGGAAACTAATATATATAAAAATCAATTGCTGTTCGTTAGTCTCGCTAAAACTTGAGAACGGCTGAACCGATTTGGCTAATTTTGGTTTTGAATTAATAGTTGAAATCCAGGGAAGGTTTAAAAGGTTATAGGAAAAAATAAGATTAGTTAAAAAGGCAGAACAACGTTTGCCGGGTCAGCTAGTTGTATGTAATTTTTCACGGATCATTTTATTCATTTGAAAAACCATAAGTCAGTAACGGCTAACTGAAAGGACCTATACCGCACATAATGTATATTTTTGTAAAAAAATTATATTAACAGAAATATTAGGGAATCGGAGAGAAAGTAATTGAACACTTTTTTATTATTACATTATTTATTATTATATTACATAATATTTAAAGTACGTGTTCGATATTTGTGTAGTCTAACTTTTTAATTGATAACGTTACGACTTTATTGCAAGTCTATTTTGACAGTTCGCTGATATCAATGTTCTTATCTATTTTATTGTAGGTAGGTACATATATAATATGTAGCAAAGATTCAGATAGTGCTAGAGTGTCGCGCAAGTACCGCAGGCCGAGGTCGTCCGGCGCGGGCTCGCTAGCGGCGGCGCGAGTACCGCAGCCCGAGCTCGTCCACGACGGCCTCGATGGCGGCCAGCGCCGCGTCCAGCTGCGGCCGCGTGTGCGCCGCCGACAGACAGAACCTGCGACACAACACACACCACCTCACCACACTGTACACACTGCAGCTGACAGACAGAACCTGCGACACAACACACACCACCTCACCACACTGTACACACTGCAGCCGACAGACAGAACCTGCGACACAACACACACCACCTCACCACACTGTACACACTGCAGCCGACAGACAGAACCTGCGACACAACACACACCACGTCACCACACTGTACACACTGCAGCCGACAGACAGAACCTGCGACACAACACACACCACGTCACCACACTGTACACACTGCAGCCGACAGACAGAACCTGCGACACAACACACACCACGTCACCACACTGTACACACTGCAGCCGACAGACAGAACCTGCGACACAACACACACCACCTCACCACACTGTACACACTGCAGCTGACAGACAGAACCTGCGACACAACACACACCACGTCACCACACTGTACACACTGCAGCTGACAGACAGAACCTGCGACACAACACACACCACCTCACCACACTGTACACACTGCAGCTGACAGACAGAACCTGCGACACAACACACACCACGTCACCACACTGTACACACTGCAGCTGACAGACAGAACCTGCGACACAACACACACCACGTCACCACACTGTACACACTGCAGCTGACAGACAGAACCTGCGACACAACACACACCACCTCACCACACTGTACACACTGCAGCTGACAGACAGAACCTGCGACACAACACACACCACGTCACCACACTGTACACACTGCAGCTGACAGACAGAACCTGCGACACAACACACACCACCTCACCACACTGTACACACTGCCGCTGACAGACAGAACCTGCGACACGACACACACCACCTCACCACACTGTACACACTGCAGCCGACAGACAGAACCTGCGACACAACACACACCACCTCACCACACTGTACACACTGCAGCTGACAGACAGAACCTGCGACACAACACACACCACGTCACCACACTGTACACACTGCAGCTGACAGACAGAACCTGCGACACAACACACACCACCTCACCACACTGTACACACTGCAGCTGACAGACAGAACCTGCGACACAACACACACCACCTCACCACACTGTACACACTGCAGCCGACAGACAGAACCTGCGACACAACACACACCACCTCACCACACTGTACACACTGCAGCCGACAGACAGAACCTGCGACACAACACACACCACCTCACCACACTGTACACACTGCAGCCGACAGACAGAACCTGCGACACAACACACACCACGTCACCACACTGTACACACTGCAGCTGACAGACAGAACCTGCGACACAACACACACCACGTCACCACACTGTACACACTGCAGCTGACAGACAGAACCTGCGACACAACACACACCACGTCACCACACTGCACACACTGCAGCTGTGGCTGCGTGTGCGGCCAAACATTGTTTATTGTATATTTATTTGTGAAGAACGTGACAAACTACACCAAATAGTAGCCTCATTCGAACAGTGCACCACAGAGTTTAACATCACACTAAGGCGTAATGTTGACCTGAAACGAAGAGCAGGCGAGGCTCCACAGTCAACACACCAAGGGGTGATCCAAAACATCAGGTTTGCGGAAACCCAGTCGCTGTTTGAGGAGCTAGTACGTAGTAATACATGCTCTGGTTCAGCTAATTCTTATTATTCTATCCCTATTGTTACTATCGACCTAACAAATAACAATAGTTTAATAGAAAGTCTAAAAACTTTATGATTTTTTTTGAGTATTGGTTAATTTAAAAAATATGTGAAGTTAAATAAAATTACAAGAACACCAACATATTCAAAATAATTAATTTCATAGAATTATAAATTATGTAAAGAAAATTTAATTAAAACCAAAAGTAAATTAAATAAATATGAAACTGATATACTGTATTTACAGGTTGAAATTCACCAATCATAATCATATCCACCCCACATTAAGTGATAGAGGTTACCGCTGCAGGTGCTAGGTGTGTGTGGTGGATGGTGGTCTAATACTCACCGTATCCGCGCCTGGTAAAGCGGCGAGGCGGGGCAGCAGACGCCGTTGGTGGCCACGCCACGCTCGAGGAGCCGCTCGACGAATGCGGACATCTTGCTAAACGTGTACACCAACATCGGCACCAACTGGGTGTCCTCGTGCCCGAACGTCACTACGCCCATCTCACGCAGTCTGGAGTTATAATACACACTATTATCACTGTTTAGTGTACGTGTAAGATTCTAAATCGACTGGGTAGGCAACCGTAAATAATGCAGCAATGTGCGTCATTTGACGCTTTCCGTAACGTCACAAGGCAGAATCAAAAATGTTCAATATTCATGTTACTACTTCCATCCCTTATGAAGAAAAGAAGGTGAATAGGATTTAGTGTTAAGAAAAGGAACAATATTGAGTTTACCATTTCATATGCTATCGTTAACCGAGTAACATATTTCGTTTAGTAATATAATGTTAATTTCACATGTAATCGTATCTGTGATCTAGTGGTAGTTGTAGATGGTGGTGTTGACCACATGAGGTCCCGGGTTCAATGTTATTCAACGCAAGTTTAGCTCTAAAATAGTTTCTTAGGTACAAAATAGTTTTGTTGAAAATGTCAAAGCAAATGTCAAAAAAATTCCTTTTCAAAAATGTTCGTCATTGATAAATCAACCAATGTTAATTTATAGTGCTTATTTGAGTTTTTCAAGTAGAAAAGCTGATTTGATTTTGAAATCAATCGGTATACTACTCTGTCAAAATAATACCAAGAAACGATACACAAAATGTTAGTTATTCATGCAAATTTATTATATCGCTTTCAAAGTATGCTTAAAGACACTTATGACTACGAATAATCCAATTATCAAAACATTTTTAAACGCTTTTTCCGGAATCGAGCTCAGTTCTTGCCGCGAATTCTTCTTTATATCTTCTACCGAACGAAAATGGGTGCCGAGAAGTGGCAATTCGGGTTTAAGAAAAAGAAAAAGTCGGTTGGAATCAAGTGGTGGTGAATCAGGTGGTTGCTCGATAGTATTTGTTGAGCTTTTCGAAGGCGCATTATCGTTCCTTTCCACAATTTTAGCGTTTTTCGTCTAATTTGCTCTCTTAAACGCCGCATAACGCTCAAATATTTTTTAATAATAATAATAATTATTATTATTATTTTGACTATTTTTCTTTCTTAGTCTGTGTCAATTAGTGAAATAACCGTATTACGGGTCGAGACCAAGTAAATGCAGCTAGCGATTTTTAGGATTTTAGGTGGAAGTTGTATACTAATGGCATATTTCATTTTCATCTATTTGTATAAATTTCCTAACAATTCTACATGTCATTTTGAATTGTCACATACAATGATTTGTTTAGTTTCAATAACTTTAGACTGTGGTGAAGATGGTTTGGAATGACACCAGTTGTGAAAAGGACGATAGGTACAATATACACTTTTTCTTGTTGCCAAATGCATGTAACTTCCTCTTTGAGCTCAACATATTTATTAATCTTTTCGGTTATGGTATTTTGCAGGTTGTGGGTATTCGGAACAGCTATATCTATAAGATAAGTAGTTTTATGTATTTTATCTTGAAACACAATATCTGGTCTATTATAATGAATAGTTTTGTCAGCAAGTATAGCACGGTCATAATAAAGTTTATATAGAGTATTTTCTAAAATACTTTGATGTATGTATTTTTAATATGGAGTGTTGATGTTTTGAATGGGTGAGAAATTGGATGCAAGTTTTTGATGAACAATATTCGCTATTTGGTTGTGTCTGTGGGTGTAGTCAGTTTGTGTAAGGCTTGTGCATGCTCCGGTTATGTGTTGTATGGTCTCAGAATGGGTTTGACATTTACGACACTTTTCATTTGTTAATGTGGGGTCTTTAATAATGATTTTTTTATGTATTTAGTTGTTTAGTTTGTAGTTTTTAGTATTTATAACCTGGTCCTGAATTGCTGTCATAAACCCTTCAGTTTCGGGAAACAGGTTAGCAGTTGTTAGCCATTTATTAGATGCTATTAAATCAATGTGTATCTGTTCTATATCATGTGGGTGTCGCCTATGTAATACTTTAGGAGGCAAACTATCTTAAAAGGTCACCTCTTATACCTATGTCAAATAATTTGCGTAAGAGTGTATTATGATCAATTCTGTCGAAGGCTTTGCTATAGTCTGTGTATAAAGCGTCAACTTGTGCACCCGATGCCATTGCTTCTGTGATGTACTCGTTTAAGAGGACGAGGCTTGAGATGGTGGAGCGGCCTGGAAGAAGTCCATGCTGATTTTGATGAAATGATATTTTTAAGCTAGCGTATAATTTGATCATCGCCGTGTTGGTCCCGGCCTCCTTTGTAGAATAGGCCAACTGCCGTTCTGCCAGGCAGGTCGTAAAAGGCGACCGATTGGCTATCGAGTCTCTACCATCGTGGCTACTAGGTGGTAGAGTTCTGCATTGTCTCGCCCGGGTCTGGTACCACCGCCTTACCTATTCCTGCCGCAATAGCGTCAGCGCTTGTCGCTGTCGTGTTCCGGTTTGGAGGGTAAGGTAGCCGGTAAACTTATGCATGTGGCATTAGACCTCGCCACAAGATAGCAACGCACCATTAACATCTTTGGTGTCTATAGGCGATGGTTGACTCTTTCCATCAGGAGACACATCTGCTTGTTTGCTATCTTATGATATAAAAAAAAAAGATCATATATTATTCTTTCAAAAATTTTAGATAGAATACATAATTTTGAAATAGGGCGGTAGTTAGATATTTTAGTTCTCGATCCTTTCTTATACACGGAGGTAATTTAAGCCGATTTCCATAATTTGGGAACGACGCCAGAGTTGAGTGATTTTTGGAATAGTAGAGAGTTCGGATACGCAATGGTTTTCGCACAAGGATACAAATATTGAAGTGCAAGAAGACTCAAAGTGTTGGTACCATTATATCATGTAGCTAGAGACAGCGTTGTTTTTATATTAACGTTTTCCGAAAGCCCAAAATTGTTTCGAATTAATTTCTATTGCAGTTTCGGTACATGATAGGATTTTTTTTAACAGACTGATTCTGGAGTTTTTACTCTTTGGCATAGAAATTTGTAAGTTGACTGATCGGCTAGCCTTCCATAAGTCTTAAATTTTGCGAAGGTATTTGTATTTTTCACGAATAACTTTTGAGTTCCGGGCTATACCAAATAGGGTAATTATCATTTTTTTATTAATTTAGTGGGGATGTATTGTGACACATTTTTGTGCCAATAAATAGAGAACCAAGTTAGAGTGATCAGTCAGGCAGAGATTTTTGTATAATGGTGATTCTATAATAAAAGTGAGTGGCAGGTGTGCGTATGTGTTTACGGTGTTTGCCGTCGCAGTGTGTGGTGGTGTGGCGGAGGTGACCTGCGGCGGAAGTAGACGATGTTCTCTCGTAGCTGGCGCACGCGAGCCTGTCCTGCTGACTCGCTGAGCGAGCGCACGGCGGCCAGTGCGTGCGCGGCCACGGCGGGCGCCATGGCGTGCGCGTACGGGTAGCCGTGCCCGCGCGCGCGCAGCCCCGCCACCAGCCGCGCCGACCCCGCCAGGTACCCGCCCGCTCCACTGAAGCCCTTCGTGAACGCGCCCATCATCACATCCACCTGCAGAAACACGTCCACTACACTACCCAAGTAGCACGTTAAGCTGTATATAGGCTGCATTTAGGTTCATTTTTAAACTTAAAGCTGTATATGAAGCCGTACAAAGGCTGTAGAAGCGCTTCTACAGCCGATATAACACCAAAAAGGGCCCCAAGTTATACAGCTTATTGCGTTATGTAGGCTGCACAATAGCTATACAAGCTGTTATAAACTGTACAATGGCTGTTATTTGGTGTATAAAGAAACTATAACACTAAAGATACTCTCTTGTAACTGTCTTGTACAGCTAAGAGTTAAATAGGCTGCACAATAGCTGTACAAGCTGGTATAGGCTGTACAAAGGCTGTTATTCGGTGTATAAAGAAACTATAATACTTAAGATACTCTCTTGTGCAGCTAAATGTTCTTAATAGGTGTTTGAAAATGATAAAAAGTAACTAATCTGTTTTTGATATTGTATAACATTATATCAGCAGACGCCATAATTAAAAATATATTAATAAACGATAAATTCTTGGACTTGGAGCAGTATTCAACGTGTATTCAAAGTGCAAATCCTAAATGACTGTGAAGTCGTGTATGTTTTTCCTCAAAATATTCACGCGCCAACGAAATAATCACGATAACACAAATAAAATCATTGCAAAATACGGTAAGTGTTTGTGTTTAAGGTTAGAATATACAAGTATTTATGGTACAATATTGTATATAAAGGCATAATGATCATAATATAAGTTGCTTGTCAAGATATAGCTTTAGCTATTGCTAAATATATCTTTTATTTAACAATATATTTCTTTAATGTTGTTTTTAATACACAATAATGGCGGCGTTTTGTTATACAGCCTAAAGTGTATTTGGAGGGTGATATACTGTAAATAGCTGTACTGAATCTTTTTTTTGTTCTATTATACGGCTATTGGCTTTTAATTACCGTCCAAATACACTTTAGGCTGTACTAAGTCCCTATATAAATCTATTGTACAGTAATTGGCTTTTAATCACTTAACTTATGTTTAGAGATGCGTACAAAAATTTAAGAACCCTAAATACAAAACATATGTTTGTCACTTGATTTCGCTATTGTGTTGTATTGATCTCGGTCGTTTGACTTTACAACTAAACCAGCCTATTGTTAACTATAACTTATGGGACATGTATTTCAATCATGTTTTACTATATTTTTCAGGGAAATATGCCTTATAAAATAATAAAAACAATTGAGAGAAGCCAAAACCGTATTTGTATCGTACCCAGTTTGTGGGAGGATAAAGGTGAATTATAATGACCAAGAAAACAACTTGATATAACTAAGTTGATCAAGAACGAAAAATCAAGCCCTTTAAATATTGCTCTATCACAAAAATATTTTTGAGAAGGATACGTTATTTCGTGCTTGTGATTTGATATTATTAGTTCTTCAAAGAGAAACACATACTCTTTTGCCTGTAATTGTATCTAAGTATATAATATTTTTAAAACGATTGTAAGTATACATATATACAGGGTGTTGCAAAAGTGGTACAGTAAGCCGCAAGGGGGTGGCTCAGGGGGTCATTCTTAACAACTTTTGTTTAACGACTTTTGGAAATTCGCGAAAAAAATATTGATTCTCCATAGAAACTTTGTTGGTCACGTGACTTTTCACAATGGAAAAACAAAATTGTTTTTCGGGAATTTTCACAAATCGTTGAACAAAAGTTGTTCAAAATGACCCTCTGAGTCACCCCCTTTCGACCTACTATACCGCTTTTGTAAAACTCCGTATAGTAGCAAGTTAAAAATAAAAAAAAATACATATTTTCTCAGTGTAATGATTTTTATTTCTCTTTTTAACTCTTTTTTATATATTCTTTGAAGAATAGACCAATTGCCTTTCTGCCAGGCAGGTCGTAAAAGACAACCGATGGGCTATGCGAGTCACTTCCATCGTGGTTACTAGGTGATAGAGCTCTGCATTGGCTCGACCGGGTCTGGTACCACCGCCTTATCTATTCCTGCTGCAAAGCGTCAGTGCTAGTCACTGTCATGTTCCGGTTTGGAGGGTAAGGTGGCCGGTAAACTTATGCATTGGGCATTAGACCTTGCCACAAGAGAGCAACGCACCATTAACATTTTTGCTGTCTGTAGGCGATGGTTGATTCTTTTCATCAGGAGACCGATCTGCTTGTTTGCTATCTTATGACATTAAAAAAATCAGTTATTGTAAATTACCAACCAAGTAACCTTAATGAAGAAGATAAATAATAAAAGATAAAAAATAATAAATCAGATAACCTACAATCACTTTTTAATGTTTTTGTTACGGAACCCTTTTCCTTGAACATTAATAAAAATGACGATTGTAGGTTTGAATACCTGATACCTGAATTAGTAATTTTTCAGCTTTATCTTCATCACGATTACTTGGTTGGTAATTTATAATATTTAAATATTCCTTTTCAATATTCCTCTTGATTTTTTCCACATGATATCAACTATGCAGATATAAAAACAGCAAACAACAATTTTCTCAGTAATACAGCCTTGAGCTGTACTATAGCTGTATATGTGAGTGGTTACGCAAAAAGGGACCTCAAGGGAAAATAATTGATTTCGAGTAAATCACGTTTAAAATGTTGAGTCGAAATGAGAAAGGCGCGGGGTGTTTTATGTTAGTGTCGTTAGTGAGCGACTTCGTCAGTGAGAAATAGCACGTGTTTGCGATAGCTGTATTATTGGTGACTTATTTATTCGTCTTTTACTTGTCTTTATGTGCGCGCTAGAAAAAGAAACTAGTGTGCGCTGTGTATAAGGTGTAATATTTTCAAAACTGCCTCGGCTTACATAAAAAATCATTAAAAAAAAACTACGGCACCTAAAATTATTTTGATTAGAACAAAACAAAGATGAAGGACCATAGAATCAGAATTTATCAAAAAAAAAACCGTTTCTAATCCCTTCAGGTCCCTTTTTGCGTAACCACTCACATATGCAGATTTTTTAACACCATTTTCTGCATAACAGTCTACAATTACGCCATAAATATTAGCTGTAGAACGGTGATTGCGTATCCCATTTTACAGAAACAAGCGTTGAGTGATACTATAATAACACTTAAAGCTGTAATAAATTCCCGTGCTAAACAAAATACAGCTAATGTACAGCTTTAAGGATTAAAATCAGCCTAATGAGTTACAAATTGCTTAAAGCTGTACAGTAGTGTATTAATATTCAGATATAACGCCTAAAGCTTACGCGGAACTCTAAGAAAGGCCTTGTACAGCATTAGGCTGTATATAAACTCATAAAGGTCTCTTATACCGATAAAAGCATCTTTTTACACCATTGTACGGCTGCAATAGAACTTTAAGTTCTATATGAACTGCTTTATGGGTATTAAACATGCTTGATTGCTGCTTGGGTACCGCCGCACCGAGCATCGAAAATATCGGAAAATATAGTCTCTTATAAAATTTAAGTAACCAACTAACGAGTGACCCTAAATAATTCTGAAGGGCTAGTACTAGTAACATCAATAATAACCCTATAATGACAAATATTTTTTTGATATGGATGGATGGATCATGTCTATTTAAATAATCGTACGTAGCCCTTGTACTGTGTTGGTTCCTCTCTTACATCCATGCCGCCCCTGTGCTGCATCAGTACCTCTCTTACACCATGCTGCTCCTGTGTTGTGTCAGTACCTCTCTTTCGTTCACGCTGTACCTGTGTTATGTCATACCTCGGCCATGTCCACGTCACCCCTTTCTCCCCTGCTGCATTAATATCTGTCTTACTTCTACACCACCCTTCTCACTCTTGTGCTGTGTCAATACCTCAGCATTGTTCTCGCCGCCCCTGTTGATTCTATGCTATGTTGGTGCCTTGACCACATCCACACCGCCCCTATCACATCTGTGCTGTGACAGTATCTCGCTCACGTCCATGCCACCCCTGTCACCCCTGTGCTGTGTCAGTACCTCTCTCACATCCACGCCGCAGTGCTCAGCAACGCCGCGGCCCGAGGCACCCATGGCTCCGATGGAGTGTGCTTCGTCCAGGAACAGCTGGAGCCCCAGCCGCCTCTTTAGCGCCACCATTGCACCCAACGGCGCCATTGACCCTTCCTTACTGTACACGCCATCCACTACCTGTCGCGTTTGTGCACAACACATTTAATACTAATATAATATTCTAAATAAAAATTTAATGCATGTAACCTTATGACGCGGTTGAAGTAAAATTTGACATTCTCACATATGACGATTAAATTAAAAATAAATAAGTCAGTTTCCGCACCCCTTTTCCCCCTCTTTTCCTGCCTTATCCGCTTCACCCCTCATCCCCTTTTTAGATTTATGATGGAATGAGAGAATCTTCGCTTATTGACACCAAAGGGGCTACTGATGAGTAGTTATGCCTGTGGTGATATGGGTAATGTGCATGAGTTTCCTGATAACTTATTGATCTGTTCTGAAAAAGGGACTTGGACTGACACTGGGTACCTAAGCATTATCAGAAAGCGACTACTGAAGCTATCAGTAAATAGAAAGACAGCTTTTGTGGTAACATCACTAAGACTCAATATAAGTATCACGAAGTAGTACGCCATGGATAAGAACTCCGCTGCTACTAACAGTTCGGCGTCAGCTGGGGCGGCACTCACAATGACGATCTTGTCCCAGTGGCCCTCGGCAATGCCCTGGCGCGCTAGCTGCTCCAGGTGCTGCACATCGTTGTGCCGGAACACGCGCACGGTGGCGCGTGACAGCTGCACCCCGAGGGTGAGGGAAATGTGGCTGTTCTCGTCACTCAGGACCAGCGACCGCGCTGACAGCAACCCCGGCAGCCCCATCGAGTTGGTCGCGAAACCCATGCCGAACACCATCGCCGCCTGCCACACACACACACACGTGAATTTGATGATGATTCCGGCACATTAACGGCACTATGAAAAAGTTAATATCTTGGTATTCGTATTAGTAAGTCACAACAAAATATGCTCGGAACAGTGTTAGCAGATCCGCGATGAATTATTATTGAGCCAGAGTCGTAAAATTATTGTACACTAATAAAGTTATATTTAATTTCAATTTAGGACATTATTTATTGAAAATGTATGTGTAAATGTAAGTAAACGATGAAGAAGTTGTAACGGAGGGGGGGGGGGGGAGATGAGAGAACGATTGTTTTCAGGTAACATTTCACATGGACAGCATTCATGGCGGGATAATATATTACGTTTAAATAGATAGATCTATATAAAACAAATATAAATAGATTTATAGTTTTTTTATATAGAAAATTGCTATCATTTCAAAATTATTGTACTTTTTGTCAAGATTGTACGCTTAGGATTAAGGGTCGAAAAACTCATGAAATTACGTCGTAATTAGTATGTCTGCTGACACTGGCTCGGGCTGACTTGATGGTGGGACTAGAACATGCATGGAGACATGAACGGATGAAAACAGTTTGCAGTTAACAGAGTTTGTACAATACTCGGCATCATCCCGTCCCGTTGGTCGAGTGGTTAGCGACCCTGACTACGCAATTGACAGGGCTCGGGTTCGATCCCCGATGGGAACAAGCATTTGTGTGATGAGCATAAATGTTTGTATTTCCCTGTTTTGGGTGTTTATTAAATATATTCCAGTATATATATATATATATATATATATATATATGTGTGTGTGTGTGTGTATTTCTATGTATTAGTATCGTTTACTAACACCCATAACACAAGCAAATAATTTGGTTACTTTGGCGTTAGATCAGTAAGTGTAATTTGTCCCGTGAATATTTATTTATTATTTACATCCGGCTCGAAGGACCAAAAATTGTAGTTTGGTTTATATTTTGTCGAGTGCCTAAGAGATAAAGTCAAAAAGTAAGTAAAGTAAATCAAAAAGTAAAAGTAAAATCAGTGTACGAGACAATCTCAATCAATTATTTATTTAACACATTTTTTTAAAAGTAATTACAAAAGTAATGAAAAATAAAAGTGTAACAGTAACAGAGCCCACGACACTAAACCTAGTCCCATAAGACTACCGGATGGTATATATGTCGCAGTGAAATTGTCAATACCGTTAGATTATAATCTACCTAAGTGATATTATAATTTAACTGCTAACCTAACCTAACCAAATTATAAAATCCCTAGGTAGATTATAATCTAACGGCTATTGACAATTTCACTGCGACATATACATAGTTAGATTCGTCGTTAATTGGAGAATACGAAATGACTACGCTGCAATGCGAAAAACCGAGCGGCGCTATTAAAAAATGAAAAAATCGATATCTAGTACGATAATACTACCGAATTCCGTTTGTTCCTCGATATAGGGGAGGGGTAGGACTATACGAAAATGTGGTGCTGCATGTCCCCATCCTGGCCCTTATCAGTGGCAGCAGCATTATAAGTGACGCCTTGTACCTAGGTATCTGGTATCATTGGACTACCGAATAAACCAGAGCTGATCTAAAAGATCATCAATTTCTGTGTAAGAAAAACCACTGCTGCATCTTCGAAACAGTAGATGAGGTGGTTGCTGCAGCGATTGAAGGTCGCCCACTGCACAGCTGAAATCAGCGTTTCTACTCGTTTTTGTCAGCAATCGTCTGGTTTCTTTCGATTTGTACTGATTGAATACTCATGCCAGGGTCAGATACGAATAATTTTACTGATCGCTGAATGTTTAGACGAATGAAATCACATATTTTATGTAATACTAGCTGTTGCCAGCGACTTCGTTTACTCCGCACTGCTCCTCCCCCGTAGGTGATAGAGTGATAATATGTAGCCTATATGTTAACCCGACCTGCTAGTAATATTCATGCAAAATTTGAAGTAAATCCATGCAGTACTTTTTGAGTTTACCCCGGACATACATACAGACAAACAGACAAAAATTCTAAAAACTATATTTTTGGCTTCGATATCGATTGTAGAGATCACGTTCCAAGTATTCTTTTAAAAAAATATTCCATGTACAGTTTTGACTTTCCTACGATTTTATTATATGTATAGATTGTTCGATTTTTCACCCGTTTTCATTAGGTTGGTTTAACTTTACGTACTACTTAGGGATTTATAGGGTTCTGAAATCGACAAGAAACTCTTATAGTTTCATATTATGACCGTTCATCCGTCTGTCCGTCCGTTCGTCCGCAGCTTAACTCAGAGGTTCTTAGTACTAGAAAGCTGTTTCCATTACATTGTTTTAATTATATGTACTACTTAGGGATTGATAGGGTTTTGAAAATAGAAGAAACCCTTATAGTTTCATATGACCGTCCATCCGTCAGTCCGTCCGTCCGTCCTCAGCTTAGCTCAGAGATTCTTATTTGGCATTAATTATGTCTATACATATTAGTCACGCCATCAAAAACAGTACCAATCGAAAGAAACCAGAAGATTGCTGACAAAAACGAGTAGTAACGCCGATTTCAGCTGTGCAGTGGGCGACATTCAATCGCTGCAGCAACCACCTCATCTACTGTTTCGAAGACGCAGCAGTGGTTTTTCTTACACAGAAATTGATGATCTTTCAGATGAGCTTGGGTTCGTTCGGTAGTCCGATGTTACCAGATACCTAGGTACAAGGCGTCACTTAAAATGCTGCTGCCACCGATTGGGGCCAGGATGGGGACATGAAGCACCGCATCGTGCCGGGACTCCTTTTTAAGTTTTATCGGCACGCACATTTTATCAACTTAGTTTTATTATATATAATAATAATAATGATAATATATATAATATATAAGAAGCTACCTGTAAGTGATTGTAAAAATGCGTATAGTAATAGTGTCTTAATTAGTCAATGTAATGCAAATGTTGTAACAGTGTGCCTATTTTGATATTCGGTTGTAGATTTTTAGTTGAAATAAATAAATAAATAAAATAAATAAATTGCATACATACAAGTCAAACTTATATTTTCCTTTCTTTGCAGTCGGTTAATGAATTACAGTCATTGGTCAGCCACGACCAGGTGTGGTGTGTCGGTGGTGGTGGCAGGTGGGTACTGGGCAGTCGGCATACCTCGGTGCCGAGGAAGCGGGCCATGTAGTCCTCGAGCTCGCGGTGCAGCGCGGTGGTGCCGAGCTCGGCGCGCGGCGAGCACAGCGCGACCCCGTACCGGCGCACCGCCGCCGCGGCCGCCTGCGCGCACTCGCCGCTCGTCTCCGCGAACCCCAGGTAATTGTACGAGCCCAGGTTGATGCAGCGCTTCTCAGTACCCGTTAACCTGCAACGTTAATATACTAATTAAGTATAAACCTATGTACGAGTCGTATGTATAAGTCATAATTTCATAAACACGTATGTTGGTGCCCGTTGTACGCCTTACGTTACGTTACAACTATATAGCCTATAATATATTTATTAATTGTATTACAGTATACAGTTAGTTCAATTATAGTACTTAAACGTACCGAACTCATTATTTGCATATACAGTTCACTAACAGCCTACCACTTGTGCGTACAGATATCCCTGCAGGATCCGCACCTACTGTGGTCCGTGCATAATTGTGGTCCTTCGAGCTGAATATAAACCAGCAACCTATGGATTGAATAGATTATTTCAGGAATTTAGCTTAAATGATATCTAGCTGCAAATATATCCTGATAAAAACACGCGAATATTTTACCAACAGAATATTTATTGTTTATTCAATTGAAATTTTATTATGCCACCACACGAAACATGATTAAGCAGGAAGAGCAAAAGAAAGGTGAAATTAACACGTAAATATGAGGACTACACATTTAATACAAACTTATTAATAATACTGAAAGTCCTAAACATCATTATGTTCACTTTTTGCAAAGAAAAACTATGAATAATATTAAATTTATACTTAAATAAATAATCTTGTTTTTGCCGATCCTTTCTGCAACATAATTTTATGGCAAAAAGCAATCTTGCTGTAAACTACAACTTGCACAAAAAATATTTCAGAATCACAAAAAAATCTGCGACGAATAGTCCTATGCGTGTGGCTCTGTGACTTCTATAAAATTTCGTACAGCATTCAAATTTTCTATTTATTCAAAATGACAATTTTTTTGTTATTATAATAAAAATTTGAAAGTCATCATCTAAATTAGTTTGGAAGAATACAACTATTACAGTATATTTATTTACTAATTACGAGATAACATTGAGTATAAAACACAGAACATGGGTATGAAAAAAGTGATGGACGTATGTATGTAAAGGACGGATCTAATAAAAGTAACGAGGAAGTCACAGGATATGCAAAAAAAATTGCAGCATCTTTACCAATGACGTCATCGCATTATTGTCGGAATAACTTGAAATGATTATATTTACCTGAATAAATTAAAAATATGCGTAATCTGTATTGCATTTACAAAGACAACTGCAAGCAAAGCGAAAGTATAGGAATGTTTTTTCAAGTTTCTTGGAACTGGTTTAAGAAAGCATGCAATATTGGATTCTATGTTTCAACAAAATATATTATGTACAATTATATTATAAGTGATGGGTGGCGCCAGCGCACATTCGCGAACGTAAAAATTTCTCAAATCTTCCAGCTCAAATCGGTTCAAATTTTCAAGATGTCGAAGTTTCGTGGAACCGAATCGAATGCCATCAACCACGTTTCGATCGGTCAAACCGTTCAAAAGTTATGAGATGTTTACATACACATACATACACACACACATACGTACATACAGACATACTGATGTCATCGCGAAAATAGTCGGATAAGGTTCCTAGGACCTCAAAACGTGGAGATCTGGTGAAAGCATTGATATAAGGTGAAAGCTAGATTTTTGAAAATCGGGGCAAAATCAGTAACTTCCTTATCTACATACGTAGCGGGAAGTTAAAAAACATTTGAGTCGTATTTCAGAAAACAGTTGTATAATGTCAGATAATATGCTCTTCTGAAATATGACTCACCATTTTACCATAAATTGTAAAAACAAAGTTTGATTTTGAATTATATAAAAGTAAATAAATCACAGCAATGTGGAGATCCGATGATAACGTTGAATGATAACTCGATTTTCGTAAATCGAGACATAATTCATACGTACAAGTTAAAAATAGCGGGAAGGTAACACAAAATATATTCTTTAATTTTTTGTTTTAGTTTAGTTAAATTGAGCTTCTTATTTTTTTAACAACAATGGCTACCCATATAAAAACTTCTCATCGGTGACAAAGCTTAAATTATATACTAATATAGCTCTTATTTTAGCAAGGTATATATAGAGATAATCGTTGATGTCATAAGGAGTGCTAATGTATAATTAAATGTGTTGAGTACAATGTCTTCACTTTTTAACTTCCCGCTACGTATGTAGATAAGTTACTGATTTTGCACCGATTTTCGAAAATCGAATTTTCACCAGATCTCCACGTTCTGAGGTCCTAGGAATCTTTTTTGACTATTTTCACGATGACGTCAGTATGTATGTATGTGTGTATGTAAACATCTCATAACTTTTGAATGGACAGGTCGAAACGCGGTTGACGGCATTCGATTGAATTCCGCTCAACTTAGACTTCCTGAAAATTTAAACCAGATCGGCCCGGAGATTTTGAGATATGTTGAAACAACCTGAAAAAAACATTCAGAATAATGTACCGATTGAGTACAAAAACTAATCAGCTCTTTTCCTCAATAAACTACATCTAATGCATAAATTGCATCAAAATCGGTTTATCCGTTTGGGAGAAAACGTTGACAAAAAAATTTAAAAAAAAATTTCGTTTTTCGACATAACTTCGAAATTTTTCAACCAATCATGTTTTCTACGATATTTTAGTATTAAAAAAATTAAGTCGAATGCCATTTCCAAATTTAAAAATGAATCATATTTTCAAAAGTTACAGCTTTTCAAACATTAAAATTACGTTGTTTTTAACAAATTTACTTAATATTTTTGAAATAACTTTCAGGCTAATACACCGATTGACTTAAAAATCTTTGAGATTTTTTCCTTTAAAGACTGCGTCAAATACCGTTAATTGGATCAAAATCGGAAAATTTATTTGGAATTTATCAATAATGAAAATTAAAAAAAAAAATGTTTTTTGACATTGCTTCGAAATTTTTCAACCTATCGATTATTTAGATAAATCAATATTTTAGAAACTAGTATTTTTTATGCTAGCCGTGTACTATTTTTATCAATTATTTTAATGTTTTCTATATTTGTCTCACAAACGATGATTTGGAAGTGATTTTTTGCTCTTAAACTACCAAAAAATATTATAAGAGTAGATTTTTTTATATACCTATTATGAGATAGCAAACAAGCTGATTGCTATCCTGATGGAAGGAGTCGGCCATCGCCAATGATAGCCCTTAAATATGTTAATGGTGCGTTGCTATCCTTGTAGCGATGTCTTAATGCAATATGCATATGTTTACCAGCTACTTTACCGACCAAACCAGAACACGGCAGTGACAAGCACTGACGCTATTGCGGCAGGAATAGATACGGCAGTGGTATCAGACCCAAATGAGACAACGCAGAACTCTACCACCTACTTCGGAACAATGCAATTGATAAACTCCAGATTTGTTTTCATTGCGTGTTTTGTCCTTCCCATTATACAACAAATTAAAAACCAGGAATTATGTGTTTTAAACGCAAAGTTGACATTATAACGTTTCAAATATTTCTTTATTTTTTCTGAATCGCGACTTAAATAAGTTAAATTGAATTAAACCTAATGACTTTTTTGTTTTTACGGAAAAAAGCAAATTGTTTAATTAACTTCACCTGTGTATTTTCTAATGTAAAGATAAAATCTATTGAATATCATGTTTTTTTATTTGTTTTGTTTAGATAGTTTGCTGCGCTAGGACACGACTTTCCCGATGGAAAGAGAAACCATCGCTATAGACACTAAAGATGTTAATGGTGCATTGCTATCTGTGTGGCGGAGTGGCAGTGCCACATGCATAAGTATACCAGCTAGCTTACCCTCTAAACCGGAACAAGACTATGACAAGTATTGGCGCTATTGCGGCAAGAATAGATAAGGCCAAATACCAAGGAATAGCAAGGTACCAAATACACAGACGAAACTAAGAACGTTAATAGAAGGAATGATATTATATGTTGTAGTTTTTTTTTATTTGTCTACAGAATTCACAAGTACTTTAATAGAAACTTGAATCAAATATATCTATGTGTTCAAAATTAATGCATGTGGTTTATCCAGTGTCAAACCAATAGCAAATAAGAGGTATTTTACTCTCAGGAGATCTGTAAGATTCCCAAGGGATTTTTTTTATATCATAAGATAGCAAACAAGCAGATGGGTCTCCTGATGGTCAGTCAACCATCGCCTATAGACACCAAAGATGTTAATAGTGCATTGCTATCTTGTGGCGAGGTCTAATGCCACATGCATAAGTTTACCGGCTACCTTACCATCCAAACCGGAACATGACAGTGACAAGAACTGACGCTATTGCGGCAGGAATAGGTAAGGCGGTGGTACCAGACCCGGGCGAGACAATGCAGAACTCTACCACCTAGTAGTCACGATGGTAGTGACTTGCAGAGCCAATCGGTCACCTTTTACGACTTGCCTGGCAGAACGGCAGTTGGTCTATTCTTCAAAGGAGCCCGGAATCAACACGGGGAATAATATGTTTATTATCGAGTGTTTAACCTGAAGGTCCAATTGTAGTCGTTGGTGCAGCGCTCCTTGAATGTGATTTCCGCCCCTGGCGTGGAGCAGACGGGAAAGCTGAAGCAGTGCCGCACGCGCCGGTACACGTAGCGCAAGAAGAACTGCTCGGATGGGTCGTACAGCGGCGCGTATCCCTGCCGACACATGCAAAATACATACACTCACAGCGCAAACGTCATGATCCCTGTAGGAACTTGCGTTACTCTGTGTTTCCACCGTCTCATCTGGATATACAGGCTGACTGGTAAACGGTTATACATATTGAAAGACACGATAGCTAACGGTCATAAGCTTAACCTAATAGCAAACATCGAAAAAAATATTGTACTCTGGTTTCCTATTCCAGATGACTGTTTGAACTGCACTCTAGTTCTCTTTTGTTTGCCATATTCATTTTACCCTTACGGTTTGGATAAGGTGTAATATGTTCCCTTTTAGGTATACGGAAACAAAACCTAGCACAAGCGTTTTGGAATCTTTGAATATCTTGTGATGTTTTTGCAAATATTCTAGGACCGTATACTGTACTGCAGTAGGTAAAAGGCGAAAGCACTAATGAGTCACAAAAGTATCCTAACATCTTCCGATATGTATTTGCGAATTCTGTAAAGTTCCTTTAATTTGTAGAAGGCATTTCTTATTTTAATATTTATATGTGCCTCAAATCGTAGCCCACTGTCAATAATAACACCTAAATACTTTGCTTCATCTACAATAGGATTTTTTTCCCGTCCAAAATAAGTAAAGGGTTATGCTCAAGTACTCGCGCCACCTGTGATTTTGGTCCTAAAAAAAGCATCTTTGACTTTTCAGGGTTCAGGATTAGATGATTTTTTTCTGACCATTTATGAATACGACACAAGTCATCGTTTATTATTTTAAGTGCTTCTCGTGTGTCACTTGCATAAAATGAAAAATATATTTAGGTGTCATCGGCATAAAGATAATATTTGCATATATTTATAACCTCTGGTAGACATGCTGTAAACACTTTAAAGATAATTGGACTTAATATTGATCCCTGAGGAACACCTCTGGATAACTGCTTAATATTTGAGTATATTTTCTCACCATTGGGCTCATCGACAACAACTTGCTGTTCTCTACCGTATAAATATGATCTAAGCCATTCATAAGCGGCGTCTGAAAAACCAATGGGTGACATCTTTGTTAAAATAGTACCCGGGCATAAACAATCAAAGACGCGCGAGTAATCGAGTAAAACAAGGATTGCACTTTGTCCGGAGTCGGATGCTCTAATAATGTCATCAGTCACTTGTAACAGAGCCGTTTCTGTTCCATACCCTCTTTGAAATCCGGACTGATATTTGGGGATAATAGTTTTATGTTGTAGGTAACTATCTGTTTTTGGATTACGCGTTCAATTAATTACCTTTGATAAAAGTGGAAGAATAGAAACGGGTCTCCAATCCTTTAATCGTTGCACAGAAGAGGTTTAAGGTTTTATCAAAAGCTCGCTTCCAGTTTAAGGCATGGTGGGTTAATTGCCAACTAAAATTTAGAAAATCTGCCGAATCAAGTGAAGCGTAAGGAAATGGGAGGGTCACAAAGTTGCAAAGAAAACGTTGCCTTGACATTCTCGAGCACGGCTGAATTTTCTTCTATTCTAGATAAAATTATGTAAGAATAACGAAAAAAATATAATCTGACAATTTGCGCAAGCTTAAGTTATCGGAATTTTGTTTTTTTTTTGCCCTAGTGGGTGACTAGGGCTCCTTTAGTAACTATTGTAGTGTAATTGTCATTAATAAACAATTATAATTGTCATTACACGGAAATCGGAGTCGCTGCACTCCGCGCTATCATCGCGATATGTAGGCACGTTATCGCGATACGGGCAACTGTATTGCGATAATGGGCTTACTATATCAGGTACAAAAAATAGCAACTATATCAGGTTGTAAGGTCAATGATAAACATTTAAAGCGATTATCACGATGCACCGATAACAAAGCAGCAGCTGTCAGTGGGAGAGTTACATTACTGAACAATTTGACGTCCATGGTCTCTGCCCAGCAGATGACGCTACTGAGATGGCTATATAGCTGATATGCTGTATATGTGAGCATGATGCTGAATATGATGTACTATATCAATAGCTGATAATGATGTAATTAAAATAATGCAATCTTTGAAAAACACTAATGCAACCGGTTATGATAACATTAATACAGAAATACTGAAGTGTCGCTACAGAAATATCAAAGCCTCTTAGCCGTATAATTAATTTATCATTCTTGGAGAGAAAATTTCCTGTCTGCTTAAAAACGTCTGTTCAACATATATTCAAAACGGGACCCATAGAGTATAAATAATTATAGACTGGTACTAATGTTTACCACTCAAAACAACGTAATCTTCCATTTACACCCGTGGTTTCGTTTCAGTTGAATGAATCAAGTCTATACACGCGTAAAACAAATCTTTTTATACATGGCGGATGATACGGTAGCCGTGTTATCAACTTATATGACGTTTGACACGGCAGCCATGTCACGAAATATTTCTACGCCGCCACTACTAAAAGTTTGGGAAAAGATGCACCGCAACGAATCGATTAAGAACGCGGTGTGCTCTACCCGCAAACGAACGAATGAGGAATGCATCCCCCATTAATATGATTCTAGTCTCACAGATGATCATTTCAGAGCCATTTTACGAATTGCAACTCCAAATACGACAGCTAAAATACGAGAAACGAATTTTATCTAAATGAAATTTCCTTGGTGACAAAATCATTTTTTTACATTGGCAGAGTTGTTGCAGAAACAGGCATTTAACAGCTATCATCACTCGACAGATTAGGACGCGGTCGCGGGTACACGCCTATGTCGCATTATCTTTTTAATCACGTGCCCACAATTAATGTAGTATACAGAAAATCTCGTGTCTTGAACACTAGAGACGATAAACTTACTTATTTTGGTAAGGATTCATAATCGTGGATATCCTGACCAATAAACATAAATTAAGAATTTTAATTATTTTTTAACCCCCGACGCAAAACGAGGGGTGTTAAAAGTTTCAGATGTGTATCTGTGTATGTGTGTATCTGTGTGTCTGTCCGTGGCATCGTAGAGCCCTGGCGGATGATTGCGGTTTTTTTTAATTGAAAGCCCTATTTTGCAAGATGGTTCTTAGCTAAGATTCAATAGAATCTGTTCAGCTGTTTCAAGATAACCAGCTCTTTTCAAATTGATGAAAGGAATTAAATAATTTGTAAATGCTTTATCAATACTAAATGTTGTGTTCTGTTACTTTATTGATATTGCAATTACATGGTAACGTTGAGCTAATACTTTGAGATTCTCATTCGAAGATCATCAGCGTCTATTTAACTGGCAATTTTCGTATTTAAATAACTGATTTTCTAAATATTGCAAGCCACTTTTTAACGACTTTCTGATATCCGTTAGTACAAAAATTTGACAGACTTGTGAAGGAAATGCAAATACTATGGTACCATCCAACTGAGCTCGTGATACAGCCTGGATGTAGGGACTGGAACTGTCTGATGCAGAGCTTTAACAAGACAATCTTGCTTAGACTAAGTCTGGTTGCTATAAATACTAAGTTTGATTAGTGCTCATGATGACGAGGATTTGAAGATGGAGCTGATAAAGTGGTACCGAAACTCACGCGTAGAATGTAGAAAGAGATAAGATAGTCAAGTTCGAACTCGGTGGATTTTTGATGATATTTACTTTCCATTACGTATAAGGTCGAAGAACTGAACATGGAGCCGTAAGAGTGTAATTGTAACTCACAGATAGAAATTGCTAATATAGTGGAGTTTGGAGTCATTTCATTTGTTACAGTAAGATCTTTCTTATGATGATATTGCTCTGAAGATTGAGCCGAAAAAGTGACATTGGAACTTCAAGAATCCAGATTCAAAGTTCAACTACAATGAACTCCTAAACTAAACGAGGTAAAAGTTTTTGAATTAGCACTTAATTTTCTTGTATTTGCAAATATTTTAGTGCTGGATGATTTTCAGGATCTGATGATGGAACTGAAAGGTAACCATGAGAACTCCTAAACTAAATAAGATGAACTAATCGAAATTGGACTCATTTGTTCTGTTTGGACAAATACTCTAGTGCTAGACGATTTCCAGAGTCTCATGATAGTGATACGGGAGCCTTGGAATAAAATTAGCAACATCATCGAATTTAAGGTAGTTTGTATCGTTATTTTAAGGACTTTGGAGCGGAATGGCATTCATAACTGATGATAGAGCTGAAGGATGTAACCAAGAACTCCTCCACTAAACAAGGTTAACCCATCAAGTGGGGAAAAAATTCAGTTTGTTTTTGCAAACACTTTGGTGCTAGACGATTTTTAGTATCTGATGATGGAATTGGAACGTAGTCATGGGAACTTCTAAACCAAACAAGATAAATCTATCGAGTTTCGGATCTTTTGTTGTATTTTAACAAACATCCTGGTACTAGACGATTTCTGGGGTCTTATAATAAAGCCGATAATGGAGGTTATGGGAACTTTGAAATAAAATGGAGTAAAAATAAAAGTTTTTACAAGGATTTTGAAGCACGTTGTTTATCAGTGCCTGATAATAGAACTGGGAAAAGTCTAAAAGAACTTACAAGCAAATCCAAATAAACCCATTGAGTGTGGGCTGCTTGGGTTTGTTTTGACATATACTTTGGTGCTGGATAATTGCTGGATAATTTTTAGGATCTGATGGTGAAACTAGAAGGTGACCATGATAATTTTTAAACTAAACAAGATAAAACCCTTGAGCCCTGTGTTGGTCCGAGTTCCTTTGATAAATAGGCCAACTGTCGTTCTGCCATGCAGGTCGTAAAAGGCGACTGATTAGCTATGCGAGTAACTACCATCCTGGCTACTAGGTGATAGAGTTCTGCATGGTCTCGACCGGGTCTGGTACCACCACCTTACCTGTTCCTGCCGCGATAGCGTCAGTGCTTTTCACTGTCGTGTTCTGGTTTGGAGGGTAATGTAGCCGGTAAACTTATGCATGTAGCATTAGACCTCGCCACAAGATAGCAAAGCACAATTTACATCTTTGGTGTCTACAGGCGACGATTGACTCTTTCCATCAGGAGACCTATCAGCTTGTTTGCTATCTTACGATATAAAAAAACAAGAGTTAAGATTCATTTGTTCTGTTTTGACAAATACTCTAATGCTAGATACTTTCCAGGGTCTTATAATGAAGCAGGAAGGAGAAAATCCTTGGAGCAGAATGTTTCACAAAAAAATATGCGTGGAAGTCAGTCATTACCCGGACCCTTATTTAAATCAAGGCCACGAAGTAATTAAATATTTCATCACGAGTTATCGTAATCTGATAAAAAAAATATCATCAGGAACATAGCGAGGTTGACGATTTGATTATGAAGTAGCAGGTTCCACAAATACCTATTGAAAGAAATATCTAAATGCATTAGATATCTCATTTTCATTTCTAATTGTCTTAAATTCAAATTGCATTAGGTAGGGGTAGACAGAGTGATGCTTCCAAGACTACATTTTTTTTGATATCGCATAGGGCTTGGTCGACGTATTTTGTCTGACAAGTGATTTAGGGCGAGATCGCAATAGAGAAAAAGCAGTGTAATCATTAGGGTTTTTAAACTTTTCCGAGCTGGGTGAAATTTCGCTTTTTCTGTGATCAATTTTAATAAGGACTTATTGTACCATATCGGAATAGTACCAGATGTTATATTATTATGAGACTGAGGTATAAACTTGCCACGAATGTCGTACAGTATATTATAGAATATATTAACGGCGTTATCAACTGAGTTTTCATTTGTGAATTCAAGTGATATTAATCTTTCAAGGTCTTTTGTGAATTTTAGTATTATAAGAAGTGTCACGGACACACTTCAGAAGAAATTAATAATGTATAACAATAACATAAGCAAGTACCAACATGCGTTGCGTTTCAGGTGAACTTTGTATAGACCCTTATCAATCTCCTTTCATAAAATCTTTTTTATTATCAATAGGTAAGCGCTTGACCTCGATCTCGCCTGATCGTAAGCTAAGATGAGGCCTAAGATGGAACGCGCTTCCCTAGAAAGTACCTGTTCACTCTTCTATTGAAGATCCCCAGAGACGTGGAACGTCCACCACATGGCGATGCCTAGAATTTGTGCGCCTCGATGATCGATAGAAAAACGGGGATGGCGGAATCAAGTCGTGCAATTCCGCAGCGCACTCTCCAAAGTGTATCCGATATAAGACCGATAGACTAGCCACTCTGCGGCGATGAGCGAGGCTCTGGAGTTTTTTGCCTACCAGATCATCGTCGTTTTTTAAAAGGGCAATTGGCCCACCTCTCGTTTCACCACTGTAACTTCTGTAAACCAGAATCAACAGCGGCAACCAACCTGATAACCACTGAGTTGCGAGCTCAGGGTGCCCTGGGGAAAAGCTTAGCTGTCTTGGGACCTGCAACGAAATGAATCAGAAGTATATAGGAGGAGTAGGAAAATACATCCTTTTCCCTCCCTTTTAAGCAGGAGACAGCAAAATATTAAAAGAATAAAAATCCTACGAAATGAGACTTTTACAATTAGGTTAAGCCTGATTGCTATATCACCACGGAAGTTTGGAAATTAGGGACCTATTAAAATGGCCTACTTATTTTTGCTTCCAGTAGTATGACAAAATCGCTTGAAGGCACAGAAATTTCCACGTGTTTCCACAAGGTCAGAGTAATAAATTACACCGGATATACATTGAATACTATCAAGCATTTATTTGACTACGTTCGTTTTGCCAAAGACTACACTCCCAAAGAATGTGGTGTGCAGTTTGTTCATATTTACAATTTAATGAAGGGCATTCGCAAAAAGGAGAAGAAACTAATTTAAACTAGTTACTTAGGCCACTTTCTATGCACGTTTGTGGTACATTTTACTAAAAAAGTATCTCACTTTTAGGTTTAAGCTTTGACGTGGTGGTTTAAATTCATGTCTAGATATGTTATCTACCATTAAAATGCTATTTCATAAATATTAAAAAAATAGAAGATACATTTTGTATTAGAATTTTATTACTGCTAAGGGGCCGTTCATAAAATACGTCACACTAAAATCAGCTTTTTTTGACCCCCTCCCCCATATTGTCACGCTGTGTCACACTTTTTATGACCCCCCCTAGAAATATTTCGTCACAAAAACTAAGACCCCCCCCCCCCTCCTGCTGAGTATGATAAATTCTAAATGATAGTACACAAATTCTGAAAATTAAAAATATTTATTTAGTTATTATAATAACATTACGCGCAGGGTACGTGGAAACGTTACTGTCTCAAGTATTGGAAAAACAAAGAAACCCGTTGTGACGGATCGCAACGCCGCTAGAGTCGCGCCACAGAGCTAGCGCTCATGTCAAAAAATAATAAACGGCGAACGTCACGTTGCCGTATACCCCCCGTCCCCCCTTGTCACATCTTGTCACACTCAGCCAGACCCCCCCTCTCCCCTTGTATGCGAACGTATTTTATGAACGGCCCCTAACGCCATCTGTTATACAACTAAAGAGTTAAAATGCTACAAAGCTACACTAGGCGACGATCTGTGCTCTTTAGTGGTACATTTAACTGAAAAAATATCGCACTTTTAGGTTTAAGCTTTGGCGTCGTAGTTTGATTTCATTTAATTAATTTTCATTCACTCCATTTTAATACAATATTAATCTATTAAAACACTTGTACCTTTTAACTTCCCACTACGTATGTAGATAGGGACCTCCCTATACCGATTTTTCTCCGATTTTCAAAAATGGAGTTTTCACCATATCCACCACCATGTCCACGTTTTATGGCCTTAGGAACAATTTTTGACTATTTTCGCGATGACGTCAGTATGTCTGTATGTATCTGTGTGTGTTTGTGTGTGTCAACAACTCATAAGTTTTGTTAACGGCTGGACCGATCGAAACGCGGTTGATGACATTCGATTAGATTCTGCTCAACTTATACTTCCTGAAAATTTGAACCAAATGGGCCCAAGAGATTTTGAGAAATTTTGAAAAAAAAACCCAAAAAAAAAAACATTGTGGCGAAACAGAATTTTTTTAAATATCTTCCAGATTAATGTACTGATTGAGTTCAAAAACTAATCAGCTCTATTCCTCAAAAAGTTACGTCTAATGCATAAATTTTCTAATTTTTTTTTTTTTGTTATAGCACTCACCCCGTGCTTGGGAATCTGGAAAAACCTTAAAAACAACAAATCCCGCGTGTCGATATTTTTCTTTGTTGTTTTTAAGGTTTTTCCAGATTCCCAAGCACGGGGTGAGTGCTATAACAAAAAAATAATTAGAAAATACGAAAAGTACTGATCAAAATTTTAAATGTGAATTTTATCTGTAACGATGAACTCATTTAACTAGTTATATGTGTGTATAGCTAGCGATCAGTACAATCGACGTAATCGATCATATAGCAAAGAAGAATTTCGCCGCCTCGAGCCTGTCGACACTAGCTCAGCGGAAGAGCGTCCCGGCTTTAGGGAAATGGTCGCAGGTTCAAATCCCGCGTGTCGATATTTTTCTTTGTTGTTTTTAAGGTTTTTTCAGATTCCCAAGCACTGGGTGAGTGCTATAACAAAAAAATAATTAGAAAATACGAAAAGTACTGATCAAAATTTTAAATGTGAATTTTATCTGTAACGATGAACTCATTTAACTAGTTATATGTGTGTATAGCTAGCGATCAGTACAATCGACGTAATCGATCATATAGCAAAGAAGAATTTCGCCGCCTCGAGCCTGTCGACACTAGCTCAGCGGAAGAGCGTCCCGGCTTTAGGGAAATGGTCGCAGGTTCAAATCCCACGTGTCGATATTTTTCTTTGTTGTTTTTAAGGTTAATGCATAAATTGCCCCAAAATAAGAGTTTGGAAGTAATCGTTGACGAACATTTTGAAAAAAGTTTTTTTTCGATATAACTTCGAAATATTTCAACCAATCATGTTTTGGTATTCTACGATATTTATGACTAAAAAAATTACGTCGAATGCCCTTTTAAAAATCAAAACCGAATCTTATTTTCATAAGTTACAGCTTTTCAAATATTAAAATTACGTTTTCTTTAGCAAAGTTACTTAATATTTTTGAAATAACTTTCAGGCTAATGTACTGATTGATTTCAAAATCTTATCATCTTTTCTCCTTTAAAAACTGCGCCACGTACCGTTAATTGGTTAAAAATATTGGTCAATTTGTTTGGAATCTATCAATGACGAAAAATTAAAAAAAAAATGTTTTTTGACATTGCTTCGAAATTTTTGAACCTACCGATTTTTTAGCTAAAGCAATATTTAGATTGAGTTGAATGCCATTTGAAAGATCAAAATCGATCATCGTTTCCAAAATATACAGCTTTTCAAAAATCAATATACTGCCATTTTTATCAAAATAGATGTTTACACTGAAAAACCTATACTTATAGTTTTTACTATTTTGAGCTTAAAATACGTTAATTTAGTGGGAAGTTTCAGGGATGGCTTGCAAGATCAAACATTTACAGATTACAGACAGTGATTGGTGACCAGTCTATCACCAACTGGGTACTTTTCCAATCCCGGGCAACGTTGTTTTTATCAGCAAACTAAAAAAACACATTTTTGATTTGCCTGACTCGGGAATCAAACCCCGAGAGTTTCTCTGAGGGAAAAATTCGAAAAATTTTTTCGCTGAGTTTTTACCGCCAATTCTTCGTGGCTGCGGTAAGTCCAATATTAATTCTAAAAATGTTGAAGGTTAATTAAATTAAATTTACTTTTTAAGATCAACTTTTATTTTTAAAACTCATTTTTCCTAGAAAACTCTTTTACAGTGATGTGTACAGTTTTTAAAGTGGTGGTAGGTACTATGTTAGAGGTAGACCAGAAAATATATTTTTTTTTTTTTATAGAAGAGGGGGCAAACGAGCAGGAGGTGCACCTGATGGTAAGTGATCACCGCCGCCCATGGACATCCACAATACCAGAGGTCTTGCAGTTGCGTTGCCGGCCTTTTAAGAATGAGTAAGCTCTTTTCTTGAAGGCCCCCAAGTCGTAACCGTTTGGAAACACCCCTGCCGGTAATTGGTTCCACAACAAAGTAGTGCGAGGCAAAAAGTGTCGAGAGAAACGCACAGTTGTGGATTTCCAGACATCGAGATGGTGAGGATGGAATTTTAAATTTTGACGCGATGTCCGATGATGGAATTCGGCGGCAGGAATTAGTCCAAATAACTCGTCGGAACACTCTCCATGAAAGATACGATAGAAGACACAGAGTGAGCCAACATCTCTGCGCAATGCCAAAGAGTCGAGCCGTTTCGAAATAGCCAGGTCGTCAACGATTCGAACCGCTCTACGCTGAATGCGATCAAGAGGAAGGAGCTGGTACTGAGGAGCTCCGGCCCAGAGATGAGAACAGTACTCCATGTGGGGCCGAATTTGAGCCTTATAAAGTTGAAGGCGATGGGCAGGCAAGAAGTACTGCCTCGCTCTGCTGAGCACACCGAGCTTTTTGGAGGCTAGTTTAGCCTTACCTTCCAAATGACCGCGAAACTGAACGTAATTCGATATGTCGACTCCCAGAATCCCGACACTAGCTGAGGCTGTCAAGAGAGTATCCCCAAATCGAGGTGACACGACAAAGGGTGTCTTTTTAGCGGAAAACACGCAAAGCTGTGTCTTTTTGGGGTTAAAAGTGACCAGGTTTTGACGACCCCATTCCGAGACATCGGTTAGTCGATTCTCAACTTCGGACACAAGCTTGTTTCGGCTCTCTTCGACGTGTTCCCGAGAAATACCGCTTCGGCCGGAGTATGTAGCATCACCAGTACTGTCATCTGCATAGCAATGTATGTTGCGAATTCGCATCATGTCATTGATATGCAGAAGGAACAGAGTCGGTGATAGCACGCAGCCTTGTGGAACACCAGCATTGATAGATTTAAGGTCAGAGCATGCACCGTCAACTACGACCTTGATGCTCCGATCAGCCAAAAAACTGGTGATCCACTTGCATAATTTCTAAATATGGTGTAAAATATGTAGATAACCTTTATAATTGTTCTGTGTAGATAACATTGATAATTATAGAAATCGTGTTTTTAATAAATCAAGAAAATTGTAAAGAATTTTTCTTAAACATAAGTACTAAAAAAAATTATATTAGAAACATTTTATTTATTATTTTGGTTTTATTTTTCTGCGCCTCTCTAGATACAAAGCCTGACGACGCCTTTGATGCGAATATAATAAACAATTTCCATGATACATTAAAAGATGTTAAAGTCCATGATACATTAAAAGATGTAATTCTCATAAAAATACTTTCCTAATAATATTACTAGGTAATATAACATAGCGAGCCCTTACAAAGCTCTGCTTTTGCTAGTTTAATTTTAACAAGTTACATGCACAGACAATGCACTTATACACAAACAAGAACATGTTTATCTCATTGAAAAAAAGATAACCATCGCCTTCAGACACCAAAAATGTTAATGGAGCGTTGATACCAGTATGACGGTATTGTAATATCACATGAATACACCTACAATATCGTAACTAGATGAGTGCTGTCATGTAGATGTAACCCAGTCGTTTCATACAATTGTTAATAGAGACGATGCATTTAAAGAATAAAAGATAATTAGATATTATTGTTTTAAGCGATGCCAGCCGCAACATTGTTAAAGTACAGCCAAGCACTTGGCTTATACATACAACCGCTTCCATTGAGCAGTCAAATAATTTAAATCAAATGTATAAATTTTAGTAAATAATTATGAAACATAATCCCCAGTAGAGTCAACCTGTCGCAATCAAATAACTGGTAAGAATATAAATATTGTCAGTGAGATTACAACAAATCCCCTTAATGTACCTAATCCATAAGGATACATACACACGCCTTAATTATACGAATATTTTGTGTAAGGTCTGTTGTCAAACTTAAAAGAAACTAAGAAAAAAATTAACGATCAGCCTGAATCGTAGTTTCTTTATTCTATAATTCGTTTAATAGATATTGTGGTTTAATGTTAATAACATTATGGTCGAGTTTCCAAAAGAAGGCGATCGCTAGTTATTATTAAGAAATTAATCGAAGAACGTAAATACATTGTGGACCTTTCTGTTCAACGAGTCGTTGTGATTGCTTGTATTAAGCAATTGATTGCAATCCTACAAGCTCTTTGACTACCTTACGATGAGTTTGTAAACAAGACGGAGGTTAAACTTAAAACAACCTAATTAACGACCAGATAATATTTGAAATCAAAGTCGCCAATTTGCCAATACGCTAATTTCATGTAAATATCTACATACATATAATAAAATCGTAGGAAATTCAATGTATGTCCGGGGTAAACTCAAAAAGTACTGCATTGATTTACTTCAAATTTTGCATGAATATTACTAATAGGTCGGGTCAACATATAAGCTACATATTATCACGCTATCACCTACGGAGGAGGAGCTGTGCGGAGTAAACGAAGTCTGCGCGAACGAAGTCGCGGGCAACAGCTAGTATATAAATAAATAAATATTCACGAGACAAATTACACTTACTGATCTAACCCCAAAGTGAGCAAATTATTTGCTTGTGTTATGGGTGTTAGTCAACGATACTAATACATAGAAATACATATATAAATACAAGAATATATTTAATAAACACCCAAACCCGGAAATACAAACATTTATGCTCATCACACAAATGCTTGTCCCGTCGGGGATCGAACCCGAGCCCCGTCGATTGCGTAGTCAGGGTCGCTAACCACTCGACCAACGGGGCGGTCATATACCTAAGGACTGTATTTTAAAATAGTTATTTTCAACTGACTTCTTAAAAAGAATAAGGTTCTCAAATCGGCCGTATTTTTTTGTTTGTCAATTCAGAACTCGCCATTTACGTATGACTTCATTTTGTAAATTCATTTTTTGTAGCGGAGGATATACTTCCCGTTTAATTAATGGGACATAAGATTTAAATTTGGTGAAGATTTTATACAGGAAATGGTAAGCCGGTTGTTGCAGTTTTACTGCGCTTGTGTTACAGGTTAGCCACTTGTGTTAATTTGGTAACCGACGCACTATCGTAACAGAAACAATCAAACTGACCTCTCTGTTCTTCTCGGTGGCGGCTTTAGGAGTGGAAAAGAGTTGGTTGATGTAGCCGAGGAACATGAGAATGCAGAAACCCACGCGCGTCAGCACCGCCGTGAACAGCGAGCACTTTTCGAAGGAGCCCGGAAACGTGTCATACTGCGACCAGTCCATCCAAGGCACTCGCTCGTCCCCAGACATTTTCTGAAAAGGAAACAAAGTTAATACATATGAGTCCCCAAGAATTACAAATTAATAAAAATAAAAACGTTTATTTTTTTATAACGGAAATCCATAACGTTAGTAACAATACAGTACCCGGCGATAAATATTGCACATCGACCTTTGGAAAGAGACAATCGGCTAATTTCGGCTTCGTAGAGCGTTATCTCTGTCGCACAAAATACAAACAGTCCGGTACCTATTAGGAGCTGTTAAAACAAGTATGATTTGCTTCTTTTGATATTTTTATTCTTTGTATAAAATAAACTAATTTTTCTATAAGTGATGGCTTTAGGTTGGGGTAAAATAAAATAAAAAAACATTTTTTACATTATGTTTACGTATTTAATTATTTTGGAACATTACAGCTTTAGTGTACATAATAAACACCATTATACCTATTGCTAAAATGAGACATTGCAATAAAAATAATAATAATTCTAATTCTCAATTACTTCCATTTCACTATCTGTGCTCTCAAAGAGGTCAATATCACTGTCACTATCAGCCGTATTTATTACTAATCTATCAGTGTAATTGTCTAAACTGTGTTGAATGCTTCTATATTCATTCTCACATTTGATTGCATGATCGCAAACCTTTTTCCACTCTTCAGCGCCGATCATGTTTACTTTTTCAGTCAATAATGTTTTTACTGTAGTTAAGTTCATACCCACATTTCTAGAGGCTACATAGCCTTTCAGTTGAGACCATATATTTTCAATTGGATTAAAATCCGGATGATATGGTGGCAATCGCAACACAGTGTGCCCATGTTCGGCAAGTATTTTGTCCACAGAAAACTCTGTATACCTCTCCTTGTGCTGACATATAATAGCGTAAATCTGGGTTTTTGTTAATTTTGGATCAACTGGAATTTCATGTCTGTTTAACCAGTTGATCATTTCCCGTTTAATGGTGTTTGAGTTGGGGGGTCTCTCAACATACTTGTTGTGATAGGGTGCGTTGTCGATAACTAGAACAGAATCACTGGGTATATTTGGGATTAATTGGTTAACCAGCCATTTCTCATAGTTATCGTTATTTATTTCATTTCATTTCATTGTGATAGTCACCTGTAGTGTCCGTGGATTTATACGTTAAAAAAGCACCGGGTACAAAGCCTTTTTCATTTCCCGCATGAACTATTATCAAACGTTGACCTTTTGAAATTGGCTTTTTTACTCCTTTTTTCTTATCGTCACTCCAAGATTTCCCTTTAGTGTGGGATGCATGTATATATGACTCATCCATGTAGACGATATTTTTTCCTGTTTCGCGAAATTTGCGTATTTTATCAAGGTATTCCATTCGTTTGAGACTAACGTCGTGCTTTTCCATTAGAATTTTTCGATTATCTTCCATTTTAGTGAACTGAAATCCCATGTCATGAAGTATTTTTCTCAATGTTTTTTCAGACCCATTGTAATTAATAGCTTCAGATAACTTAGCTTTTAATGATTTTATTGTTGGCAGTTCATTAAATCGTAAGTGAAAATCATACACCATTCTTCGAACAACATCGTAATCAAAATCATTATTTTATTTTACCCCAACCTAAAGCCATCACTTATAGAAAAATTAGTGTATTTTATACAAAGAATAAAAATATCAAAAGAAGCAAATCATACTTGTTTTAACAGCTCCTAATAGGTACCGGACTGTTTGTATTTTGTGCGACAGAGATAACGCTCTACGAAGCCGAAATTAGCCGATTGTCTCTTTCCAAAGGTCGATGTGCAATATTTATCGCCGGGTACTGTATTATTATATATTGTTAATGTTCGTACTTCAGAATTAAAACTGACAGTTGCCAGTGACATTCACGACATTGTTGAGGTTACTACCGTCCTTCTGTATTAGTGAACTTGCTTTTTGGCGCAAAAATAAAGCCGGAAAACTGTCGACCTCTACGAACGCAAACATAGTAAAGGCACTGCAGTATCGCGGCAGCCCCTACAATTCCCTAAACTTTATTGTACCTACTGTTGTTGGGACGTTGTACGAACTCTGTGTCCAACACCACACATAATCCCTCTAATACGAGTTGAAATAAGCTTAAAAATGAATTTTTTAACAAAAAATCGAGCAAATCTGAGTGACAACTTATTAGCCCTAAGTTTAGGACTAATATGTTGTCACTCAGATTTGCTCCGCTGCCGAAGGCGCTCAACGTTCTCTTTCTAAATCTGCGTCATCTCTTAAATCTTCACTGACAATATCACCAAAATATTCTCTTTCCCTAAACAAGGATGACACGACCCATATAGACTAACTAATCCAGGGTACAAATTCAGGTAGCTTATTGCCTGACTTATAAATCATAAATTCGCATTTCTTACTATAGTAATGTAACTAAACCGTGACTGTCTGCGTACTATTGGCAAACCATTAGCCTCTTTACTTCATATCAGTTGTCGTGCCCCCAACGCCCGACACCGTAAATAGAAATACAAATACCTACAATAAATAATAATGATGTGCAATAAATAATACTTATCTTATTCGAGGTAAATATTTTATTTTGTAATTTATATACCAGTGATATCTGGCATTTGCGAGCTGGTTTACTAACGACTGCTTACCTACACCATAGTCAACCTACGAAATTATTAGGCCTTTCTTTACCAGAAAAAAGAAAGGGGTCATTCAATAATTACATAAGGATGATTTTGGCAATTATTCTTCAACTTGAATAATTTTAAGTATGAGATTTAGACCTACACTCGTACAAAACTCAACTGACCTAGAAGCTTAAAGCTTAGACCATAGACAACGCCGTTTTTTCGCTGACTGGGTTTCGGATCGTGTGGAAGAGAGCTTCTATTTTGGCCGAAAAATCATCTTATGTGACGCGGCGCAGTTTTAAATGAATGGCTATGTTAATTAGCTAATTTGTTGCATATATAGGACAGGGAAGGATACTAACAACACGAGACTCACCAAGTTCAAAGCATCCACAAAAGTGTACCGTTCGGGCCACCGCCGGCCTAAAATCCGTACCGCCCGCGCCGGTGGTCATAGGCCCGAACTTTTTTGAAAACGATCTTGGCAAAACTATCACTGTCAAAGGAAAGCGCTGCAGAACGATGATAACCAATTGAATGATATTGACGGAGATAGCATGTGGCAGCAGAACGGCGCTACGTGCCACGAATCGACTTTACGATTTACATTCTGAATAAAAGTTTGAGATATGATAAAAGATATGCGATTTGACCACACTAGACTTTTTCTGTGGGGTTTTATTAAAGTTGCAGGTCTATGAAATTAAATTCCCATAACTGGTGCCTTTAAACCCAATATAATCCAGGCCATAGCTCAAACACACCAGGACCTCTGTAATATTAAAAATTAGACCACTCGAATTCGTGCTGCCGTAAGAAGCTTTATTTAATCATTTAAAAACTTACAAAAGATCTCAAAGGTAACATGAAAGTAATAATAATGTTAATAAATAACAAATTTCTTTTCTGTGGCAATATGTATATATATATATATATATATATATATATATATATATATATATATATATATATATATATATATATATATATATATATATATATATATATATATATATATATATTGGTTTTGAATTAATTGTTGAAGTCCAGTCTAGCTTAGTGCTAGAAAGCTGCAATTTGGCTGGAATATACATATTAATTACGGCAACAAATTGGTAACGTAAAATATTGAAAAATATTTTTTAGGGTAACTCCTCTTCATGTAAAGTGGGTAAGTAGTTTTTTCTCGTGCACCCAGAGTGATGATGAAGCCTATTTAAGCCTAAGACAAATAATAATGTCGATATTTATTAAACGTTATCGGTTTTTTTAATATGTCATTAGACAGCAACACGCAGATAAATCTCCTCTTAAAAATAGACAACTATTACCCATAGACACCAAACATAGTAATTGGATTTGCAAGGTATGTAATAATCAAAAAAGCTTGACTGTAAGAATTTTGATAAAATGTTTGATTGTTCCATCACGTCACTATCATCATTATTCTTCATCAGATGATTTTCCTAATAGAAAGAGAAACCATCGTCTATAGACGCCAAAGATGTTAATGGCGTACCATTAACATCTTTTTTTTATATCATAAGATAGCAAACAAACAGATGTCTCTCTTGATGTAAAAGGGAAACCATCGCCTATAGACAGCTAAGAAGAAGTGAGGCGGAATGGCAATGCCACATGCATAAGTCTATAGGCTAACTTTTTTCCAAACTGGAACAAGACAATGAAAAGCATTGACGCTATTACGGCAGGAATAAGTAGTTGGGTTTTCTGCTTTAAAACACGATAAAATACAATTATTTTCAACCGAAGAAAAAATGGAGGTTATTAGTTTGACACAACATATGCATGTATGTAATTTTTGGGATTGAATAATATTTGAGTATGTTTTTCCTCTAGTGCTATTTTGGTGTCCAAGCATAGGTATTAAATTTCGTTCATGTATATATGTCGCAGTGAAATTGTCAATAGCCGTTAGATTATAATCTACCTACGGATTTTATAATTTGGTTTGGTTAGGTTTGCAGTTAAATTATAATATCGCTTAGGTAGATTATAATGTAACGGTACTGACAATTTCACTGCGACATATACATATATGTTTGTATACTTATATGTTTGTCCACAAACTTATCGGGAACTACAAGTCAAATCGAGATAATTCTTTTTGATTTAAATCAAGTTTAATCAATATTCCAACTTAAGGAACTGTCCAAGTTTTATCAAAATCGGGATAGTAGTTTTTAAGATAGATATGGGGATATTTAAAGTCGCTTTAATTTTTTAAATTACTTTTATTCACTATTCAATATTAATTTCAAATCTAAAACTAAAAAAGTTATATCTTTTTAAATTTTTTTTTCCTTTTTTTACTTCGTTCGTAAAGTTTGTATTTTGGGTTTTGTAAAATTTCTTCCCAGCAGCATTGAAATTTTAATATTCAATCATAGATAAGTGGTAGAAATTATTTAGTTCTTAAGATTATTTATATTTTTTACTAGCTGTTGCCCAGGACTACGTCCGCGCGGACTTCGTTGACTCCGCACAGCTTCTCCCCCGCGTAGGTGATAGTGTGATGATATGTAGCCTATATGTTGACCCGACCTGTTAGTAATATTCGTGCAAAGTTTGAAGTAAATCCATGCAGTACTTTTTGAGTATACCCCGGACATACATACAGACTAACAGACAAACAGACAAAAATTCTAAAAACTATATTTTTGGCTTCGGTATCGATTGTAGGTCACGCCCCAAGTATTCTTTTAAAAAAATATTTAATGTACAGTTTTGACGTTCCTACGATTTTATTATATGTATAGATATATAGGTATTAAGTTTATAGTAAGAGTATAGTTTCGTCGATATTAAGTACAACACTAACTCTCATTCCGCGGACCGGCATCCGCATGTGTGCCAGGTGTAGCGAGCGCCGCGATCGGCGTTTGCTAGTGTGCCCAGTGGAGCGATCGGTCGCTGCATCCAGCTACCTAAATGTATAGAATGAATTCTTGATCAACCATTTACGAACCTCTTTTGTAAAAGTTGTAGTTTTTAATTCTCACAGAATGTTTGGGGTAGTGCGTTGTAGACACGGAATTACATCGTAGGTCTTAATTATCATTGCGTAGCAATTTTGCTTGTAAAGTACGTTAGAACATTTGGGGAACTTTAACCTTGTGGGGTTTTGTGGTCTGTTTTCAGAATAGATGGGAATATTTTCTTATGAACAAGGCTGCTTCATAGATATATAGGGAAGTTAGCTTCAGGATGTTTATTTTTTTGGAAAAATGGCTTACAGGATACTAAAGGACTTACTCCACAAATTCGGCGAATACCTACATTGTTGTAAGTGCAAGCTTTAACAAAACTTAAACTAAAAGTAACAAAACTAAACTTAGCAAAACTTAAACAAATTATAAAGTATTGAGTGAAATTTTGTTAAAAATTACTAAAATATTAATAAAGCAATTCTCACCAAAAACAGTGAAGGGACTATTATAGTAACGCGTCAACCACTCAACAGAATTTTAACAAATAATGTGTAAGAGTCAGTGAATGACAATATATTGAAATTAAACTTTGCCCAACGACATTTGCTTTAATTAAACATCTAGTTTATTATTGATAACTATTGATAACGTTTGATAACGATTGTCTACGAAAGCAACGCAGACTACCTGAAATTGATATCTGTATATTTCTTCTTGCAAAATTAATGGGGTGACATTGAAAACATACTTCGTTGCGTAATTCTCTAAAACATGAAATTTGATAATAAACAGTAAAATATTTTAACGTCGAAATTTAAATTCTATAAAAGTCCACTAAATACTCGGGTTGCATATGTATCTTCACTCCAAATCCCTTACTAGGTAGACAGGGAGAATCGAGTGCCATACTTCACGATCCTTGCAGACTTTTCTCACTTCTTCCATATCATTACTCTCTTCATACAAAGATGCCGGATATGAAGAACCTTAACATCTTTGGACAGTATCCGAACAATCTGATCATGGTATGTCAATGTTGGTCTTTCCCGGTACCTACGTCCTTTCAAATTCACACTGTATATATGTTTTGTTAACCTTTCATCTACCGTTCTTTCTACATATCCGAACCAACGGAGCATGCCTTTTCTCATTTTAACATCGACACTTTATTCAGGCCTAACCTCTCTCTCACTTCAATATTACGAACCCGGTCTCATCTCAACTGCGTTGATTTTACTTTCATGTCCTTTCTATTATACCCAACTCTTACTTCCATGCAATAGCGTTGGGACACAGAATACTGGAGACTAACAGAAGTTTTCGCCGTGTTGGTCCCGGCCTCCTTTGAAGAATAGGCCAACTGCCGTTCTGCCAGGCAGGTCGTAAAAGGCGACCGATTGGCTATCGAGTCACTACCATCGTGGCTACTAGGTGGTAGAGTTCTGCATTGTCTCGCCCGGGTCTGGTACCACCGCCTTACCTATTCCTGCCGCAATAGTGCCAGTGCTTGTCACTGTCGTGTTCCGGTTTGGAGGGTAAGGTAGCCGGTAAACTTATGCATGTGGCATTAGACCTCGCCACAAGATAGCAACGCACCATTAACATCTTTGGTGTCTATAGGCGATGGTTGACTCTTTCCATCAGGAGACCCATCTGCTTGTTTGCTATCTTATGACATAAAAAAAAAAAAATAAAGACAATCTGCATACGAATAGTGTTTCGGTTCAATACGAGGCCGGATGCCGCCCGCGGGACACGTATGGCTGTTAATTACTTTTTTGTACAAAAATGGTACCACAAATAAAAAGTTATCGTAATTGTGCAGTGGACGGTGATTTAAAATCAACATTAAACAGTGAATTATCGTTTTTTAAGCTACCAGTTGTTTCATGGAGTTAAGTAGATACTTGTTTGTATTTCCTTACGTGCATCTTATATGGATGTCGCAGGCAAATTATAGAATTTGCTCGTATATAAATGGCGGTGGTGTCGTCAGATTGCAAAAATAAAGTTTTTTCGTTTTAGAAAATACTTTACGCCGATGATAAAATGTCGTTAATCCATACTAATATTATAAATGCTAAAATAAATCTGTCTGTCTCTTCTTTACACTTAAACCACCAAATCGATTTGGATGGGTACAAAGATATGTTTGGTACAAAAAGAAATTTTTAAAAGATAAATAATATTAATTAGGGCGAGCGAAGCGAGCCCTACACTAGGCCACTTTCTATGCACTTTTGTGGTACATTTTACTCAAAAATTATCGGACTTTTAGGTTTGTGCTTCGACGTAGTAGTTTAAATTCATGTCTAGATATGTTATCTACCATAAAAATATAGAGAGGGAGAGGGAGGGGGAGGAAGAAGGAGAGGGAGAGGGGGAGGAAGAGGGGGAGGGGGAGGGAGAGAGGGAGAGGGGGGGCTGGCTAGCTGGCGGGGAACAGAGTGAATAGAGCGTTAGTTTTAAGTCAGGGTGCCCCTCTTGCCCTGCATAATCATTCCTATGCCTGCCTATGCCTATCCCAACGATATTGTATGAAAGTGAGAGTTGGGTATGTTACAAGTAGGGTTGCCATACGTCCGGAATTTTCCGGATATGTCCGGTAATATAGGTCTTTGTCCGGAATGCGGAGGGAATCCTAAACCGTCCGGAATTTCTACAATTTAATTAAAGAGTGAAATAAAAAAAATATAAATCAAATATTTTTATTTCAAATTAAGGTAACAATCAACATATGTATTTATTCATTTTAATAATTTTATTGATATTTAGTGCTTCCAGAAATGTTCTTCAACACTTCCGAATCTTTAATAATAGTTCTGTAGAACATTTCTCAATTTAATTTTTTTAAATTATACTGTGTCAATAGAATCGACTTGACAGACTCTACAGAAGTCTGTTCCTTTCTTTTGACCATTGAGTTTTCCCATCAAGGAAAAAACCCTTTCAATATTAGCACTTTGTGCCTGCATGGCAAATGTATAAGAGCATATCTTGGTTAATTGCGTAAGTTTTCCTGGCCCAGCTGCCTTCAGAATAATTGTCCATTAGTTGTTGGCATTCACTTCAAAAAATCTTGATTTTGTTGCTTGATCATACTATTCAAAACTGTGATTTCATCAAACAATTTACTATCATCCAAATTTGCCCCTTTTCCAGTGAGAAAATGTATTCATGGAATAATATTGTTATAGTCAATAGAATTGTCTTTCTTTATTAACGTCCATTCAAAAATTTCCAAGGCCATTAAAGACTGCCGCCATTTGTTTAAATAGTCCCGACAACATTTATAAGATTTTTCATTCAAAAACTCATCTTTCTTCTCTTCGCTGCTACAAGTAGAGATCAAATCTCTTACTTTTAGTGGAACGAATTTTGCATCTTCTCTTGCTTTCAGGGTATTATTAAGTGTTTGCAAAATCTGTGCGATGTCCATGATAGAATTGTTTTCTTTTTCAATTTCTAATATAGGCTGAAAGATGACCATCAAGTTATGAACGAAAAACAAATAAGATTCGCATAATTCATTTTCAAAAAAGTTTACGAGGACAGTTGGCGCTTGTGGAGTAGACAGAAAATATGTTTTCAGAGGCTTATACATTTTGAGAATTCTCTCAACTGCTGGAAAAAGACTCAGTCACCTTGCATTGCTTTGTGACAGTAACTTCTCATAGTTAACTTCAATGTATTCGCAAATGGTTTTTAGTGCCTCTGTTCTGACAGTGTAAACAGAAAAGTAATTGAACAGTTTCATCACCAATATTTCCACATCAATTTTCAATACGTCGGTTCCATGCTGCACGCTATTGTATAGTACGTGAGCTGGGCAGCCTACTCCAATAACATCCTTTTTTAATCAAAGTTGTAGATTTGCGAGCACGTTTTGCCCTGATGGGTGATTTATCCCACCAAAATTTACATTTGCGTTGTCCGCAGTGAATGATGTACATTTTTCCGACAAATCATATTTTTTTAATTTTATAATAATTTCAGCAATAGTTTCGTAAGTCTCATTCGAGGTACTATGAATATCCAATAATTTTGTTTGAATTTCTCCATTTTCTAAATCAAAATACTGAATAATTATTGGGAAAATCTTTTCGGAGCCATGATTGCTTACGTCAGTAGAAACTATGAGATAATAAATATCCTTCAAAGATATAGTCAGGTTTTTAACAACCCATGGACTTATTACACCATTGATTATTGCTTCGGTTTTAGTTATTGAGCAAGTCATCTCGCTCGCAATATTAGAGTCGAGAAATATTACTTTCATCAGTCGCCCACTACACTCCATTGAATTATAAGATTGGTGGTGCTTAACGTTATGAAAAGCGAGCGTACCTACAGCAGCAGACTGTTTTTGTTCACTCCCTGAAGACGACGATGCATAACTGTCAGTGACTTTTCTATTAGTATTCACGGTCGTAAGTTTTAGTCTTGTGCTTATTACTATTGATATGCGTTTCAATATCAGATATCCCTTTATGTTTTATTATATATTACTTCCTTCTCTTCCTTCTTTCATAAAAGAATATTTGGTTTTCACCACTTCAGTAAATGTGCATTATCGTTTTCTACTACTTGAACTTGATGCCATTTTCGAAACGAGAACACTCCAATCCAATAATATGACGAGTCAGTAAAAACACAAGCGTGAAGTACAAGCATGAGCGAGACCAACTAAAACAAACGAAACACTGACGCCCCGCGTGCGGTACATTAGCAAGCGCGAGCGGAGGAGCGGCGCTTCCTCTTCCTCGCGCCTTCTCCGCGTGCTCTGCGGGGGAGCGACAAAATTCGAGGATTTACTTTGTTCATTCACAATACACATAATGTCATTAATATTATATTTACAAGAAAAGTCAGGAATTTTCATCAAATGTCCGGAATTTATTCCGGAATTTCGATTTTTTTATCTGGCAACCCTAGTTACAAGGGCATGAAAGTATAATCAACGCAGGACCAGGTTCGTAATGTTGAAGTGAGAGAGAAGTTATGCTTGAAAGAAAGTGTTGGTGTAAAGATGAGAAAGGGCATGCTCCGTTGGTTCGGACATGTACAAAGAATGGTAGGTGAAAGATTAACAAAACAGACGAAATACTTTATTATTTATTTTTCTATACATTAAAAAGTTATAGACTTTATTATTATAAATAAAGTCTATACATTAAAAGATGTAATTCTCAAAAAAATACTTTTCTAACAATATTACTAGATAGTATAACTTTGCGAGCCCCTACAAAGCTCTGCTTTTTGCTAGTAAATTATATTAAAGTTATTATTGGTTTATATTTTCCTTCTAACTGCTTTATTTTGAACAAGAAATCCAACAACTCGATATTCAAGTAAAATAAAGTTTTAAAATCAAAATCTTTGAGTATTTGGGTTATTGATATAAAAGTGTTTTGGTTGGCAACCACCGGCAAAAGTTGAACAAAAATTAAAGTGTTTTTTCTTCAACTACTCAAAAATGATAAAAGTTAGACAAACAAGTTTTTAATAAAATATGTAGATCTTATAATTTTACATCAATAAAATTATATGACTTTTTCTCCTCCAGTGAAAATTAACTGAGGCAGAGAGTTTTTAAGTTAAAGGGAAAAATGTAACTTTTTAAAATCTTTAGCAAGTAGAAATAAGCGATTTTTTTGTAATCGAAAAAAATTGATAAAAAATTAAATTTTCCTTATTTCTAGTAGCAATTTTTTTAAAGTTACGATTTTCCCATAAACTCAAAAACCCCTCCAACTCGGTTATATTTGACCAAAGGAGGAAAACTTATATAACCTTTTTGATTTAAAGTTATAAGTTCTACATATTTTATTCAGAACTTTTTTGACTAACTCTTACAGTTTTTGAGTAATTGCAAAAAAAATCATATTTTTTTCAACGCTTGCCGGTGGTTGCCGACCAAATTAGCTTTGCATATCGTTTTCATATCATTAAGACTACATTGTACATATGCAAAATGTAAAGAAGAGTGACATTGTGATTTAGAACTTTATTTTACTGGAATAAGATACTAGTGCCAGTTTTTTGTGCATAAGCCAATGTGACAGCCCTAGCGCAACCGCCGAGTTTTGGTATAAAAAGTAAAGTACATACTCGAGTTTGTCTTCTGTAGTCTCTAGTATTCTGTGGTTGGGATAAGCGCATAATTATTGTGGTCAATATTTTACACAAACATATATAAAATGAGTAATGAGTATTGCGGCCATCAGTTTCTAAATTTTTATGTCAAAATAAAACTGAAGTGTCATTCTTTACTTATTATTAAAAAAGACGTGTGGCACTCGGAGACTACCGCGGTAAAGCTATTGCATAGCATTTTTTATCAACTTATGCAATTACAATTGTATATTTATTTTATTTATGCAGTATTTTTTTTCTTTGTTTATTCATATTTAAAACACTTTGTACACAAATTATACGAGTACAGATATTCACTGTTGTACGTAGATGATAAATACCTATACACCTATATACTTTCTCACAAACAACTGATTACGGTAGTTTTCCAATACAACCAATGCCACCTAAAGGCGGGTTGCTGAACTAAAGAGACTAGCGTAATATTTCAAAAAGTCATTAAAAGTTCTGTGTGTGAGTGGGGGGTGTTAGGTTTTTTCGTTACGAAATTTCTGGATTCGGTCTCCATGCTCAAGGCTCGCGATAGAAGCTATGCAATAGCTTAATAACTTGTATCCATACTAATATTATGAATGCGAAAGTAACTCTGGCTGTCTCTCTGTATGTATGTCTCTTCTTCACGCTTAAACCATTGAACCGATTTAGATGAAATTTGGATATAGTTTAAAACCCGAGAAAGGATGTAGGTTAGTTTTTATCCCAAAAATTCCAAGGGTACGGGAACTATGCAGGTTTTATTTTAGAAAATTTTAGCTAGTATCTTATAAAATGTTTAGAATTATTCATTGTTTAATCTATTTTAAATTAAGATTACCTTTGACCTAAAATAAAGTCAAGTATTTGATTAAAGTAACAATTAAGTTAATAATCGACTGGAATAAAACATTATATAAAAAAATATTGAAAACAAAAAACCCGACTGTATCTTGAAAAAAAGATTCATTGCCTTAAATGAAAACTAAAAAGAAAGAAACAAGCCCAGTACCTAGTTTAGAATCATGTTAAGTAAAAATTTGATAGCTAAATATTAAATTTGCCCCGACTGCATTGATATATAAAAACCCAAGGTACACAATCAGTGTCTCAAAAACGTCCTCTAAGAATGGGCGCATAATTTAAAATTGTGCGCTCACTTCAAATAGAATCCAGTCGCTCACGTCACTGCCCACACGTCAAAACTACAGAATCCTAACCTGATCAGAAAATTACTTAAAAGATCAAGGGTAGAATTAAGAAAGACATGTGGTCCGATAACAGTGTATTCCGTGACGGGACGGAACGGGATGTGTTATCACTTCAACTGCGGTTAGAATCGATGACTTGTACTCCAAAATGTTTATCCTAATCCTCCCTCATATCCTTTCTGTTCTTCGATACATTTTCAATCTTTTTCTATTGATTAATACGTTTCCTTCTTTGTAGAAATCTGCTAAAGTCATTCCTCTACCTAAGAACGCTAATCCTACTACTGTTTCAGACTTTCGGCCGATCTCAATATTACCATTTCTCTCTAAGGTTTTGAAGCACATTGTCCACTCACAATTATCTGAATTCCTCCGTTCCAACGACTTTTTGAGCCCTTTCCAGTGTGGATTTCGTCCGGGTTATAGTACAGTTACAGCTTTAGTTAAAACGTCTGATGACATCAGAATGGCTACGGACTCACAATGCCTTACTGCGTAAGCGGTACTGGATTTTAGTAGGGCTTTTAACTTGTTCGATTTTGACTTGCTGATTGGCGTACTACGCTCGCTCAATATCTCGCCTTCAGTGTTGGGTCGCCATCTCGCCGCTCGCCATCAGCCTCGACGCTACTGAAGTGCTTTTGAATAAACTTGAGAGGCTCCGAAATTCGGAGTGCTAATGTATAATAAATGTGTTGAGTACAATGTCTTCACTTTTAACTTCCCGCTACGTATGTAGATAAGGAAGTTACTGATTTTGCACCGATTTTCGAAAATCGAGTTTTCACCAGATCTCCACGTTCTGAGGTCCTAGGAATCTTTTTTGACTATTTTCACGATGACGTCAGTATGTATGTATGTGTGTGTGTGTATGTGTGTATGTAAACATCTCATAACTTTTGAACGGACCGGTCGAAACGCGGTTGATGGCATTCGATTGAATTCCGCTCAACTTAGACTTCCTGAAAATTTAAACCAGATCGGCCCGGAGATTTTGAGATATGTTGAAACAACCTGAAAAAAACATTCAGAATAATGTACCTATTGAGTACAAAAACTAATCAGCTCTATTCCTCAAAAAACTACATCTAATACATAAATTGCATCAAAATCGGTTTATTCGTTTGGGAGTAATCGTTGACGAAAATTTTTGAAAAAAGCGTTTTTTCGACATAGCTTCGAAATTTTTCAACCAATCATTTTTAGGTATTCTACGATATTTTAGAACTAAAAAATTACGTCAAATGCGGTTTCAAAAATCAAAATCGAACCTAAACTTATAGCTTTTCAAATATTAAGATTATGTTGTTTTTAACAAACTTACTGGACATATTTGCATGAAACTTCATATGAATTGAGTACACCAACAATATTGAGTTCCGTATTTAAGCGTTTTTCAAAATTCAACGCCTAAGAGGGTAAAATAGAGAATGAAAATTTTATATAAACGCACGGGCCGAACTTTTAGGGCTCGAAACTTGAAATTTCGAGCAAATATTCTTCGTACGACCTAAGCATCTACTTATGAATGATTTTTTACAATTCAACCTGCAGGAGGTGAGTAGAGGAGAAATTATTTGTATAAAAACATACCGAATATTACGGCAAATTAGCAATTTGTCGATTGGCATTGTATGACAATGTCGATATTAGTAATAGTTTTCTATCACCCGTCACCCGTCACCTATCACGCCAGGCTCAAACAGTCCAGTCGAGGGGAGCAGAGTGGCAAATAAGTACGTGGAATGTAAAAGGTAAGTTGGAAGATAAGATGCATGAATTGATAGATGTAATGAATGAGAGATGCCTGGACATTTTATTTGTAACAGAGACTAAGCGTAAGGGTAGTGAAACCACTGATCTCCCCGGTGGCATGATGGCTCTGTGGTCTGGTATGCCCCAGAGCGATCATGCTGGCGCCTGAGTAGATATTCTTCTATCGTCACGCGTACTCTCTGGTCTGAAACGTTATGGGATGGCTGGCCCGAAACTTCTCTGGGTCCAAATCAAACTTCAGATCACAAGAGTCTTTTTGGTCGCATTATATGCATGGGTAAGCTATTCGTTGCTCACTGACCAGGAAAAGGTTTGGGATTCTGTAAGGGATGTTCTGGATTTCTGGTTCTGGTTCTTTGTGATGATTGACAACAAACTACAGTATTTCTTTGTATACCATATTTGTGGCCTTTGTCTGATTGCCTGCATAAACAAATAAATTATTTTTAGATGTACGTTCGCTCTACATCTTTAACCACATTTATCATGGGGAGCGTTCCGACGAGTTGTTCGGATTAATTCCTCCCGCTGGATTCCATCATCGGACATCGAACGTCAAAATTCCGGGAGGTGTCAAGGAATTTAAAAAGTCTGTTGGATAATGTATTGCCTCATCTTTATCCACCACTGTGTCAACAGAGTAGTAAGTATGAAAAAGTGCGCCAAATTTTGATAAAATTAGATTATTTATTTTATCAACTTGTTCATTGATGGGTGCCAGTATATTTTCAACTAATTCTACATTTTGCACCAAAACACAAAGATTATTAAGTTCAAAATTGAGATTTCCAGCTTGAAATTTGCCATTTCCTATTTGGAGCAAGTCTTTAGAAAATTGCCTATTATCTTCCCTGGAACATAAAATTCCAAGTTATATCATACATGTATGTAACTTCATAGCTGGGTTCAGAGCAGTTGACCCGTTCACAATTCATTCAAAAGTTATCGTATACGAAAAAATTGAAAAAACTGTTTTTCAACATAAGTTTGATATTTTCCAACCAGTCAATTTTGTCTCAAGACGTTTTTAGAGCTTGCTAAAACTGCGTTTAATGCTGTTGGAAAGATCAAAATCGATAAAATCGCATTCAAATTACAGCTTTAAAAAATTAAGATACTTAGATATTTTTGGGTATTTTAACAAAAACGTAGATATTTTTATTAGAACAATTTACAGATTTTTTTGAGGGAAAATGATTGAAGGTGAAAGTATCATCTCATACCTAGAGTTATTAACGGGCAACGATGATTATTCAAGCTATTCTTAAAATCCATGGTGTATTTTTGATAATTTTGGTATCAATATTTTTGCAATTTTTGCCGGTCATGTTGATAAATGCGGCGAGAATCACCACTCATCTCGTCAATCGACAAACCGGTGAATCGCGGTGAACTGAAAAGTCTATAGATGTTCGGTTTACTCTGCCTACCCCACAAAGGAACCGGGCGTGACGATACTTTGTTAATAACAAATAACAAAGCCATATGTTGATTAAAAAAAATTAGATTCTCAGAAATAAAGGAAGTTAAAATCTTTTGAATACTTTAATTAGTATAAATCGCGACCCCTGCCAATCCACTGGACTGCAATTCTGAGCCCAATAAGTACCACAGTGCGGATTAAGGCGTCCCCTGGAGGCGACACATACGCATCCGCCCCCATCGGTACGAAAAGCGGTGGATGCGGCGAGACCCGAATAGGCGAGTCGAGGGGAGCAGAGTGCCAAATAGGCACGTGGATTGTAAGAGGTGGGCTGGAAGATAAGATGCATGAATTGATAGATGTAATGAATGAGAGATGTCTAGATGTTTTATGTGTAACTGAGACTAAGCGTAAAGGTAGTGAAACTACTGATCTCCCCGGTTGCATGATGGCTCTGTAGTCTGGTGTGCCCCAGAGTGATAATGCTGGCGCCGGAGTTGGTATTCTTCTATCGTCACGCTAAGTCTCTGGTCTGAAAGTTTATGGGATGAATGGCGCGAGACTTCTCTGGGTTCGAATCAAACTGAAAATCACGAGAGTCTTTTTGGTCGCATTATATGCATGGGTAAGCTCTTCGTTGTCTACTGACCTGGAAAAGTTTTGGGATTCTGTAAGGGATGTTCTGGATATGGTTGATGACAGTGAAAGAGTAATTTTGTGTGGTGATTTGAATGGATGGGTTGGGACTAAATGGCCTGTTTTCGATGCCGTACTTGGTCCATATGGTGACAGTGGAGTGATCGACGCCGGTAAGCACATTGTGGATTTATGCGTGGAAAGGAATCTTCTTGTGGCTAACACAATATTTCCTTATAATGACGTACATTTGTATAAATGGAGAAGGAATGACCAAAAGAGTGTGATAGATCTGATTTTGACAGAGATAGTTGACTCCGCAGTTGTTAAATGTATACGTGCGTCTACAGAGGTCCCAATCTGGAAATAGACCACTATTTGGTAGTAAGCCGATATAGTAGTATATATATGTTTAAGAAATGGAGACATTGGCGATAGCGCGTTCCATTTGAAGAGTTTGAAAGGATAAAGAGCGAAAACTTGCGAAGTAAACTAAGAACCCTTATAATTTTCCTGTGTCCATCCGTCCGTTCGCAGTCTAACTCAGAGATCATTAGTACTAGAAAGCTGTAATTTTATATGAATATACATATTAGTCACGACAACGAAGTGGTAACATATTATTAAAAAAGAAAAATACTTTTTGGGTCAGGTAGCTCCTGTTCGTGTAAGGTAGGGAAGTTATTTTTTTTCTCGTGCTCCCCAGAATGTGGAGTAACTTAGGTTTCTTGACCGAGACACAGATATCTTCTCCGGCTGATACTTCTTACCTCTCCTACCCGGGGTACAAATTGGAACATTCCTTTGTCCTACCCATGTGGGCGGATGTGCTTTTCGCTGGATGATCCGAGTGTCGTCGCTGACTGTTGCCAATGGTGCTGCAGGGCATGGACCTTTTCATTCCATTTCTTTGCGGCCAACTCGACTCTGGATGACCAAAGGAACGCACCACCTACCATCCCGCAGTGTGATAGTTCTATACCAGAACCACAATTTCGGCAGTCGTCTGTGCGTAAAGCACTATTTACCTTGGACATCCACAAGTCGAGTGGACCGGATGGCATCCCTCCGATTGTGCTAAAAATGTGTGCTCCAGAGTTGGCACCAGTATTAACACGCCTGTTCCGGCTCTCCTATTCACTCGGCGTGGTATCGAATTCATGGAAGACAGCTTTGGTGCATCCCATCCCTAAAAAAGAAGATCGCTCTAACCCGTCTAACTATCGGCCCATAGCCATAACCTCCTTGTTCTCCAAAATTATGGAGACAATCATCAACTCTCAGCTCCTCGAGTATTTAGAAGAGCACCAGCTGATTAGTGACCGTCAGTACGGTTTCCGTCGCGGCCGCTCAGCTGGTGACCTTCTAGTATACCTAACTCATCGATGGGCGGAAGCAGTTGAGTCCAAGGGGGAGGCATTGGCAGTTAGTTTGGGCATAGCGACGGCCTTTCATCGGGTATGGCACAAAGCGCTTCTCGCGAAGCTGCCTTCCTATGGGCTTCCCGAGAAATTATGCAAGTGGATCACCAGTTTTTTGGCTGACCGGAGCATCAAGGTCGTTGTCGACGGTGCGTGCTCCGACCTTAAATCTGTCAATGCTGGTGTTCCCCAAGGCTGCGTGCTATCACCGACACTGTTCCTTCTGCATATCAATGACATGATGCGAATTAGCAACATACAATGCTATGCGGATGACGGTACTGGTGATGCTACATATTCCGGCCGAAGCGGTATTTCTCGGGAACACGTCAAAGAGTGCTGAAACAAGCTTGTGTCTGAAGTCGAGAATCGACTTACCGATGTCTCGGAATGGGGTCGTCAAAACATGGTTACTTTTAACCCCAAGAAGACATAGCTTTGCGTGTTCACCGCAAAAAAGACGCCCTTTGTCGTATCTCCTCGATTTGAGGATACTCTCCTGACAGCCTCAGCTAGTGTCGGAATCCTGGGAGTTGACATATCGAATTACGTTCAGTTTTGCGGTCATTTGGAAGGCAAGGCTAAACTAGCCTCCAAAAAGCTCGGTGTGCTCAGCAGAGCGAAACAGTACTTTTTGCCGGCCCATCGCCTTCAACTTTATAAGGCACAGGTTCGGCCTCACATAGAGTAAGTACTGTTCGCATCTCTGGGCCGGAGCCCCCCAGTACCAGCTTCTTTCTCTTGATCGCATTCAGCGTAGAGCGGTTCGAATCGTTGACGACTAGGCTATTACGAAACAGCTTGGCTCTTTAGCATTGCGCAGAGATGTAAGTTCTCTCTGCGTCTTTTATCGTATCTATCATGGAGAGTGTTCCGACGAGTTGTTTGGATTAATTCCTGCCGCTGAATTTCGCCATCGGACATCGCGTCAAAATTTGAAGTTCCATCCTCACCATCTCGATGTCTGGAAATCCACAACTGTGCGATTCTCCCGACACTTTTTACCTCGCACTACTCTGTTGTTGAACCAATTACCGGCAGGGGTATTTCCGAACGGATACGACATAGGAACCTTCAAGAAAAGACCTTACTCATTCTTAAAAGGCCGACAACGCAACTGCAAGACCTCTGGTATTGCAGTTGTCCATGGGCGGCGGTGATCACTTACCATCAGGTGCACCTCTTGCTCATTTGCCCCCTCTTCTATAAAAAAAAAATATATATAAGCTACATATTATCACGCTATCACCTACAGGGGAGGAGCTGTGCGGAGTAAACGAAGTCCGCGCGGACGAAGTCCTGGGCAACAGCTAGTATTGAATATTTCATTTTATTTATTGCAAATAAAATGCAATAAAGTACCTAATTTTTATGGGTTTTATGTAACTTTCATGGTATTTTATACACAGAAATTACACCATGGAAATCACCAAAAAGCATATATTTTGAAATTTTTCGCCATTGGAAAGATATAAGCTACTAGTTTGTTATTAGCTATTTACACTGGGAGTTAGGTATAACACCTCAATATCCGTTTACTAAAAATAGTACGATTACATTCTAAAAATGTAACATGGAATTTTCTGAAAATTGAGAACAAAAGTTTAAAAATTGGAGAACTGACTCTTGCACCAAAATGGAAGGAATCAAGGCTACAGCTACTTGATCCATAAGCAGCAGTATAACTACAGAATCACAAAGCCAATCCCGATACGTCTAGATCTCACCAGTTCATAGTCGTACCCATCGCAAAAAAAGAATCTAAAATTTTGCCAAGTGTGTTACATACTTATACTAATAAAATAAAAACATTCACTACAGTGGGTAGGAAAATTTGACCAGAATATAAAATGAATTGTATTTTTCGATTTTGTTTATAAATCTGATTAAAACCGTATGTGAGTGAATAAAAAAATATCTTCGATTGATCAGAAGACGGCGCACGTGTTACGCATGCAAAACGTGCAAAATTAACCGGATTTGAGATGTTGAGGGTAAATAACTCCTATATAAATGGTTATTACATAATAAAATCTATATGACACGATGCATATAAAATGTGTAAACAATATTATAGTAGATTTATGCAAAAAATATTTTTTTATACAGGAGATAAAAGTTTGTTACGCTCATGAATTGTACTCCGAAGAATGACCCTTATATCCAATTTTTTTAAGAGAACGAGTCATTAGGACAAATTCTTTAAAACTCATTTTAATACAAGATTAATTAAAAGTGGTGTGATACAAACTCTATTTTCTTTGTCATCGTCCTGTTGTCAAAAATCCAATGCAGTTCTAGTTTCTTTTAATTTAGTGCCTTTCTTGTCACCCACCCTAGGTGGGTGAAGAAAGGCACTAAATTAAAAGCCTTTGTTGCTAACCGAGTAAGTGAAATACAAAGAACAACCAACACTCTGTCCTTGAGATGTGTCTACCGCTGCCAACCCAACTGACTTTACTTTCAGAGGTAAATAGCTACCTTAGTCAGCACATACACTCATCACTCTGGTATTATGGTCCTAAATCTTTACTAAATGATGAGACATGCCAGACTTCATTATGAATAAAAACATTACATGACTTAGGTACCTAAAGGGAAGTCCTCTGTTTTTTATTGGAAACTGGACGATTTTTGGAATTGGCTAAAATCAAAAAACTATGGCACGTGTAAAACATTTTGATATGAAACTTAATAAATTCTAATCTAAATAAAATCACTGGTAGTGCAACTCCAGACATAACAAACAAACGCCCTTCTTGTATGCTATCCTCATATCACCAGATGGCTACCGATACCTATCCTTTCTTAGTTAAATTAAAAAATTAAATATTATTCTTAACCGGAAGACCTCTGAATGCGTTACCTACACATGATCTGAAGGACAAGAAAGAAGGCACCCTATATAATAAGATATGCTCGCCTAGAAAAGTTACGACTGCATTTGTTACAAAGATGGTAACGAGAGTAGGTACATCTCGTAACATAATAGCTAACAAAATGGAAGCAGAACACCTGCAGCTCGAAAGTCGGTGATTTAGTCCTGCTTTATGAAGATTTACTCCCGCCAACATGTTTGCGTGTTGGGCGAGTAACCAAATTGTTACTCGGACCAGACAACATTTCCCGAGTTGCTAATGTAACCACTACTAAAGAAACGTACCGACGTCCACTGGTTCGATTGTGTTCTCTTCTGCCTTAAGGCACAAGTTTAAGAACAGACATCAGTTCTTCAACAGTTGTGGGGAGTTATGTTCACGCCTGCACGCAATGCACACCGCAATACAACAATCAAACAACTGCTTTTACGAAATTACAGGCATAAGTATTATGTTTGCGAATAATATTAAGGGCCGCTTGTACCAACCTTGCTAAATCTAACTAGTTTTATTTAAATGAAATTTAAAATTAACTCGTCATTTTTAAAGTGCTAAAAACATTAACCAATTTGTCAAAAGCTAAATATGCTGTGAAAGTTATACGTAGGTCACACTATAAGTTTTGCGTAACTTAAAAAAACAACATGTTATAACCAAAATATTATGTTTATTGCTTTTCAAAATAATCTCCTTTACATTTTAAACATTTTTTCATGCGATCGAATCATCGATTTTTTAAAACAAGAGGACCACAGATCTGAAGGCATGTTTTCTATGTGCTGATTGAACGCTATCACGGCCCCTTCGGAGTTGGTAAAAGTAAAACCTCTCATCAAATTTTTGATTTTGGGAAAAATACAGAAATCACAGGGCGCTAGGTCGGGGCTATGCGCAGGATGAGTGACGAGATGTACTTCTTCGGAAGCTAAAAATAACTGTTTTGTTGGCCGTGTGTGAAGAAGCGTTATCATGGTGTAGGAGAATGCGGCTTTTGGGTCGTCTTTCGCGAACTTTTTCTAACACACTGGGTAAACAAATAGTAGAATACCACTCGGCATTAACACTCTTTTGATTTTCAAGTGGAATTGTATAGATGGGACCCGCAGCTGAGAAAAAAAACGCGATGATTTTTACCAACGTTTCTCGCCTGCCTCACTTTTGTTGGCCTGTTCTCATTTTCAAACACCCATTCACAAGATTGCTGTTTTTTTCGGGTTCAACACAATAAATCCACGTTTCGTCTCCTGTGACAATGTCATAAACAGCATTAGAATGTCCGTGTTCGTACTTCAGTAGCATCTGTGAGCACCATTCCACGCGAGCCCGCTTCTGCTCCGCTGTCAGTAGGTACATGAGCGATCCAACGACAACAAAGTTTCCGAACTTTCAATTCTTCGTGTAAAATTTTCTGAATTTGGCTCATACCAATCCCCAATAGTCCTCGAATTGTCTCATAGGTAATCCAGGGTTTTCTTCAATTAACTGCTTAACAGTAGCCACATTATTTTCGTTGACGGCAGTTGAAGGCCACTCTTCACGAAATTCGTCATGTAAAGAAACTCGACCTCTCTCAACCAACCAAAACAAACCGAATGAATCCTCAGTTGATGGGTTAACTGGTTTAGTTTAGGAATTCTCGGGCACATCTTCCAGCTCTATCATCAGGCACTGGAAGCCATTCTGCTCCAAAATCCTTATAATAATAAATCCTTATAATAACAAATTAAACGACACTAAAGTCGATGGTGTTTTTCTATTTTATATCCCAAAATTCCCGTAACTAACAACCAGCTCTATCATGAGACTCTGGAAATCATCTAGCATTACACTGTTTGTCCAAACAAAACAAATGTGTCCAAATTCGATTAATTTGTCTTATTTAGTTTAGGAGTTTTGATGGTTACTTTCCAGTTCCATTATCAGATCCTGAAAATCATCCAGCATTAAGGTGTTTGCCTATAGAAGACAATTAAGTGCTAATTAAAAAACATTACCTCGTTTGGTTTAGGAGATCATTGTAGTTGCAGTTTGAATCTGAAGTCTTCTGAAGTCTGAATTCTTGAAGTTCCAATGTCAATTTTTTTTGCTCAATCTTCATCTATCATCATGATAAAAAACTTACTGTAATTAATGAAATGACTCCAAACTCCTCTATATTAGGAACTTCTGTGAGTTACAATGGCAATCTAATGGCTTCATCTCCAGATCTTCGACATTATATGTAATGAAAAGTACCTAAATGTCATCAAAAATCTATCAAGTTCGAACTTGACTATATTAACTATCTCTTTCTACATTCTACGTGTGAGTTTCGGTAGCACTTTTTTAGCTCCATCTTCAGATCCTCGTCGACATGAGCACTAATCAAACTTAGTACTTTTAGCAACAACGCCAATGAGTACAAACAAGGTTAACATGTTAAAAATCTGCGTCAGAGAGTTCCAGTCCCTACGTCAAGGTTACATCATGAGTTTTGTTGGATGGTACCATAGTATTGCATTGCCACTGAGCTTTCACAAGTTTTTGAACAAACGATATCAGAAATTCGTTAAAAAGTTGCTTGCAATATTTAGAAAATCTGTTATTTACATACGAAAATTGCCTGTTAAATAGATGATGATGATCTTCGAATGAGGATCTCAAAGTCAACGTCAAGGTTGTCATGTAATTACAATATCAATAAATTAAAAGAATACAAAATTTAATATTGATAAAGCCATTACAAGTTGTTTAATTCCTTTCATCAATAAAAAAAGAGCTGGTGATCTTGAAACGACTGAACAGATTCTATTGAAACATAGTTAAGAACCATCTCGCAAAACAGGCCTTGAATTAAAAAAAACCGCAACCAAATCGGACCATCCGCCAGGGCGCTACGATGCCACGGTGGTAATAGATGATTTTAAGCTTCTTACGTTAAAGTGGGAGGAAGATCATGGGGACGAAACCAACGAATAAATGAAAAATTAGCAGCGCACCATAAATTTTGATCTCGTTCGATTCGTTCTTTTGAATACTTTAGAGCAGGATGTTTTCTAGTGTCTGGTCTATCTTGCTGGAAGAAGTCCATGAGATTTTCTAAGCTAATCTAGATAAACCCCACGAATGTGGGCTAATTCCACCATACACGATCGAAGGTGACCCTTGTGGAAAAAATTTCTCGGATAAAAGTAGGTAAATAACTTACAAAGTGAAAGTAACAGTTTATGAATGTTTATTTTTATTTAAAAAGTCGAAAAAAGTCTTACAAAGTCGGAAAAACTCGGAGTAATTCCAAAATTTCGGACTCTTCCAGAAGAGTTATTCAGTGTTAATAAATCTTGCAACGTTTATGGGTACTAAAAGAAATATATTAAAAGTTATTAATACTACGAAAGTGTAATAAAGGGGAAAAAAATATAACTAATACTTACCCGGTTTTCCGTTTAAGAATTTGAAACTTTCTTCTTTGTTTAAAAAAAGGTTACCGTTACTGTCGATCAATATTATAAACTTTGTTTCTTCAATTTTTGATAATTATTATTAAAATCTATTATATCACAACGTTATTTGCCAATTTTTATTTTATTGTACTTTTATTACATAAATATATTTATAAATTAAGTAAAAATTAAAACAGATGATCTAATTAGCTTTTGACAGGTTGAGTCAGTGTTGCCAGAGAAAAAGTCAATCTTTCGTCCTTAAAGCCTCCTCTACACTACTCGCGAAGTTCCTCGGCGAAGTACTCGGCCGAAGTTGACTGAAGTCCGCGGTGCTACACTACACACTCGTTCAACTTCGCGAGGAGCGCATTCGTGTAGCGTTACCGGTATCCTGCGGACGTTTATTATAATGGACGCTCAAGTAGCAGCTGCCGTAGCAATGTGCTCTCTAGCGTATTATAACTACGTGCATACTTATCTCACGAAGAAGACTAAAAAGAAAAGAAGAAAAAGAAGATGGTGGATGATCGCAATGCATCGGAACAGAACTAGGTAGGTAATATTTATTTAAATAATTAGGATTTCTAATAAGTTAAAGTACATTACATGGCAAGTTAATTAACTGTATTTTTTTTTACAGACGTACTATGGAACAACAATTTCTTGAACTCATACAAGAACCATCAGGAGAATTTGAAAATTTAATTTTTTTTTTTTGACGATTTTAATTTATTACTTTCTAAAGTCGAACCCTTAATCGCTAAACGAGACACTCATTTAAGAGAAGCTATACCTGCTAAGATTCGATTATCAATCACCTTGAGGTTTTTGGCAAGTGGTGACAGCTATAGATCTATGCACTATTTATTTAAAATTTCAAGCCAGTTGATTTCAAAAATTGTAGTCGAAGTCTGTGAAGCTTTGAACGAGGAACTCAAGGATGAAATAAAGGTAAAATTTTAATATTTATGACATATATTTATTAAAAGTTTAGGTATGTACAATTACAAAAATATCAATGAGAATAAGAATAATTTTATACATTACGAGTCATTATATGCCTGATATATTAAATCACTCTGATGTGTATTATCTTCTGGACAATCAGATTGAGTTTGGGTCTCTGGTATATGCAAAATATATTGAACATCGTTAGATTGATCTGATTGAGGCTGCTTATAGCGTTGATAAACTGATTGACTTTGGGTGTCTGGTGCAATAATTTCATCACTTATAACACGTATCTTTGAAGAGCGTTGATGAGCAGTGATTTCGCTTGGTTGTTGGAAGTATGTCGGTTGACATTCACTGGACTCATTAGATAATGTTATATATGTATCAGGTGGCTCTGAAAACGATGAGTGTGGTCTAGGAGATAATGTTGTAACATTATAATGAACTGCATTATTCGCAGATAAAGGACGCTTTCTAGAAGATAGTGATGTAGTTAACGGACTATAATATGGCGTAGACTTAGGTGTAGAAGTACGAAACGATTCACCTGATGGAGATCTTTCAAAACGTGATTTCCGAAATAGAGCATGTATATCGAACATTATATCGTCCCTTTCATGTTCAGGTAACCTCTTCAGTTTTTTGGCAATTAGTTTGCCGAATACGTCGCACTCGTCCTCAACTGCGCTGCTATCCTTTGAAGGATTATTTATCACTTTATTTAAGTTATTGAAGGCTTCTGTCATCTGCCTACTGGCAACTTGCAATTCCGGTGGGTTGTCACGCCGTCGGATGGTGTGTCTATTTTTTGGGGGCTCTGGTTCTTTTGGAGTTGGAGAAGCAATTGGTACATCCTCTGAAGCGTTGGTTGATTCTTCCTGAATCGAATCAATTCCATGATCCTGAAATAAAAATAGCAAAGGTTTAAATGTATATATCACGACCTATTTAATAATAAATCTTTATTTAATCCAATCCAAATTTGTGAGTGTATATGGGTTCTGTATACTATATGCATTTGAGTGCGCGTATATGCAGGAGTACTGTATGTGTATGTAGGAGTGTGAGTGTATGTCTCTGTATTTTATGAAAAATACATGAGTGCTACAATTAATCGGCTTTTTAATTATTTATATACAATTTGAGTGTCAGCTTTTAATGAAATTGACCGTGTCTTTTTACATATTATTTGATGATAATATTTTTTATATAATATACTTTTTATTTACAGATGCCGTGCAATGAGCAGCAGTGGTTGGAAGTTGAAAACGGATTCAAGGAGAATTTTCCACATGCCCTTGGCGCAATGGATGGAAAGCATATTGTTATACAATGTCCGGTTAACTCTGGTTCTGAGTACTTTAATTATAAAAAGACGTTTAGTTTAGTACTTTTAGCTTTAGTCGACAGTAACTATAACATTATGTATGCTGACATTGGTAGTCAAGGTAGGATCAGTGATGGAGGTGTACTTAAAAATTCTTCGTTATGGCAAAAAATTGCATCTAACGGGCTTAATCTTCCTAAGCCAAGTCCATTATCCGGAACGGATCATGTCGAAATTCCCTACGTTTTTTTGACAGATGGAGCATTTGCTTTACATAATAATATAATGAAACCATATCCTGGCAACCATGATATCAATTCACCGAAAAGGATTTTCAATATGCGCTTGTCAAAATCTCGAGTAATAGTTGAGAATGTGTTTGGTATTTTAGCATCCAGGTTTAGAATATTCAGAAAGCCAATTGATTTGGATATTCATAATATCCCAATTATTACAATGACATGTCTCTTATTGCATAACTTTCTCAGAAAAAGTAATAAATCATCCCTTATATATATGCCTCCTGGTACTGTAGATATGTATGATGATAATGGAGTTTTAATTCAACCCGGGTCTTGGCGGGCAGACTTTGATAATAACTGTGCTTTGAGTGATATTACACAAGTACCACGCAGATCACCATTATCTGCCGTTCAGATAAGGGATTACTTTACAAATTATTTTCAATGTTTATAAATAAACACAACGAATGTAGGGTCATTTCGCCTGTTCGTTACCACATTAACTACATACTTTTTATATTAAAACTAATGCAGAGACATTATTATGTTCTCCTTAAAGCAAGCAACTGCACTAAATGGACGCAAACTGGCGAATCGACCTTACTGTAATCTGTACTTTAGTAATAATAAAACAAGTTATTGATAATAAAAAACTTACCGTGGTTATTGTTTGTTTACATTTATACACGTACCCCAAAAAGCTGTTCATGAAATCAAAGGCGAACCAAACTGGACGATAAACATCATCTGCGCCGGCACCACTTTTTAAGGAAGCTTCCATTTTTCTGTAGTAGCCCCTGTATGTCGCAAAAAGTGAATCCTTTTTTTTCTTCAATTCTTCAACTGGTATTTCCAAAACGTCCCGAATACGCACCCAAGCATCATTTACTTTTTTCTTGTCCTTATGACCTTTCCCACTGGGGTCCCAAATAAAAGGCTCTGCTTGAAGTATTTCAAGGAACAACATAGTTTGCTCCTGTGACCACTGTATGCCGCTCATAATAGAGTCTCACACGCACATCAATGAAAAAATCTATTAAACACACGTGCGTTCACAACGGCGTCTTGACGCGTACTGAAGTCGGCCGAGTAGTGTATAGAGGTACTAAGAGCATGTGTCAGAGGCCTAGTAGCATATCAAAGCAGTCAAGAATAACGACGTTAATAAGTCGGCGATTGCTAAACATCTACAGCTGTAGTCGGGCCGTAATCACTGGATGGAATTTCATAGGCCACGCGTATTTTCGACAGAACGCCATATTACATTCCACGGCTAGTGAAAGAAGCCATTGAAATCAAAAAACATCCAAATTTCAACCGGGAAGACGCACGTAGTACGTCCTTGATAAGTTTTCTTGGCACGTATTGATTTTTGAAAAGCTGTATATTTTGGAAACGATGATCGATTTGATCTTTCAAATGGCATTCAACTCAATTTAAATATTGCTTTAGCTAAAAAATCGGTAGGTTTAAAAATTTCGAAGCAATGTCAAAAAAACATTTTCGTCTATGATAGATCCCAAACAAATTTACCGATTTTTATCCAATTAACGGTACTTGGCGCAGTTTTTAAAGGAGAAACGATGATAAGATTTTGAAGTCAATCGGTATATTAGCCTGAAAGTTATTTCCAAAATATTAAGTAACTTTGCTAAAGAAAACGTAATTTTAATATTTGAAAAGTTGTAACCTTTGAAAATAAGGTTCGGTTTTGATTTTTAAAAGGGCATTCGACGTAATTTTTATAGTATTAAAATATCGTAGAATACCAAAAAATAATTGGTTGAAATATTTCGAAGTTATGTCGAAAAAACACTTTTTTCAAAATTTTCGTCAACGATTACTTCCAAACGAATAAACTGATTTTGAGGCAATTTATGCATTAGATGTATTTTTTTGAGGAATAGTTTTTGTACTCAATCGGTACATTAATCTAGAAGTTATTAAAAAAAAATTGTTTCGTCACAATTTGTTTAGGGTATTTTCAAAATTTCTCAAAATCTCTTAGGCCCATTTGGTACAAAATTTCAGGAAGTATAAGTTGAGCGGAATCCAATCGAATGCCACCAACCGCGTTTCAATCGGTCCAGGCGTTCAAAACTTATGAGTTGTTGACACACACACACTCACACACACACACTCACACACACACACTCACACACACACATACATACAGACATACTGACGTCATCGCGAAAATAGTCGAAAATGGTTCCTAAGCCCACAAAACGCGGACATATGGTGAAAACTCCATTTTTGAAAATCGGAGCAAAATCAGTAACCTTCCTATCTACATACGTAGTGGGAAGTTAAAAAGTACAAGTGTTTTAATAGATTAATATTGTATTAAACTGGAGTGAATGAAAATGAATTAAACAAAATAAAACTACCACGCCAAAGCTTAAACCTAAAAGTGCGATATTTTTTTAGTAAAATGTACCACTAAAGGGCACAGATCGTCGCCTAGTGTAGCTTTGTAGCATTTTTACTCGTTATTTGACCCTCCCGTTGGTCGAGTGGTTAGCGACCCTGACTACGCAATCAACGGGGCGCGGGTTCGATCCCCGACGGGGACAAGCATTTGTGTGATGAGCGTAAATGTTTGTATTTCTGGGTTTAGGTGTTTATTATATATATTCTGGTATTTATATATTATGTATTTCTATGTATTAGTATCGTTGACTAACACCCATAACACAAGCAAATATTTGCTTACTTTGGGGTTAGATCAGTAAGTGTAGTTTGTCCCGTGAATATTTATTTATTATTATTATTTATTTATTTTTATAATAGATGGCGTTAGCAGTAATAAAATTCTAATACAAAATGTATTTTCTATTTTTTTAATGTTTATGAAATAGCATTTTAATGGTAGATAATATATCTAGACATGAATTTAAACCACCACGTCAAAGCCCAAACCTTAAAGTGGGATACTTTTTCAGGAAAATGTACCACAAAAGTGCATAGAAAGTCGCCTAGTGTAGGGTTCGCTTCGCTCGCCATAACTATACTGGCTGTTGCCCAAGACTTCGTCCGCGCGGACTTCGTTTACTCCGCACAGCACCTCCCCCGTAGGTGACAGCTTGATAATATGTAGCCTATATGTTGACCCGACCTGTTAGTAATAGTCATGCAAAATTTGAAATAAATCCATGTAGTACTTTTTGAGTTTACCCCGGACATAGGAGTAGTGTAGAGGAGGCTTTAAGGACGAAAGATTGACTTTTTCTCTGGCAACACTGACTCAACCTGTCAAAAGCTAATTAAATCATCTGTTTTAATTTTTACTTAATTTATAAATATATTTATGTAATAAAAGTACAATAAAATAAAAATTGGCAAATAACGTTGTGATATAATAGATTTTAATAATAATTATCAAAAATTGAAGAAACAAAGTTTATAATATTGACCGACAGTAACGGTAACCTTTTTTTAAACAAAGAAGAAAGTTTCAAATTCTTAAACGGAAAACCGGGTAAGTATTAGTTATATTTTTTCCCCCTTTATTACACTTTCGTAGTATTAATAACTTTTAATATATTTCTTTTAGTACCCATAAACGTTGCAAGATTTATTAACACTGAATAACTCTTCTGGAAGAGTCCGAAATTTTGGAATTACTCCGAGTTTTTCCGACTTTGTAAGACTTTTTTCGACTTTTTAAATAAAAATAAACATTCATAAACTGTTACTTTCACTTTGTAAGTTATTTACCTACTTTTATCCGAGAAATTTTTTCCACAAGGGGATGTTTTCTAAAATATGATAATGACAAAACAGGAAGGTGGCTATCGGAGGTTGGGCTGACATATTTGGCCTTTATTACTAGGAGATTCGCAGTGTTTGATAATGGAACTAGAAAGTGGCCATGGAATTCCGTACTAAACAAAATAAGCCCATTGAGTTGGCCTTATGCATTGATATAAAAAAACCTTATGTGATATATTTTAACATACACTCTGAATCAGAATGAAATTCCAGGTTTACGTAATGGAGCTAGAGGCCATGGGAGCTTTGCAATAAAACTTAAGCTCATGAAGTAAGGAACCGTGGTAACCTTAACCTGATGCTGCAAGATCTCCTTTTGTGGATCTTTTTTGTTTTACTGTCGATAGGGAAGCGCTTGACCACGATCTCGCCTGATGGTAAGTTAATGTGCGGCCTAAGATGGAACGCGCTTCCCTAAAAGGTACCTGTTCACTCTTCTCTTGAAGATCCCCAGGTTATACCCGTTGGGGAACAGACTCAGGTAGCATATTCCAGTCCCTTGCGGTTCGGATTAAGAATGTCGAATCGAACCGCTTTGTCCGGGTACGTGGAACGTCCACCATATCGCGATGCCTAGTATCTGTGCGCCTCGACGATTGATAGAAAAAACAGGGATGGCGGAATTAAGTCGTGCAATTCCGCAGCGCACTGATGTATGTAATGTATCCGATAAAAGACCGATAAACTAGCCACTCTGCGGCGATGAGCGAGGCTCTGGAGTTTTTTGCCTACCAGATCATCGTCGTTTATGAGCCTCTTGGCACGCCTCTCTATCGCCTCAAGCGTCTCCAGCTGGTATTTGTCGGATCCATCCCAGAGGTGAGAGCAATATTCCATGCACGAACGGACTTGTGCTTGATAAAGATTGAGCAACTGTCCCGGGCTGAAATACTGTCATACCTCGGCCAGAATAGCAAGCTTTTTTGAGGGAACTTGGTCATCAGGTCCTTTCATATTTTACTCTTAAAATGATACATATGTAGCAGAATAGCGGTTTGAGGATGTGTCAAGGTTTATCAAGTTTTTAATTTTATTATATCACTAACTGTTGCCAACGACTTCGTCCGCGCGGACGTCGTTTAGTCCACACAGCTCCTCCCCCGTAGGTGATAGCGTGATAATATGTAGCCTACATGTTGACCCGACCTGTTAGTAATATTCATGCAAAATTTGAAATAAATCCATGCAGTACTTTTTGAGTTTACCCCGGACATACATACAAACAGACAAAAATTCTAAAAACTATATTTTTGGCTTCGATATCGATTGTAGATCACGCCCCAAGTATTCTTTAAAAAAAATATTCAATGTACAGTTTTGACTTTCCTACGATTTTATTATATGTAATGTATAGATAGGATAGCAGACGGCTCTCTTAATGAAAACGACATCGTCTATAGAAAAATAGAAATACATAATTTGTGTTCATTATGCATTTCTATTTTTCAGGCGAGCATGTAATATATGCATACCACATGCATGAGTTACTTAAACCACCCAAACTAAACCAAGACAATGATAACTGCTGACGCTATTACATCAAGGTAAGATGGTGGTATTAAGCGGTGGTGAGGCGTTGCAGGATCTTACACGTTTTGTAATAAACCTAGTAGTTACACATTCGGCTATTTACTCAACTTTTACGAACTATCTGGCAGAATAGCAGGTGTACTCTTAAAAGACCCCCTTTAATACGATAAGTGATAAGGAATAACACGGTATAACAGATGAGGGGAATTATGAATGTATAGAAAGACAAATGTCTGGATTGTGATGCATGGCACTCGGATCTTTATACGGACCCCGTTAGGGATCTAGTAATCTGTTTAAGAATCTTCCTTAGAAGAAACATAGATTTTGTCTTCTAAGATAGCAAACAAGCGGATGGGTCTCTTGATAGAGTCAAACATCGCCTAGAGACACCAAAGATGTTAATGATGAGTTGCTATCTTGTGACAAGGTCTAATTCCACACGCATAAGTTTACCAGCTACATTACCCTCCAAACCAAAATACGACAGTGACAAGCACTGTCGCTATTGCGGCAGGAATTGCTAAGGCGGAATGCATTGTTTCGCCCGGGTACCAGACCCGGGCGAGACAATGCAGAACCCTGCCACCTAGTAGCCACGATGGCAGTGACTCGCATAGCCAAACGGTCGCCTTTTACAACCTGCCTGGTAGAATGGCAGTTGGTCTATCCTTCAAAGGAGACCGGGGCCAACAAGGGGAATTCTTCTAGCAGACTTATAAAAAATTGCACATGCTTTCTACTTTTAATTCATAAGGACAAATAAAATTTCAATTAATATGAAATACTGACGAATTTATTACATTTTCACAAGTGTACATAAATGTATGACAAGAAACATCAGGACCCCTTGTAGGTTGTTAGAATGTGCCAAACACAAATAGAAGTCACCATGATAAATGGGAATGCTGGTTGACGACATAGGTAGTGAGCCTCTTCGCTTATTTCTTGCAACAGCCGACTGCTTCATGTATTCATAATATGAAGTATAAGCAGGTACATATACCAATATCCCATACTTATATTAGCACACCATCACCAAAATCCGAGTTACTATTGAAATTCCAAAATTGTTCTGAAATCACAGTTTTATGTTTTGGTAATTTAATTCGCGTATGTGTGGATTGAATGTAGAGCACCTAAATTATGAATATGTCAGCTATTTAGCAAAAGCTCTCAAACAATTGTGAAATTAAGCTCCCGATCTGTAAAGAAAAAACACAGATATATCACTTTTTATGTGCTTACTCAATCCTCAGAGGACCACCCAAATCTATGAATGTAATGAGTATACACTTAAAGATTTGTATTATATTTTGTGAAAGTTTTATTATTTAGCTTTAATTCATTAACCTGTAGTCTGAAACCCTTTATTATTTTTTTGTTTAAATTAGGTACAATAAAGTCCCTTAAAAATTTCAAGGTCACAAGTTTTGTAATTCAGAAATTATAGACATCACAAGTTTCAAAGGTTTTCGGGTGGCGAATGCAGTTAAATGTGACACCCGGAATGAACTTTCCTCTGACGTTTCTTCTCATTTCTAGGACCTTTGTGTTATAACTTATAATCGTATCAACACTGAGTTATCCACTACTCACTTTCTCGACATTGTTATACAATAATTATAATAATTAAATACTTGTTAACTCTAGATTACAATCAAACCAAAGCGATACTTAAAATACCTATGTAAATTTATTGTCCTCATAAAAAAGTACATTTTAATAAATATTAAGTCACAAAGGTAAACATAAAAATTAAATTATAAAACACTACCATTGTATCTACCAGGCAGGTTGTAAAAGGCGACCGAGTGGCTATGCGTGTCACTACCATCGTGACTACTATGTGGTAGAGTTCTGCATCGGCTCGACCGGGTCTGGTACCACCGCCTTACCTATTCCTGCCGCAATAGCGTCAGTGCTAGTCACTGTCGTGTTCCGGTTTGGAGGGTAAAGTAGCCGGTAAACTTATGCATGTGGCATTAGACCTCGCCACAAGATAGCAACGCACCATTAACATCTTTGGTGTCTATAGGCGATGGTTGACTCTTTCCATCAGATGGACCATCTGCTTGTTTGCTATCTTATAATATAAAAAAAATGTATATTTTTTTATTATCGATAGGGAAGAGCTTGACCACAATCTCGCCTGATGGTAAGCTACGATGCAGCCTAAGATGTAACTTGCTTCCCTAGAAGGTATCTGTTCACTCTTAAGGCGATAGGTAATGCCAAACTACGAAATAGACACCTCTTTGAAAGCCTACTACTGCTAACCGGTTGGTCCAATAATTTAAAAAAATATGCATTATACGTATAATTAAGTTTAAATTTTAAGTTCGTTTTTCAAATTTTATTGTTATTTTTGACGAAAAAAAAATCGAATATCTTTCTTATTTTTACGCAAAAATTACGTAACGTACGTACGCTTATAACTTCCAAACTACTGTAACGATTTTGATGATTTTTTCTTTTTATTACAGACAATTTATTGCTTTATAAAATTTAAGTTCAAAATTTTACAAAATCATTATAGTGTGCTATTAAATCAATAAAAACCTTATTATTTAATTCTCGGACAGCGCTTGCGTCGTAAGTCAGTCTCCCGGTAGCGTTCATACGGGGAGGCTGTGTCGCATGTTAGCATGCTCCGCTCTCCATATTCGAGTCAAAGAGTAATAGTACAGATAGAACGTTTGGCACAATAGTAAGGTTGTGCCGTTTGGAAATTGAACATTTCGTTTACGCTTGGATGTTTTTTTTATAGTAGATAATGAGCTTGGTCCGAGAAGGCTGTTTTTTTACAGATGTTGTTCTTATGATATAGACAAGAAATAAGAAAGGGTTTTTTTAAATTCATCCTCTAAGATGGTAAAATAGGGGGTGAAAGTTTGTATGAAACTCTGTCATTTTTGAGTTGTAATGAATGATATGCCGTAATTAAATTATCCTTTAATTAAATACAATTAAATTTAATATTTTTTTGAATTCTAGCCCATAGAGAGGTAAAAAGAGGCTTTAAAGTTTGTATCAAAAATGAAGTGTTTATTTATTGCATTACTATAAAATCTAAATTATTTTAATTTAGTATTTCTGATTTTTAATACAATTCAGAAGTACGAATTTTCGGATTTTTTTAGTACTTATGCTCTTCAATCGAAATTGAAGAAACATGCATGTAATGTTCGAAGTTTCATCCATTAAAGGAGTAAAAGTGTGTTTACAATTTATATGAAAAATCAAACGTTTATGGTCAAAATAATTTGAAATTCGGCACTTATGTTCTTCAACACAATTTAAGAATCATATATTTGGGGATTTTTTAAATTTCATTCCTTAAAGGGTAAAAAAAGCATTGATGTTTGTATAAAAAATAGATTGTTTATTGTAGAATATTGTAGAAATTATTTAAAACTTAGTATTTATAATTTTTAATACAATTAAATGAATACGAGTTTAAGGTTTTCAAATGTTATCTCTTCAAAGGATGAAAAAAGTGGTAAAGTTTGTAGAAAAAATAAAATATGTTCAATCAAAATCTCGTCAAATTTATTAGTCACGTTCTTTAATTCAATTAAATAAACGTGCATGTAAGGATGCTGTGAGTTTTATCTCTTAAAGAGGTAAAAGAGGATATTAAAAAGGCTGAAAGCTAGTACTTTATAAATGATTTTGTTTGCGAGTAGACGCTGAATAATATTTTTAGACTATTCATGTACTTACCTACGTTTACGCTTGAATGTTTTATTAGCTATAGATAGATAAGTATTGTGTCAATATTTTGTATAAATGTACAAAAATAAAAAAAACATATAAACAACGAAGATAATTCAAGCAAGCGAATAAAAAGCAAAACTCTAAAGAAAAAAAATACAGTAGCAGTCGTGGGACTGCCGATAGAAGTGAAAACGGAACTATTAAGTTGAGAGTAACTAAAACTATATGCAAAACATAGCTATAGATATACTATTATCATTAGCATGTCGGTGACGCGAACCGAGGATTTTACCCTCCACCAAAACGCTCAACGCGCCTAAAGAAGTTTTCACTTCAAAAATAAAAACTGGTACTATTTGAAGGTAGTAAGGACTTCGCAACTAAAAATAAATAAATAAAATATATTATACATACAAATGGTCTAAATAAACCAACTTATTTAGTACTTTCCTATAAAAACATTAAATTAAATTATATCTCTACTTTTCTCTTACGTGATTTTGAAACAAAAACTAAGAAGCTAGTTAAAGTTTTAAAATATTATTCAAGAGATTACATTTTACAAAATCAAATTTTGAAAGGCTTTGTTGAATATTAATTGTTGATTGTATGTATTAAAATAAAGTGCTACACGGGATGTATTGTATATTACAACACTTTCAAAGAAATAGGATACGTAACTGTTATTATTGTGTAAATTATTATATGATTTTTTGTCGATTTTCGGTATATTTTTTTCTTTAGATATTTATCGTTTTTGTAAAATGAATGTATATGTAATCGATAAATGAGCGATTACTGTTTATTGGTTTTGAGTTTGACAACATTCAGTCGATTCACGATGATAAAAGTTCATATAAGTGAACGAAAATGTTAAAATGTAGGTATCTGCATCAACTGTAAATACTCTTTGACTTTGGAGCACGCCAGCGCGAGAAATAATATTTGCGCCGCTCCTGTTAGAAACTCAAGGTCGTTCGCAGCTGTAATCGCCTTAATTGCTATATAAATAGATAAACCCAAATAAACAGGAAGGCGCTGGTATCTAATACAGATTTTATACCTATTACAGATGCTAACGACTTAAATATATTTAGTTAAAAAAAGTTTAGCTTATTAATTTAGTATGTTAATATTGTCAGTGTGTTGTTTTTCAATAAAGATTATTATTATTACTATAATATTATGTATCTTTAACTAAGTTGAAGTAAAATTTATTTCATTAACTGCAGTAGGGCGATATTTAGCTCTGGGCGATAGTTGACAATCCAAAATAGAAAAATATACTTATCCCACAAACTACTCAACACTTTATATTATGAGATAGTACATTTCCACTTTACATATTATGGGTTCTTTCTTTCCTACAAAACCTGAAAAGTGGAGAATTAAGGTCTTCCTCCACATAATAATAATAATGGCAGTGTTAGGAACAGCATGTATTGTGAGGTTTCTTTCTCTGTTACTCTGACCAGCGGCGGCATAGGTGCAAGGCTAATCGGAAACTATTTGAATTTCGAATGTTATATTTTTAAAACGTTGCAACCTTCTTAGTAACATAAAAAAACAATTGGCGGGAAATGATTTGTCAATTGTTTTTTTATCACATATCAAAGTTCTACGTACGAAACGAAAATGGAATTAAGTCGAAAAGATTTTAGAGCGATGATTTTTTATGATTTTAAAAGTTCTCTTTCTCCGCAAGACTGTGCCGCTCGTCTTCAAAATGCTTTTGGGAGAGAAGCACCTTGTTTGAGCACCGTGAGGCGATCGTTTGCTGAATTTGAGAGAGGTCGAGTTTCTTTACATGACGAATTTCGTGAAGTGCGCCCTTCAACTGCCGTCAACGAAATTATGTGACTACTGTTAAGCGGTTAATTGAAGAAAACCTCGGATTACCTATGAGACAATTCGAGGACTATTAGGGATTGGTATGAGCCAAATTCAGAAAATTTTACACGAAGAATTGAATGTTGCATTATTTTTGTTTTATTTTTATTAAAACGTAGCAACCTTCTTAGTAATAAAAAAACAATTGGCGGGAAATGATTTGTCAATTGTTTTTTATCACACATCAAAGTTCTACGTACGCAATGAATTTGGAATTAAGTCGAAAAGATTTTAGAGCGATGATTTTTTATGATTTTAAAAGTTCTCTTTCTCCGCAAGACTGTGCCGCTCGTCTTCAAAATGCTTTTAAGAGAGAAGCACCTTGTTGAGCACCGTGAGGCGATGGTTTGCTGAATTTGAAAGGGGTCGAGTTTCTTTACATGACGAATTTCGTGAAGGGCGGCCTTCAACTGCCGTCAACGAAATTATGTGGCTACTGTTAAGTTGTTAATTGAAGAAAACCCCTGGATTACCTATGACACAATTCGAAGACAATTGGGGATTGGTATGAGCCAAATTCAGAAAATTTTACACGAAAAATTGAAAGTTCGGAAACTTTGTTGTCGTTGGATCCCTCATGTACCTATTGACAGCGGAGCAGAAGCGGGCTCGCGTGGAATGGTGCTCACAGATGCTACTGAAGTACGACCACGGACATTCTAATGCTGTTTATGACATTGTCACAGGAGACGAAACGTGGATTTATTGTGTTGAACCCGAAAAAAATAGCAATCTTGTAAATGGGTGTTTGAAAATGAGAACAAGCCAACAAAAGTGAGACAGGCGAGAAACGTTGGTAAAAAATGATCGCGTTTTTTTCTCAGCTACGGGTCCCATCTATACAATTCCACTTTAAGATCAAAAGAGTGTTAAAGAGTGGGGGTCATTGGCCAGAAGCGTGCTCGTCGCGACCCCTGCCAGTCCACTGGACTGCAATTCTGGCCCGAATAAGTACCGCAGTGCGGATTAGGGCGTCCCCTGGAGGCGACGCGTACCGATCCGCCCCCGTCGGTACGAAAAGCGGCGGATGCGGCGATGGGGGCCGCCACCCATCACGCCAGGCCCGAATAGGCGAGTCGAGGGGAGCAGAGTGCCAAATAGGCACGTGGAATGTGAGAGGTGGGTTGGAAGGTAAGATGCATGAATTGATAGATGTAATGAATGAGAGATGCCTAGATGTTTTGTGTGTAACAGAGACTAAACGTAAAGGTAGTGAAACCACTGATCTCCCCGGTGGCATGATGGCTCTGTGGTCTGGTGTGCCCCAGAGCGATCATGCTGGCGCCGGAGTAGGTATTCTTCTATCGTCACGCTTAGTCTCTGGTCTGAAAGATTATGGGATGGCTGGCTCGAGACTTCTCTGGGTCCGGATCAAACTAGGAATCACGAGAGTCTTTTTGGTCGCATTATATGCACCGGTAAGCTCTTCGTCGCCCAGTGACCTGGAAAAGTTTTGGGATTCTGTAAGGGATGTTCTGGATATGGTTGATGACAATGAAAGAGTCATTTTGTGTGGTGATTTGAATGGATGGGTCGGGACTAAGCGGCCTGGTTTCGATGCCGTTCTTGGTCCGTATGGTGACAGTAGAGTGAACAACGCCGGTAAGCACATTGTGGATTTATGCATGGAAAGGAATCTTCTTGTGGCTAACACAATATTCCCTCATAAGGACATACATTTGTATACATGGAGAAGGAATGACCAAAAGAGTGTGATAGATCTGATTTTGATTGATAGTAGACTCCGCAGTTGTTTAATGGATACGCGCGCCTACAGAGGTCCCAATCTGGAAACGGACCACTATTTGGTAATAAGCCGATATAGGGGTCTGTTTAAGAAGTGGAGACATTGGCGACAACGGGTTCCATTCGGAGAGCTTGAAAGGATAAAGAGCGAAAAGTTGCAAGACCCGAGTATAAGGAGTATGTATGAGATTCAGGTTCGAGATAGGTTGGCGAAAGTGAACCTACCGGACTTGGATGTAGACGAATGTTGGAAAGTTTTGAAAGATAGTATGATAGTAGCCGCGAAAGAAGTATGTGGTATTGCAAAACTGTGCAAGTCAATGGAAGGAGATGCATGGTGGGATGATGAAGTGAAAGCTGCGATTGAGAGAAAGAAGAAAGCATGGCTAGACTATGTATCATGTTTGCAAGCGAATGATGGTATGAAAGACAAGAAGAAAGAATTGTATCGTTGTTGTAAGAATGCCACCAAAACCTTAGTGAAAGAAAAGCGTGAAAGAGAATGTTTGAAAGCGGAAGAGAGACTGGCGAACAACTTCGAGGCAAACACTAAACTTTTTTGGAGGGAGGTGAAGAAGTCTAGGAGTTGTTCGGCATCCTCTAGAATGAATAGGATTAAATCTAAGGATGGTGACATTCTTACAAGCACAGAAAGCGTGTTAAAACGATGGAGTGAATATTTTGGAGATATGTATGATGCTGTTCAGGACGCTGCCTCCGTCTCTGACTCAGTAAATGACTCAGAGACGGTGGAAGCGTGCCAGGACATTACTATGCAAGAGATCGTATGGGCGATAAGAAGTATCCTGCCGTCTGGGACTCTTTTTGGGTCCTCTGCAATACATGTTGGAGGACCGGTAGAGTACCCGAAGACTGGCGGCGCGCGGTCATCGTGCCCTTGTATAAAGGCAAGGGCTCACGTATAGACTGCAATAGCTATAGGGCTATCAGTTTGATCAGCTTAGCATCGAAGGTGTATGGTAAGATCATTGAAAGGAGAATGCAAGGGAAGTCCGAGGGAATGTTGTGGGAGGCACAAGGGGGTTTCAGATCTGGAAGAGGATGTATGGATCAAGTTTTCTCACTCCGCAACATCGTAGAGAAGCATCTGGCTGTCGGCCAGAAGGTTTTCTGCGGTTTTGTGGATTTGGAGAAAGCGTTTGATAGAGTTGTGCGAAAGAAACTTTGGGACATTTTACCCAGTTATGGGATAGATGGGCGTCTGCTGCGTGCTTTGCAATCCATGTACTGGGATTCAAGTTTTCTCACTCCGCAACATCGTAGAGAAGCATCTGGCTGTCGGCCAGAAGGTTTTCTGCGGTTTTGTGGATTTGGAGAAAGCGTTTGATAGAGTTGTGCGAAAGAAACTTTGGGACATTTTACCCAGTTATGGGATAGATGGGCGTCTGCTGCGTGCTTTGCAATCCATGTACTGGGATTGCAAAGCATGTGTGCGGGTGGACGGCAACATATCGCCCTGGTTCGATGTCAATATCGGCGTCAAGCAGGGTTGTGTGTTGTCAGCTCGTCTGTTTATTCTATATCTGGATAAGTGTCTCCAAAGATTGAGGTCATTGAATGTGGGAATGCGCATGAGTGATCTAGTGGTGAACTGCCTGCTTTATGCAGATGACGCTGTACTTTTAGGCTTAACTCCATCTGAGCTGCAAACACTGGTCACAGTTATGAATGAGGATTGTAAGAGTATGGGCTTACATTTGAATGCGAAGAAAACTAAAGTTTTGGTATTTGAAAGAGAAACAACCAGAACGGATGTAAGAGTTGTGGTCGATGATGTAGTGCTGGAGCAAGTGGATGAGTTTGTATATCTTGGATGTGCTTTTAGCAGGGATGGAAGGTACACCGCTGATGTTGAAAGAAGAGTGTGTGCAGGGAACAGAGTGAATGGAGCGTTAGGGAGATTACTTAATAGCACAATTTTAAGTCAGGGTGCCCGTCTAGCCCTGCATAATCATGTGCTTATCCCAACGCTATTGTATGGAAGTGAGAGTTGGGTATGTCAGAAAGGGCATGAAAGTAGAATCAACGCGGTCGAGATGAGGTCGCTAAGAAAAATATGTGGTGTGACACTCGCGGACCGGGTTCGTAATGCCGAAGTGAGAGAGAGGCTAGGTTTGAAAGAAAGTGTCGGTGTAAAGATGAGAAAGGGCATGCTCCGTTGGTTCGGACATGTAGAAAGAATGGTAGATGAAAGGTTAACAAAACAGATATACAACGCGAATGTGGAAGGATGTAGGTACCGGGGAAGACCAAGACTGACATACCACGATCAGATTGATCGAGTACTGTCCGAAGGTGGTGTCAAGAGTCTTCGCAACCGGCGTGTGTGTATGAAGAGAGTGATGAATGTGGAAGAAGCGAGACAAGTCTGCAAGGATCGTGATGTATGGCACTCGGTTCTCTCTGCCTACCCCGTAAGGGATCTGGCGTGAAGATATGTTGTTGTTGTTGTTGTAAGAGTGTTAATGCCGAGTTGTATTCTACTATTGGTTACCCAGTGTGTTAGAAAAAGTTCGCGAAAGACGACCCAAAAGCCGCATTCTCCTACACCATGATAACGCTTATTTACACACGGCCAACAAAACAGTCGTTTTTAAGCTTCCGAAAAAGTACATCTCGTCACTCATCCTGCGCATAGCCCCGACCTAGCTTTGGTCTAGGTGGGCGCAGGAAAATAAAACCAACAAAAAGAACATTCTTATTAAATATTATTTATTCTAAAATCGGGAAGTTCCTGGATTCACATCGATTTTCGAAATCAAAAAACGTTTTATTTAATTGACCTTCAACATTTTTAAGATTAATATTGGACTTACCGCAGGCACAAAGAATTGGCGGTTAAAACTGAGCGAATAAATTTTCGAATTTTTCTCTCAGAAAAAACCTCGGTGTTCGATTCCCGAGTCAGACAAATCAAAAATGTGTTTTTTCAATTTTATAATAAAAACAACGTTGTCCGGGATTGGAAAAGTGCCCGGTTGGTGATAGGCTCTGTCCTGCTGATTTAATCGACCGTAAGTGCATGTTGGGTGCAACAGAGAAAATCGCGCCCAAAAATTTGCACCTTTATTTATGGCGCTACAAAAAAATTAAGTCGATCAAAATTTTTTTCATTTCTCTTATACATTTTTTGTAGTGTCACAAATAAAGGTGCAAATTAGTGGGCGCGATTTTCTTTGTTGAGCCCAACATGCACTTACGGTCGACTAAATTAGCAAGGCAGCTGGTTACCTATCACGTTGTGGGACTAAGACGTATATTCGGCTAATCGTGGATGCACACGTTGTACCTCTGCCTACCTCTTCGGGGATACGGGCATGAATATACCTTTTTTTAGCTTTTTACCCTCGGGCTAAGATTGAAAATTGATCTCAATACAATATTAATCAATTAATACACTTGTACTGTTTCACAATAATCATATTGTGAAAAATCTGTAAACGGTTGACTTTGCAGGCCATCCCTGAAACTTTCCGCTAAATTAAGGTATTTTAAGCTCAAAAGAGTAAAAGCTATAAGCATAGATTTTTTCAGTTCTAAGAAATATTGATATACTACTCCGTCACTTCTCGACTTGATCATTGTTTCACGCCCTGAGTGCGTCTGTACTCATGGTCAACTACCTGCCTGTTTCTCCTATCACGACCTTATATTTCTGTCCTATAAAGTCCGTACGGTAAAGAGGAGAAAGGTCTACGTTCTGCGTCATTGTTATAAAAATATAGATCTACAACAGTTGCGAGAAGATATCAATTCGATTGATTAGTCGTCTGTAACTGGTTGCTTATAATAAACATGCTCCGATAAGAAAAGTTAGATTAAAACATGACCCTGCTCCATGGATTAATGACGACATTAAACAATTTATGAGTAGAAGAGACAAGGCCAATCGCCATTACAGGAAGTTTCCGACGGTTGAAAACCTAGCTGCTTATAAACTGTTGCGTAATAAATGTAATCAGCTGTGTCGTCATGCTAAGCGTCGCTATATACACGAAACCATTATGTCATCTGGCTCTGATTCTGGCAAGGTCTGGAACCTTTTAAGATCCCTTGGCGTTGGTCGACCATTGGCTTCTAATGAGTGTAGTATTGATTTAAATGACCTTAATGTTCACTTTTCTACTCCACCTGTAGTTCTTGACGACGTGTCTAAGGCGTCCACTATTGCTAGGTTAGCTTCCAATCCGCTTCCCTCGTGCCCTATCTTTACTTTTAAACCAGTCAACGAATCTGATGTCAAAAAACATGTAACTTCCATTTCATCTGCAGCCATTGGTAGTGACGGGGTGTGTTCGCGTATGATTGTCCCTATTCTCTCTGAACTTCTTCCGATTCTCGTTCATATATTTAATTTTTCATTAACTTCAAGTTTTTTTCCAGTTGCTTGGAAAAGGGCATATATTATTCCACTTCCAAAGATTCCAAACGCTTCTTCTCCTTTGCATTTTCGCCCAATTTCAATTCTCCCATTTCTTTCTAAGGTGCTAGAGCATATAGTTCATTCACAGCTGAGTGAGTTTCTTAGAAGGAATTGTCTTCTACATCCTCATCAGTCTGGTTTTCGACCTGGACATAGCACCGTCACTGCTCTGATCCGAGTAACCGATGACATCCGACAAGCTATTGATGATAAAAAGCTCACTTTACTTATTCTCTTAGATTTCAGCAATGCTTTCAATTCAGTTGACTTTGACGTGCTAATAAGAGTACTTGCTTCGCTTAATATATCACCTACTCTTGACTGGTTTAAATCTTATCTCCTAGGCCGATCACAAAGCGTTGTTTCTGGTGAACTCAGGTCTGACTAGGTTGACTTACAAGCAGGTGTACCACAAGGTGGAGTCCTATCACTGCTTCTATTTTCGGCGTTCATCGACACTGTTACTTCTATTATCAGATCAAATTTCCATCTTTATGCTGACGACCTACAGGTATATCGCCAATTTAGCGTCGGGAATGTAACAGAAGCAGTCAGAGAAATGAAAATCCATCTGCTTGTTGTTGTTCTTGCATTACCAACAGACACATAGACACCAAAGACGTTAATGATGTGTTGTCATCCATGAGGATAGATTGTAATGCTGCATACAAAAGTTTATTTGACTACCTTACCCTCCAAAGTGGACCATAACAGTTGTTAGCATTGAAATTATCGTAGCAGTAGTAGGTAAGGTGGTGCTACTAAACCCAGGTGAGACGTTGCAGAACTGTGCAACCACTACATGCTGTCACAGTGGTAGAGACATATTTGGTGTCTTTTACAAACTACCTAACAAATTGACTGGTTTAATCTTCAACAAGGTCCAGAAACAACATGGTGTTTAGTTTGCCCACTCTGTATTACAAACACTCATAGGCGACAATGCGAACTTTAACCAGAGGGCCTATCCACTCATCTCCTTGCAAATAAATAATGAAAGGTGTAAGATCTATATAAATATTTTTTTCCTTGTCATTTTATCTTACAATTTTGGTAAGTTCTAGTTATTAAGTATAATACTTGTGATAAAATAATTGTTACTAACTCCCTGAGATTAGTTTAATACACAGGGACTGTTAACTTACCTTTAAAATACAAAAGTTGCTTACATTCTCAATTTATTGCTAAAATAGTATGGCCAACAATTTGTTATACAGGGAAAAGATTTTTTTAGGAATTTTTAAATAAAATCAAGATCAGCACAACTGATTTTAAATATTAAAATATTCTTTTGTTTTCTTATAGGTTATGAAAAAAAATGTGTAAAAGGTTGACCCTATAGGCCATCCTTGAAACTTCCCATTAAATTAAGGTATGCTCAAAAGATTAAAAACTATAAGCATAGATTTTTTCAGTTCAAACATCTATTTTGTTAAAACGCAGGATATTGATTTTGAGTTTGATCTTTCATATGACATTCAACTCAAATTTTGAGATCTAAAATATTGCTTTATCTAAATAATCGATAGATTGAAAAATTTCGAAGCAATGTCAAAAAACATTTTTTTTTAAATTTTCGTCATTGATAAATCCCAAATAAATTGACCTATTTTGATCACATTTGATATGGATGAATGGATAAGTAACGAACTGCCAGTTACTCACGGTGTCCCCAAAGGCAGTATTTTAGGTCCTACTTTATTTTTAATTTTTATTGATGGTCTTTGCCGGACATTTTCAAATGGTAAGAGTGTTACTTACGCCGATGATACTGCCTTGTTATTCAATGGTGACACATGGAATGAAGCATTCCATTATGCGCAACAAGGTTTTAATCTTGCTGGTTATCACACAACAAATTAGCACTAAACACTTCTAAAACAAAATACATAACATTCACCATAAACAATAATAACTTGCCTTGTAATTCAGCCTATTGTTTAGTAGGACACAATTGTCTTACCTATTCCAACTGTGTCTGTCCTGAATTACAAATAACTAGCGATATAAGATATCTTGGTGTCATTCTGGATAGTAATTTGAACTTTTATCCCCACATTAATCTTTTAACTTCCCGAATTCGCAAGTTAATATATATTTTTAAAAACCTTTGTCACATTGCAGACAGTAAAACACTAAAAACTACTTACTTTGCCCTATGTCAATCACTCTTAACATATTGTATAACCATCTGGGGAGGTGCTTCTAAAACCACATTGCTTAGACTGGATCACAAACACTGAATTTGAATTTGAATTTTGAATTCATGAACTTTCTCCCTCTCTTCTATCCAACAAAAGATCTTTATAAAAACTGCAAAGTACTTACAGTGTGTCAGCTTTTTGTATTACATACCATACTAAAAAAACATTCTACTTTAACTTATTTACCCTACCTAATAAGCAAACGGTAGAAAAGTAGAATTTTGCCTTTACCCTCCTACAGTACTTTCTTTTCCCATAAATTCTTTTGTTTTCTGGGCACTTATCTGTATAATAAAATTAATTCTAAAATTTCTATTTATAATCTTACCAAATATAAGTGCAAGCAAATCGTGTCACTTTGGCTCCTTGATTTATCTTATGATGAAACGGAAGAATTGATAAAAGTAATAAAATAATATGATCCTATATCTTGTACCATCTTACACAATTATATCCTAATATACTTAGTAACATTTATAATGTGTGGAATGTAAATTATATATTATGTATTGTATAAGTGTACATGTATGTGTATGTATGTGTTAAAAAAGTATCTTCACGCCCATATCCCCGAAGAGGTAAGCAGAGATACAACAAGTGCACTCACGATTAGCCGAAGATACTTGGTCCCACAAATGTGATAGGTGGCAAGCCTATCGCCAACCGGGCACTTTCCAATCCCGGGCAACTTTGTGTTTCTCAGAAAACTGAAAAAACACTTTTTTTTATGTGCCCGACCCGGAAATCGAACCCGGGACCTCACGTGGTCGACGCCAACGCTGGACCACTAGACCACAGAAGCGATTAATGTGTTAAGATAGATTTATATGTAATACATGAACACTCACATTAACAAAGATTTCACTGTGTCTGTATATTACACGCACAGTGCACACCCCTTTTCATTGATATTCTGTATACCCGTATTCACTTAATATATTCCGAAAGTATTTGATTGATGTGTTCCGAAAGCACATTTCATTGTATGTACTTCTTGATATATAATTCCATCATGAGGTGAGGGCCTGGTGATCTGTTATCACAGGGCATCCTAGTGCAGACACCACTCTCTCACAATTCATTGTTTTAGTCTATTATACTAGTAAAATAAAACTTATTGTACCTAACGATTGTGAGAGAAATAAATAAATATATTATTATTATTATTATTATACAATTAACGATATTTGGAGCAGTTTTTAAAGAAAAAAGCTGATAAGATTTTTAAGTCAATCAGTGTATGCCTTAAAAAAAGCCTGAAAGTTATTTCAAAAATATTAAGTAAATTTGCTAAAAACAATGTAATTTTAACATTTGAAAAGCTGTAACTTTTGAAAATAAGATTCGATTGTAAATTTAGAAACGGCATTCAACGTAGTATTTTTAGTACTAAAATATTGTAGAAAAACAAAAAATGATTGGTTGAAAATTTTCGAAGTCATGTTGAAAAAATACTTTCTTCAAAATATTTTGTCAAGTTTTCTCCCAAACGGTTAAACTGATTTTGATGTAATTTATGCATTAGATGTAGTTTTTTGAGAATTAGAGCTGATTAGTTTTTGTGCTCAATCAGTACATTAATCTGGAAGTTATATTAAAAAATACTGTTTCGCCAAAATTTCTGTAAAATACTGTTTCTTTCTTTCTTTAAATTTTCAGGAAGTCTAAGTTGAGTAGAATCTAATCAAACATCATGCGTTTCGTGTTTCGATCGGTCCAGCCATTCAAAAGTTATGTTTACATACACACATACACACATACACACACACACACACACACACACACACACACACACACACACACACACACACACACATACATACAGACATACTGACTTCATAAAAAATATAAAATAGTCGGAAAAGGTTCTTAGGATCTCAAAATGTGGAGAACAGTGCCTCAAGCACGAACTCCTTGCGAAAAAGTATTCGTATCGTCATCGAGAAACAAACATATGAAAAATGATCAGCGCCCCTATCGTACGTAAATGGAACTAAATTTCGAAGCACAAGCAAATTATTAAACGAAAAATAAGTTTAGACTAGGGGAAGAGATTCTGCCTTTCGGGCCGAGCACGTGTGTTTTATTATTGTCTGAAATTATTGAATAATTTTGAGTAATAATTAGTATATTAGTGTTGCATATTGTGTTGTGCTGTCTGTGTTATTCGTTTCCGTAAAGGTTTGTACATAAGCTATTAGTAAAGTCTAAGAATGGAAGTCGAAAAACCACCTGATCCTCCCGACCCTCCTGATCGTATACCATCTGAAATAGATAATACCTTCGATTACCCATCTGTACTGACTGCCCCTTTGTCTCAGTATAACGAATTAGAATCCAACATAAATAGGAAAAGATCGAGAGAGGCAGAAGAAAATGTACCATCTAAAGTTCCTCGGATAGTTATAGGGAGACAATTTTACTCCGTTCAAGATAAGCCCCCGTACCTTGTTCATGTTGTTAAAATAGAGACAGAACCTTCAGCTGGCATTTCTCTACACCCAGTCAAATTTGGCCTATTTTTGATTAAAAATAATTTCCAAAATATTTTGCAAGGCGGTGTTAAAAAAATTGGGCGTAACCGCATTTCGGTGGAATTCAAAACCCCTGAAAATGCCAACACCTTCATTACAAATCCAATTTTAATTAAAAATAACTTCGAGGCTTCAATTCCTTCTTTTAATGTTACCCGTATGGGAGTAGTAAGAGAGGTGCCAATTGATTGGACTGACACTGAAGTTAAAGAAAACATTAATGTACCAGCAGGGTGTGGTCCAATCCTTAAAGTGCGTAGGATCAACCGAAAAGTGGTAACAGATAAAGGTACAGAGTGGAGACCAACCCAGACAATAGTTGTAACATTCGATGGACAAATCCTACCTAAAAGAGTTTTTTGTTGTTATTCATCCTTAGTAGTAGAACCATATCAGTATCCCACCATACAATGTTACAACTGCTGCCGTTTTGGGCATACTAAACAACAATGCCGTTCAAAGCCTCGTTGTCTACGCTGTGGTCAAGGCCATAGTAATGAAAGTTGCCAAATCCCAGAGGAAGAAGCATCATGTATACTCTGCTCTGGTAATCACTTTGCCACTAGTAGGGTTTGCCCTGAGCTGGGTAGACAGAAGTCTATTAAACTGGCTATGACTGAAAAGTTCATATCATATGCAGAAGCAAGCAAGCTCTTCCCACCTGTAACACGTAGCTATGCAGCTGTTACAAAACAAATACAACCTGACCAAATTCTTAATAACACACCCTCTACACAATATCATTCAAAATCTCAGGCACTATTACCATCATCATCTCAACGCACCTATAGGAAAACAGTATTCCTTAAACCTAAAGGCCATACCATGACAACTCCAGGATACAACCAAGAAGCACATAAGCTAGCAATCAAAGATTACTCATTTTCTCCATCACAAAACGGTTGTGCTCTGACAGACACAATTAACACGGACTTAACTGCTAAAAATAAAATTAATACTGACCAGACTGACATAGAAATAGAAACAAATTTAAGAAACACCTTTGCCCAAATCATAGCAACCTTTATAGCATCATCTCAAACTTTACCAGACCACGTTGCAAATAACATGATTTCATTAATTAAAAGCATCCAATATGAATCCGGTAATACTTCAGTGGAATATTAGAAGTATTACCAACAAAAAACACGAATTAATACACATCTGTAATAAATACAGGTCGGCTGTGTGCTGCATAGCCGAGACCTGGTTAAAACCAAATTTTAATTTTCACCTACAGTTCTATCATTGTCTTAGAAATGATAGAACTGATGGTTATGGTGGCAGCGCTCTCTTTGTTCACAGGAGAGCTCTGTACTCTACGCTCCCAGTGCCCATTATGAATGAAAATATAAATATGGTAATTGCCAAGGTAGAAAGCATTACCTACATTTCCATCTACATTGCCCACCCAGATACCTTAAGTATCACCCAACTCAGATCCATTTTCCAAAATTTAGAAAAGCCTTTTATTATTATGGGGGATTTTAACTGTCACCATTTTAGATGGGGCTCAGACCATTGTGATAGCTTAGGGGATAACCTGGTAGACATAATAGACGACTTAAATCTATGCATTCTCAATGATGGCCAGTCCACACGTTTAGTGGGACCTGCACAGAACAAAAGCTGCGTTGACTTAACCATATGCTCTTCAGATATTGCATCACTTCTTTATTGGGATAGGCTCAACTCAACATATGGTAGTGACCACTACCCAATTATTATAAAAATGCCGCAGCATAACATACCTGACAGACAGACAGCTCCAATTTTAAAATATAAATTACCAAAGAATGTGGAAGACTGGACTTGCTATGTAGAGAAGTTAGAAAACAAAATTGATATTATAAAAAGCTCAGAAAATAACCAAAGCCTAGAGGACAGCTATAGATCATTAGTCAGTGCAATGGAATCTGTTGCAAGTGAATGCTTCCCACTTAAAAATTCGGCTAGAAAGAAAATCCCCTCTCCACCATGGTGGGACCAGGACTGCACCGCAGCTATCAAGGAGCGCAAAAACGCAGAGAGGAGATTTAATGAAAATATGAATTTAAACAATCTAATTGAATACCGTAGAATCTTAGCAAAATCTAAAAAAATCCTTCGAAAAAAAAAGGCACAAGGATGGAAACAATTCTGTTCTTCTTTGGCTCCTTCCACCCCTCCTGTAGTTGTGTGGAGAAGTATAAATAAATTCAGGACAAACTTCTCGCCAAGATCTCACTCTCCTATTTCTAAAGAGATAGGAATAAAATTCATCAACAAACTGGCTCCTCCTTATGTTCCGACTAGGGAGGATATCGAATTCCCTACTCCTCTAGCTTTTTCAGCATCTGATCCCTTGGAAGCCCCTTTCTCCTTTGCAGAATTAACTACAATTTTATCCCAGCTTCGCGATTCTACTCCAGGGGTAGATGGTATACCTTATTCTTTTCTCTGTCGTTCAGGTCCGAAATGCCAAGAATATTTCTTAGATCTTGTTAACCATATATTTGAATATGGCAATATTCCACACTCTTGGAAAACACAATTAGTCATCCCAATTCTTAAACCCGGTAAAAGTCCTGATGACCCAAACAACTTTCGCCCCATTGCTCTATCATCTACGCTACTAAAAATTTTAGAACACCTTCTTAAAAATAGGTTGGAATGGTTTGTCGAAAGCCAAAACATCCTACCAAACAGCCAATTTGGATTTCGTAAAGGACGTAGCACTATAGACAGTGTAGCAATATTAATTACAGATATTAGGATAGCTTTAAGCAATGATACTTCTGTAGTAGCAGCTTTTTTGGATGTGGGCTCTGCCTACGACAATGTACTGTTTTCCATTCTCAGGCGAAAATTGCAAGAGCTGAGAATACCTGGCAAGATAGTGCGCTGTATATGCAATCTACTTAAAACTAGAGAAGTCATCCTTAATATACCAGGAGAAAGTGCCGAATCTAGACTGACATGGAAGGGTCTTCCACAGGGATCGGTGCTAAGTCCTTTACTATATAGTATCTACACATTCAATCTGAATACATGCCTAAATAATAACTGTGCCCTACTACAATATGCAGATGATCTGGCTCTGTATGTCTCTGACCCATCTATTACTGATGCTGCTTGTTCCTTAAATATATCTTTAAATTCCCTTTCAGAATGGCTTTCAGAACATGGACTTAGCTTATCCCCAAGCAAAAGTTCCATAGTTGTTTTCACTAGGAAGAAAGTCACACCCCCAATATCAATTACAATCCAGGGTCAAGAGATAGCTGTACAGGATAATACAAAGTTTTTAGGTGTAGTTTTAGATAAAAAATTAAATGGCACTCACCACATAAACCATATTTTAAAAAAATGTGAGAGAGCTTTCCCCATTTTAAAAGCGGTGGCAGGTGTATGGTGGGGTGCTCATCCATATACTATGAAACTGCTATATAATGCCCTGATTAGAAGCATCATGGACTATGGAACCTTTCTGTTTCCCCCTTGCAATACAACAGCTCTGCATAAAATTGATTTAATCCAATCAAAATGCCTAAGAGCCATTTTGGGGTGTATGAAATCTACTCCTATTAACTTACGACGACAGTACCTAGCTGACCGATTCTTTTCAAAAATCATTCGCACAACTTCTCATCCACTTATTCTTAAAATTCAAACCCTGTTTAACATTTGCAATTCCCAAGGTATCACTTACTGGAACAATAAAGAAACACCTTTATTGATTAACAGCTACACCAAGATTACAAACTTAAATGGGAGAATAGTTCAGTCTAATAAACTCCCAATTTTCTCATTCCCATATGAGGTGTTAATATTTAAGCCCAAGGTTTATTTCAACCTCGGCATACCTAAAAACTCCCCACTAGCAAATACTTATTTTAATGCTGTAATTGAGGAGAGGTGGCCAGATTGGCATAGATTCTTTACAGATGCATCCAAGTTATCACCATCTGGATGCACTGGAGTAGGGATATACTACCAGAATTCTAAAATAAGTTTGCAATTTCAATCCCCTCCAGAATCATCTGTATTTACAGGAGAATCCATCGCTATATTAGAAGCCTGCAAATATGTGGTATCTCATAACATCTACAAAGCAGTAATTTTTACAGATTCTCTCAGCTCTCTACACACATTAACTCAAAACCCCTTTAAAAACAAACTGCATTCAAAATTAGTTCTAGAAATTAAATATGCTATATACTCTTGCTATAAGAATAATAAAACCATTCATCTTGCCTGGATCCCAAGTCATTCAGGCATTATAGGGAATGAATTCGCAGACTCCCTGGCAAAGCATTCAGTTACAAACCATGTTGATAGACTGCATTATAACCACCAATGCTATGACCTTTTAAATCGCTCTCAAAGAGACTTACTTACTGCATGGGATAGCAGGTGGAGGGAAGGTAGTGTATGTAAAGGCATACATTATGCTTCTATCCAGCCTGCAATTAAAAATAAGCCCTGGTTTTATAAATACAAAAATACACCCAAAACCATTGTCTCTGTAATCTGTAGGCTTAGACTGGGACACTGCTGTACACCTGTTTTTTTAAACAAAATCAGAGTTAGAGATAATTCACTTTGTGAATGTGGCATGGACGAAGGTACTTTGGAGCACATTTTTTTCGCATGTACAAAAAACAATGCCACCTTTCTATTATATGACAAGTTACACAAACTAAATATACCTTTACCCATAAACTTCCCTTCATTATTAACCCATTCATCCCATGATTTGCTAAAACTTCTAATTAAATTCATTGGAAAGAACAGAATCAAGTTGTGAAACTTATGCTTTATTCCTTAATAGCTTATCGTCAAAAACCATCTATGTTCTATTTAGTATATTATCTTAACATGTATTTATCTATCTGTGTTTGTTGTTACAGCTGTGAACTAACAACCCCAGCAACTACTAAGTACATTTGAAGCAACGGGAACGCGCGAATTTAATACTAGATACTGGCAGAATCATCTTCAGTAGAAAAGATGGGCATTGCCATTTAAAAGCATTGAATTGAAATTATTAAACTTTCGTATCGCAAAGGTATCGAGAAATACGTGAAACGTAACAAAATTGCGAGCATGAACGGCATTTTGAAGTATCGTATCGCAAATTTCGAAGGCTGGGTATCGAGAGGTGACGAATCTTTTTTCACTTACAATTTGCCGGTGAAAAAAGTTTCGAGTTGTTTAAAATTATTTATTACGCTCGTTTTTTTAAAAATTAAGTAGTTTTAGTTACTTCCGAATATTAATACAATCAGCGGAAAGCTAAAAAATGCAAATACCACCTATATTTCAACGTAATTCTCTATTATATTCTCATTGGAAGTTTACTTCAAGATGAAGAAAATAATAAGACGAGATTCGATGTAAGCAATTTTTATTCTCACATTTTTATTTGTGGTAATTTTTCACTGTTTACATTTATATTACAATACTGGCTGTTGCCAGTGACTTCGTCCGCGCGGACTTCGTTTACTCCACACTGCTCCTCCCCCGTAGGTGATAGCGTGATAATATGTAGCCTATATGTTGACCCGACCTGTTAGTAATATTCATGCAAAATTTTAAGTTAATCCATGCAGTACTTTTTGAGTTTACCCTGGACATACATACAGACAAACAGACATACAGACAAACAGACAAAAATTCTAAAAACTATATTTTTGGCTTCGATATCGATTGTAGATAACGCCCCAAGTATTCTTTAAAAAAATATTCAATGTACAGTTTTGACTTTCCTACGATTTTATTATATGTATAGATTATTTTTCAGAGAAGTTAGATGTAGGACTAAACAGAGAAAAATATTTGATCCTATGGATTTAAATGATACCGAATTTAAAAATAAATATTGCCTCAACAAAGAGGCTCTTACATTTCTCTGTGAGCAACTCCGCCGAAAAACTTCATTAAGACTGAGTTCCAGGATAACTTTAGAGCTTATTTCCTTAGAGGAATCTTGTTTCTGGAAGAAAGGATCCAATCTTCACTTCACATCACGAAACAAAAAACTGCACATAATAAATAAGTTACATAAAACTTCCAGGACGTACTTTTCCATGAACTTCACCATAGTTATGTACTGCATAAAGCTAGTCTAGTTTTCATTTTATAATATTTTATTTATATTTAATGGGAGGAAACAATTTAAATGTTATGTTTTCGAGAGCCCGTACGATTATAAACAAACTTCACCTTGTCTTTGTTTGCCGTTTGGTATAGTATACCTATGTGAAGTGCCAAGCGGTCGTCTCGTTCAAAAACCGTAGAACAACGTAAGATCGTTGTTAGAATGGTTTCGTCAAAATAAATTTGATTTTTCTTAGAGTAGAGAATGCATTTCTTTATTTTGTGTATTTTATTAATTAGGCTTGAGTTAGGTATGATTTTAGTTATCAATAAATATATTTCTATATGGAATATAATGAAACCAATAATATACGATTAAGTTTTTGAACGAAACTAGTACCTTCCTGCTTACATTAGGATGACGTCACTAGCGTAATCGTATCGAGGTCTCAAGAGTCGATAGAAGGTGCTTCGTGCTTCCTACTATCGTCATACTCCGTTAACGTATCGAGTCCTCGAAACGTTAACGATACGAAAACGCTTAAATTTCGTGCTTGAGGCTCTGGTGAAAACTCAATTTTCAAAAATCAGGGCAAAATCAGTAACTTCCTTATCTACATGCGTAGTGAGAAGTTGAAAATAGAAGAATTTATTAATATTTAATAATAGAAAAACAGTTTATCGTTTTTAAGGGTATTTAAATCTATATTTTTTATAACCATTAGGAATACTAGAATCAAGTTTGAACATGAATGTCCTTGATTGTGTGTCAATATGATAAAGGTAAGTAGTAACACAATTGTTAAGATACCAAATATCAGCCTAGCAGATTAAGTACTAATAGCTAAGGGTTTTTAACAGTATTATAATAATAATAAATATTGCTTGGACAAATTACACAGAGATGGTAGTTATAGGTCCAGAACCAATAATATCTCTACCCTTCAACCTGCTAAAAACTAAGATATAAGACATCACCAAGATAAAACATAAAAAACATTGAGAAATGATTACTAGTTGTAGACAAACTAAACAAGCATTTCCTGAACTGAATCCTAAACTGCTTAAACTGCCAAGAGTAGAATTAAGAAAAATATTTGGTCTGATAACAGGGCATTGCCCAATGAATAAACACATGCACGCTATGGGGTTAACTGATAGTCCCTTATGCAGGGCGTGCCTAAACCATGAAGAAACTCCACACCACATGCTGTTTGAGTGCGAGGAATTGAAGTACCTAATGGCCCAGTTTCTCAAAGGGGGCAGCACATTTAGGGAGCTGTTTGAGCATCCTTTTCAGGTGCTGGATCTTTGGAATGAGCTGGGCTGGCAAGAATAGCCACTATACCTTTACGCACAATGGCCCGTAGTGTGGCTAAGTGCAGTATAGCTCGCATTGATAGATAGATACACAAATCGATCTAACCCCAAAATAAGCAAATTGTTTGCTTGTGTTATGAGTGTTAGTTGACACTAGAAATACATATATAAATACTGTAACATACTATTAACACCCAAACTCAGAAATACAAACATATTAGCTCATCAGTAATGAACTTACAATAAATCCATTATTTGCTGAGGAAAGTTTCTTAAATCCATTTGAATGACGATTTACTTTGCCATTTAGTTATTATCTTACTTTTCCATTGCACTGCGGAACATTTTCCTGGACTTAATGTTTTTTAAATTTCGGCCACCATCAACTCCGACTAGACATTTTTCTGATAACATAAACATATACAGCAATAAGAATAACAGTGGTAAATTATTTTCCAGTAAAATAAAAACTGACGTTTGACAGTGACAAGAGGGTAAACATTGTAAACAAAGAGCGCGCAATCGCAAAAACACTACCACTGTATCCAATCAAAATTTGTAACTGCTTTACCGATATCATCTGTGTGCCTAATTTTTAGTGTGTTCAGAAATATTGAGCAAACAATGACTTAATTACATAAAGCAAGGAAATGTCTTTCTCTTGTCAAAGCTTAGTTGTCATTTAATAATGTAGCAAATATTTAAAATAATTAATATAATTATTATAATTTAATTCAAAATTATATTTAAAAATACAATGTACTTCTTGATATGACTATATTGACATCAATATTCATTACTTTTGATTATAATTGAGAATATTTTAGATTTTGTATAAAAATTGTGAAGCGGGCGGATTAAATCTGCTATAAAGTTATTTAAAAAAATATTCAATCGTATATACATTAGTAGAAAAATCAAACTAGATTTTAGAACGTATAGTTCGGGATTGGTCGAAACGAAACTCGAATGCGGTATGATTATGGTTCAGTTGATAAAACAGTTACATACCATGGCAAATCAGCAAAGTCAATAATTTCTACAATTTTTTTATTTCAAGGCGCTTATATTATTATTACTAAAATATTTTGACTGGTCCTTAGAAATATTTATGAAAAGTTTTGAATAAGTTTATTAGGTAAAAAAAATAGTTTAGTTGAAAACCTATTGACTTTCATCTCATAGTAATTGTTTACCGGCGCAATTCACCCTTACTAGAACAGGCACGCCGGTTGTGATGAGTAATATAGTTTTTCGTGCTGAGTGACGTCGTGCAGCGGCAGCCGGCAAGCGGCGCGCAGACCGCAGTTCGAACTCAGTTTGAAACGGCGAGGAGGCACGGCTAGACCCTCCTTTGCACTTATCCCGTTCGTGTTACCGCACCCTCTATCGATTTTATATATTTTCGTTTCACAATCAATTTTCTTCGAAATGGAAGCTGATAAACTTTTAGCAGGGCTTGCGAGCGGCGATAACGTAAAGCCGGAGGCTTTGATTTCAAAATTGAACATGAAACGCGATCAGGATTCTACTGATGATTTCGAACATTTGGACCGGGAAGGGAAAAAAGAAGAAGCCGGAGAGTCGTTGCAGGGTGCACACGGTGTGGCCCGCAATGTTACCCAGAACTTTCTCGACATGGAGCGTGACTTGTTCGTAGACTCGCAACGCGCACCCTCCGTGACTGAAAAAGCGGACCACATAGCTGACAAGTTCACCGACAGTGAGTCTGATGCAGACACAGCCGGCGAGTCCCCATTCCACCGCCCACAGCCGGCCAAGCCAGTGGAACACGCTGCTGAACCCTTAGTATCTATCACACCAGATCTTCCTCCAATCGTATCCGATCCTAAGCCAGTTGCATTTGATTCCTCTCCATTGCCGGCACCAACTCAAGCGTCAGTTCCTCCTAAACCAGAGCCCGTTAAAGAGATACAACCTGAAGTAGTGGCACCAACACCGATCGCCCCTAAAGTGGAAGAAGATCGTGTACCAAAGCCAGCACCAGTAGCTCCCAGCCCGAAGCCTGTAGTAGTTCCTAGCCCGAAACCTGAAGTGGTCACCAGCCCGAAGCCTGAAGTAGTCCCCGCGAGCCAGCCTGAGCCCAAGTCAGAGTCTCCGCGCGCGCCCATCGCACACGTCATCGAGGCGGAGGTCATCTTCTGCCAGATGGGTTTAGGTAAGCTATTGATTTTACACAAGTTGCTTTAATTTACATAATGTATGAGCACTGATCTTTCTAGCAACATATTTTAATATGAATCAATATTTCGTATCTATTTGTAAAGGAATGACTTCATCGCATAATTACGGCGACTGGAGAGCGTTTTTGACAAAATATTTTCAGTTTTAGAAATACATTTTTGCCTGATAATATCCTAAAATGTGTTATCTAAGAGATGAAATCTGTACGTCACGCGATAAGTTTCTTGAATTTTTATGATTAAATGCATTAACTAACTACGTAAACACATTTCATCTGAAAATACAATATACGTATTGGGTGTATACATATACATATATTATTGTATGGAGGCACTAGATACTGTTCGATATAGACGACTAAACTTGTAACATTACGCATATATTTTCAGCGTCCGATATTTTCGTTTGCCATATGCAATCGTAAAAATTAAATATCCGGACTAGGTACATACACACGTTCCTGCGCTTCGGACACCAGGTCCATCAGCTCACGGCAGATCTGTGAAGTGTGAACTCCTACCATAAAGCAAATCGTGACTTATGCTAAAGGTTAATTGTGTTTACAGACTCCTATAAAGAAAATATAACATTTTCATTCCTTTTACCCTTTCTCGTTATGCAACCTTGTCAAATTCCATCTCGATCGATTCATTACGTTGGAGATTAACTCTTAAAGTGCATAAACACGCCTTTACTTAAAGATTCACAGATATTGAATTTCCTTTGTGTTGTTCAAGGAGACTAGTTTAATTTATTTGTAAAACGGTACACAGATAGGATCTGCACGTTTCGAAATGTCTGGGAGTTAGGTGAGTCAGTGTATTGTCGGGGTAAGTGGGCGAGAGGCGTCAGGGAGGTCGTCAGAGGTGGTGGAGCGGCAAGAGCGTTGACCGCGCTGCAGCCGACCGACCAGATAACGGTACCCCCTGAAAACAGCACGCCTTTCACTGATATGCGGAAGGAAGTTTGCTCGGAGCTATGTTAGTGCTTTTGAGTTTTATTCGCGTGTTTATCTTCAACCAATGCAAGATTATTAGTGCCCGCTTAAGCCACGTTTTCACTTTGATTAGTGCGAGTGTGAGTGTTTAATGTAGGTGCTTAGTATTAAGCCAAAAGTACGTGAAGATAGCCGTGGATCAGTGCAAGTGATTGGTAATCAGCGTACTAAAAGTGAATAGATGCTGATTACTTATCACTCGCACTGATCAACGGCTATCTTCACGTATTTTTATCTTAATACTAAGCACCTGCATTAAACACTCACACTCGTACTAATCAAAGTGAAAACGGGGCTTAAAGTTATATTTGTGCAATCCATATGAGTCATCACTCAGTAGGATGTCAAACAGTCATAAGTTACCTTTCCATTAGATATTTTGCTGTCTTATTAGTCTGGTCGTATATTTCAACTCTATAAAGAATCCCAGGTTCGTTGTCCGAGTCGAATTTATTATATTCTCTATGTATAAAAATATCAGAAGCTGTAAAGTCAGAAATGGCAGTGTGTTGATAGACCTTAGAGCTTCCAGAACACGCAAACCTGCCCCTGGCGCTCGATATTGTAAATAATAAGCAGTAGTCATTAAGGTCAGTTACCTATATGCGTCGTTAGTATACCTACGTCGTTAGTATGCCTACGGGGTTAGTATACCTCGCGACATTCGCGACCATGCCATGTAACAAGAGATAGAAGAGCAATCGTCCTTTGTGAGGCACAGGAGTGTCGGTATTTCGTTATATCTTAAGTGGTAACTTCGTGGTCTTGCAGTCAACCTATTTGGTTCAGACCATGAGATCCCGCGTTCAATCCCCGGGGTCGGGCAAAGATGTTATTGATGTTTTTCTCAAACATCCAAAATCTCAGTAGCACCTCAAAAACTGTTCTAACCATCTAATTTAAGAAAAACTACTTGATGTATTTATAAATATGCCAAATAGGTATAGACTGAATAATTGTTTGAAAATATGATAACCTAAATATGAAAAATTTTAAAAATATATAGCACCGCTCTTGAATGAATCTTAAATATTTAAACAAACTAGGATATATTAGTCTGGTGAAATGGGTACTTAATTAATTATTTTTTTATATCAAAAGACAGCAAACAAGCAGATCTCCTGATGGAAACAGACAGCCACCGCATGGCGCATATAGACGCCAAAGGTGTTAATGGTGCGTCGCGAAACGGCGGCGGTTTGGCTGGATGGTAATGCCCCATCTAACCCCAAAGTAAGCAAATTGTTTGCTTGTGTTATGGGTGTTAGCCAACGATACAAATACATAGAAATACATATATAAATACTAGAATATATTTAATAAACACCCAAACCCGGAGCTACAAACATTTATGCTCATCACACAAATGCTTGTCCCCGTCGAGGATCGAACCCGAGCCTCGTCGATTGCGTAGTCAGGGTCGCTAACCACTCGACCAACGGGGCGGTCAAATTGGCTGGCTACATGTCTATTCTTCAAAGATGGCTCGGACTAACACTTGGCAAAATACACACATACCTACATATTCACGCCGGATCCCTTACGGGGTAGGCAGAGAGAACCGAGTGCCATACACACGATTCTTGGCAAAATGTAATATGATAACATTAATAAAATGAAAAACAATGTTATCATGCCAGTTATGTTGCAGAGAGAACTGAACGACAACAGACGGTCCGGTTCACCTCGAGTCACCGGTTCGCCGGTGGGCGAGATGATGGAGATCCCAATCGCTACATTTTACCTCTCACTATTGTTTTCATCTCACGATTGCCAGGACCGACAGCTGCACGTGCTCGTCCGAAGCACTGGAGTTTTAGTCCGATGCGGATAAAAAGCCCGGTTACGCAGTAACGACCCTTAAGGTCAACTGCAATTGTCATTTTGAAAAAAAAAAATAACGCGCTATATCCATACTATTATTATACACTAGCTGTTGCCAGCGACTTCGTCCGCGCGGACTTCGTTTACTCCGCTCAGCTCCTCCCCCGTAGGTGATAGCGTGATAATATGTAGCCTATATGTTGACCCGACCTGTTAGTAATATTCATGCAAAATTTGAAGTAAATCCATGCAGTACTTTTTGAGTTAACCCCGACATACATACAGACAAACAAACAAAAATTCTAAAAACTATATTTTTGGCTTCGATATCGATTATAGATCACGCCCCAAGTATTCTTTTAAAAAAATATTCAATGTACAGTTTTGACTTTTGACAGATTTTATAGATAGATAGATAGATAAAAAGAATTATCTCGATATGAATTTTAGCTTTCGAGAAATTTGTGGACAAACAAGCAAACATAATATTATGTACACTTACGAAATTTAGTACACAAGCTTGGATGCCTAAATAGATACTCAAATATTATCCACTTCCAACAATATCCTTACTAATAGTTATTATAAATGGGAAAGTGTATGTGTGTGTTTGTTTGTCCGTCTCACGGCAAAACGGAGCGACGAATTGACGTGCCGTTCTATAAGTGGAGATAGTTGAAGTTAATCTCTATATTCTGTGGTTGAAGGGATGAAGAATGACCCATGCTTCTTTTTGTCTCTTTCTAACCCCCCATTTCCTAAATGAGGGGTGGAAGTTTGTATAAAGCATTCCGCAATTTTCAAGGTAGAAAGCTGAAAATTGGTATGCGGACTATTTGTAAGTAACAAAAAAATCGTGAGTAATTTTTTTTTTCTGTCCCAATTTAACGCGAGCAAAGACCACAAGCTACTTACATTCATACAAGTCAAACTGATATCTTCCTTTTTTCGTCGGTTAAAAAACTAAACCATCTTCAATATATCTGTCAACTTTCATATCTCCAAGTCTACCGATTTTGATGAAACTAGAACTGTTCCCTAAGTTGGGATATACCTAATAAAAATCAAAAAGAATGATCTCGATGTGGCCTTTAGTTCCCAAGAAATTCGTGCACAAACATACACACACTTACTAAATTTCGCACACGTGCTTGGACGCCTACCTAAATAAATCACCTAAATATATCAAATAGTTCAATAAAAAGTTTTATTCCTGTTTGGTCCGGATCCCATTTGAAGAATGGCCATATGTGTCATCGTGACTACTAGCTGACCTTTTTTTTAAATCATAAGATAGCAAATAAGCAGATGGGTCTCCTGATGGAAAGAGTCAACCATCGCCTATAGACACCAAAGATGTTAATGGTGCGTTGCTATCTCGTGACGAGGTCTAATGCCACATGCATAAGTTTACCGGCTACCTTACCCTCCAAACCGGAACACGACAGCGACAAGCACTGACGCTATGCGGCAGGAATAGGTAAGGCGGTGGTACCAGACCCGGGCGAGACAATGCAGAACTCTACCACCTAGTAGCCACGATGGTAGTGACTCGAAAGCCAATCGGTCGCCTTTTACGACCTGCCTGGCAGAACGGCAGTTGGCCTATTCTTCAAAAGAGGCCGGGACCAACACGGCGAAGACCTTAACTACTGACCTTAACTACTCTTGCCGTAAGACGTCAATGCTTGTCAATATCATGTTAGGTTGTGGAAGGTAAGGTAGCCGATAAATTTCATCGCACTACATATATCACCACACTACTAACATGTTTGATGTCTATAATAGGTATTGGGTGATGACTGATGATTTTCTTTTTCCATTAGGAGAGACATTTGCTTATTTGTCATCCTGTGATATAACAAAAATTGAAAATACTCTATCATTGTCAGCGACGGGGACTCGGTAACCTTAATTCGCGGTTAAAATACGCTAAATAATGAGACTCCTGAGATGCTAAGACAGGCCACGTTAAACATTTTAAGTTGAAGCGTTTATATTGGTCGATGACGAAATTCAAATCGCATTTTCATACAAGGTTGCACTTGGTCTGACTCTGAGTCACCGGCCGGCGTAGGCCTCCATTTCAATAATTAGTTGTCGTCACTCTCGTAGGTGAGTTCACCCATTCGCCTATTTGGATTTAGAACAGCGGAATAGCTGTTTATGACACTACTTGTATGCAGAGAGACCTCGGGATACTTAAGACTGATAGCTAATCCCTTGTATGACTATATCACTGAGCTTGTAATGGTTTTCAACCGATGAAAAACCGGAGGTTATCAGTTTGCAATGTATATATCTGATATTGTTAGAAATGGATAACATTTGAGTATGATGACCTATTTAGGCGTCTAAGCACGTGTACTAAATTTTGTAATTGTATGTATGTGTGTCCACGAATTAATCGGGAACCAAAAGCCATATCGAAATAATTCTTTTTTATTTAAATTAGGAATATTCCAATTTAGAGAATAGTCTAAGTTTCATCAAAATCGGTGCAGTATTTTTTGAGATATGTGTATAGTTGACAAATATAGTGTTGGTTTATTTTTTACGTTTATTATTAAAAGTAGTGTTTTTGGTAGATTCCATATGTATTATGTTGCATTAGTCCTTAATTACTTTAGATCATTATATTCATTGACCTAATTTGTAAGTCAATGATTATATTACATCAATATCCGTAATTTTCCGATCGATCCCGGGGTCGGGCATTTTTAATGTCTTTCTATTTTCAGTTTTCTGATAAGAACAACGTTGCCAGGGATTGGATAAGTGCCCGGTTAGCGATAGACTTGCCACCTATCAAACTGTGGGACAGAGTATCTCTGGCTGATGGTGGGTGCACTGGTTGTACATCTGCCTGCTTCTTCGGGGATAGGGACGTGAAGATACTTTTTACCTGAAATTTAGATTGTTGTGAGAGACATTTTGCCGTGGTGAATGACGTTTATTTTGCACACAGTTAATATACCTACTAGTTCAAAATAAAACAAGCTGTTGCCTACGACTTCGTCCGCGCGGACTTCGTTTACTCCGCACTGCTCCTCCCCCGTAGGTGCTAGCGTGATAATATGTAGCCTATATGTTGACCCGACCTGTTAATAATGTTCATGCAAAATTTGAAATAAATCCATGCAGTACGATTTTACCCCGGACATACATACATACAAACAGACAAGCAGACAAACGAACAGACAAACAGACAAAAATTTTAAAACTATATTTTTGGCTTCGATATCGATTATAGATCACGCCCCAAGTATTTAAAAAAAAAAAATATTCAATGTACAGTTTTGACTTTCCTACGATTTTATTATATTTATAGATTAAATCTTCGGAAAATTGAAAAAATAAACCATGGCCCCCTTAACATCTCTAAAATTTCGTTACAAATAAAAAAAATACAACGTTTAAATTTTTATGTTTTATAAAATGTTTTTTCAACGGTTTCATTTAATGTTTTTCGTGTTTTTGAACAGTGATGGTTTGACACTTACTACAATAATTGAAATTACAGGTATCCATATACATATTATATTGCTCGCGACTTTGCTCGCATTAAAGTTCTGTTCGCCTCTACCGCATCTTGAAGCCCACTGTGCGCTATGTAAAGCCCCGTTTTCACTTTGATTAGTGCGTGTGCGAGTGTTTAATGCAGGTGCTTAGTGTTAAGCAAAAAATACGTGAAGACAGCCGTTGATCAGTGCGAGTGATTAGTAATCAGCATCTGTTCGCTTCTACTACGCTGATTATTAACCACTCGCAGGGATCAACGGCTGTCTTCACGTATTTTTGCTTAATACTAAGCACCTGCATTAAACACTCGCACTCGAACTAATCGAAGTGAAAACGCAGCTTAAGGAACAGAGTGCTAAGTGTGAGTTTTTCTTTTCGCATTCGATCGTGAGCGCGTTTCGAGTTTGCTAGAGTATGTGATTTATACAGCGCCACCTACTGGTAAACTGGTTTCTCACGTTTACCACTAGGTGGCGCTCTCTCTCATTCTCTAATTCTCTAATTACCTATTATATTATCTTTGCTTAAATCAATCGCCTGGGATACAGTCTACTGCATGTGGTAACTGATAAAGTATTGAAAGATCGCTTGTTATTTGTTAGGGATTTATTTCACAGACGATAAAAACGATTTCGACAATTTAAATAAAAAAGATAAAACCTGTACAAAATATGTATCGATACACATCTGACACACGTTGCTGTGGTCGTGTAGCTAAATTTAGGAGTTCGGAAGCGCTCCACGCTCACAAGTGAGGATTGCACAGACGAGAGCTGACGTCTGGCCGGCTGTCCGGAACCCACTCGAAGCCTTCTCGAAATCGGATGTGCTCCTTGTGCAAACATTCCATACTAGAGTTTTCAGTGATTTATTGTGACTGCTGAAAGATGGCCTCAGACGGTGATACTGTCTCACGTAAGTCAATATTTAATCTTTTCAAGATAAAAGCTTTTGGTGATGGGGCATGAGAAATTTATATAAGATATGCTATGGATGGAATCGGGAAAACTATATAATACCGTCTAATGATGTCATTTTACAGAATTTGCATTTAGCCATGAAATAACCATTACGTCAGATGATCTTGAGACTTGACGCTTCTGCATATTTCGTGAATATTTTTCCATGGAGCATTTTTCAAATTAATACAATGATTAGTCAATTATTTTTTTGATGTATTATGTTTTTTGATGTAAATATTTCTATTTTCTACTTCTAATCTAATTTGTATTTAGGTATCAAAATAGCTCGTTTTTTCGCAATTATCAATAGTTTCATCCGCGTTAATCTGATATTATGTAAAGACAGGTATCCATGTACATGTTAGTAATTTTCATCTTAATTATTCTGCTTTTGATATCTCCTTTTTTAACGTTTCGATAATACGATGGGTGACCTCACCCGTGATGTGAGCATTCGTGTTTCTCTTACCTATTAACACTATGAGTTATTAGTGCAATATCGAAGGTATCTGGGCAAAGTATTGCATGAAGTGAAGAATAAACACTTTTCAACAGGAATGACATTTGTGTCTGGTTAGAACACTTGACCTAATTTTAACAAAAAAGCTTCGCAAGCCCTTTGTTTGACTCACTCAACTACGTCATTTCGCACCCTACATTGTTTACCTCCCGGCATAATGACGCAGCAACAAAACTTACATTTTAGGTAGAATAATATAACATTGTGATAATATCAAGGACGAGATACTGCGTCTTTCTAATGAGGAGTTGACATAATTAATATGTAAATTGACCATACGAACTGATGCAATAACAGGTTGTCGGTGGCAACTGGCAATTATCATTGATAGTAGGTATTTATCTATATTAATATTATAAATGTGAAAGTTTGGATGTGTAGATGTTTGGTACTCAATCACACAAAAACGGCTGGACTGACTTGATGAAATTGGCACAGGTAGAGAATGCACCTGCAATATCAAATAGGGTATTTTTTATCCTGGATAAATCAATTGTTCCCATGGGATTTAACAAAAACTTTTAGATTGCAATTTACTGCTGGCTGCAGTTAGGAAATAATAATTACTACTTAAGCTTTTCAGACATTTGGTGAAGTGTCTTAATTCCTAAACAATACTCCTATACATACCTATTGTGTTGGGCTGACGTGGAATAGAAATATATATAAACAATTTGGTCTCCCGGAATACGGAATAAATGCGACTTATCAAATCGGAAGGTATCTTGCAGATAAATACCTAATTGTAGATACATAAAAGTGATACATCATACTGGATGATACAGTTCGTTCGTTGCATATTGATTGTTACTTATGTAGCCTCTTGATATGTACTCGTATGTATTCATACAAATCAAAAAGTTTTAAACTTGTATGACGTTTGTTTTTAGCTGGATATCTTTGGTTAGACCGAATGCTGTGTTAAAATATTTTCACCTATTATGGAACGACCCTATATATAAAAACAGATGTAGTATATAAATTATCTATACTTACATATAATAAAATCGTAGGAAAGTCTTTGTATGTCCGGATTAAACTCAAAAAGTACTGCATGGATTTACTTCAAATTTCGCATGAATATTTCTAACAGGTCGGGTCAATATATAGGTTTTTTTTTTTATGTCATAAGATAGCAAACAAGCAGATGGGTCTCCTGATGGAAAGAGTCAACCATCGCCTATAGACACCAAAGGTGTTAATGGTGCGTTGCTATCTTGTGGCGAGGTATAATGCCACATGCATAAGTTTACCGGCTACCTTACCCTCCAAACCGGAACACGACAGCAACAAGCACTGACGCTATTGCGGCAGGAATAGGTAAGGCGGTGGTACCAGACCCGGGCGAGACAATGCAGAACTCTACCACCTAGTAGCCACGATGGTAGTGACTCGATAGCCAATCGGTCGCCTTTTACGACCTGCCTGGCAGAACGGCAGTTGGCCTATTCTACAAAGGAGGCCGGGACCAACACGGCGAATATTACGGCGAAGGCTATATATTATCACGCTATCACCTACTGGAGAGGAGCTGTGCGGAGTAGACGAAGTCCGCGCGAACGAAGTCGCGGGCAACAGCGATAGTCTACATATAATAAAATCGTAGGAAAGTCAAAACTGTACATTGAATATTTTTTTAAATAAATACTTGGGGCGTAATCTACAATCGATATCGAAGCCAAAAATACAGTTTTTAGAATTTTTTGTCTGTTTGTCTGTATGTATGTCCGGGGTAAACTCAAAAAGTACTGCATGGATTTACTTCAAATTTTGCATGAATGTTACTTACAGGTCGAGTCAACATATTAGGTACATATTATCACCCTATCAGCTACGTGGGAAGAGCTGTGCGGAGTAAACGAAGTCCGCGCGGATGAAGTCGCGGGCAACAGCTAGTAATATAATAAAATAATAAATTGCGGTGTCGGTAGGTAGTCGGTAGATACGCACCAAAAATGAAGTCTAAAAAGAGTTCAATTTCCAGTCAATTTTACGACTGTTTTAGTTTATCTAGGTACTGTTAATTCTAACTTGTTTGTGTGAACAAACAAATATCGTTGGACATAGGTATTATAGGATTCATCGGATCATCGGTTAGTATGATGGGATATGTAACCGTTTCACGCGCTGATCCGAGCCATGACGGTGTTAACCACCGTCACCAGATTCTAGGCTATTACTGATATTTTTTATTTTTGAGGATAACCGCGAAAAAACCTTTTTGTCCCAGGGATTGCACCAGGGACCAAGCTCTGAGACAAATATTATAACCACTAGACTGTGAGGCAGCCATTATATTTTAATGTATATTGTTTTAAATTATTTTATTTTAATATTTGACGGTGTTTCTAAACAACGATTGGCTGACATTATATTTCCTGGTAGTAGGGGAAAATTCCAGACAGCAATATACGCAATGTCGGGGCGGAGGCCGGCGGATCGATACCCCCTCCCCCACACAGACATGCTGTCTATTACATGCATCAGTTTCGTGACAGCTTCTTGACTATGTCGAACATCTCATGTTTCCTTTACCAATGTCTATTTGCGGAATTAAATAACATTTTTACAATAATATAATTAATAATAATAATTGGCAATTAATTCTACGATTTATCAGTTTATGTGCTTTAAGGGGGTGATCACTTTTATTAAAAATGTCAAAAGATTTGTCTTTTGCTTTTTAGGGTTCCGTACCTAAAAGGTAAACCGGGACCCTATTACTAAGCCTCCGCTGTCTCTCTGTCCGTCTGTATACAGCCTGGCGACAGACAGATAGACAGATCTGTCTGTCGCCAGGCTGTATTTCATAAACCGTGATAACTAGGAACTTCCGAACCGCAAGGGACTGGAATATGCTACCTGAGTCTGTGTTCCCCGACGAGTACAATCTGGGGATCTTCAAAAGAAGAGTGAACAGGTACCTTCTAGGGAAGCGCGTTCCATCTTAGGCCGCATCTTAGCTTACCATCAGGCGAAATCGTGGTCAAGCGCTTCCCTATCGAAATTTAAAAAAGAAATATATTTTTTTCGTGATGTATACAAAAATTTACGGCTTTTGGATATTTTCTTTACAAGTGCTGGAAGACTTGTTGCTAAATTTCATAATTCTATGTCAACGGGAAATACCTACACTATAGGTTTTGATTCCCCTTTGACATCGCAAAAAATCGCAAATGTGCGACATAAATGGTCATATCATTTGATCGCGTTGATCAAATGATATGACCATTGATGTTTGACTTTACACAGCTGACTAGGACCATAAACCAAGGATTTATAACGTTATAATTTCGATATTTTTGCTGTTTCGTGATTGGTTCCCTGCATTTCATGCTGTTTCGTGATTGGTTCCCCAACTAGCGCTAGAAGACTACGTCATAATATCATATACCATAACCAATCATAACGACGCAAATATATCGAAATCATAACGTTTTAAATCCTTGCCATAAACACAAGTATCCATGTAATAAAATCGTAGGAAAGTCATGTATGTCCGGGGTTAACTCAAAAAGTACTGCATGTATTTACTTCTGCATGAATATTACTAACAGGGTTTTTAGTTAAACACCCTATCTCAGCCACTACTAGCTTTTACCCGTGGCTTCACTCGCATTTAAGCTAGTACAGAAGTATTTTTTTATTTAAAAAGTATGCTATGTTGTTACTTCTAATACCTCCAAGAATAATAATATGTGTACAAAGTTTCATGACGATCGGTGTAGTAGTTTTCGCGAGAAACCGTAACAAACAAATTTATAATTGCATTTAAATTAAAATAGTAATATTAGTAGGGATCTCTAATCTGGTGTCTATAAGCGATGGTTTTCTTGCCATCAGGAGAACCATCAGCTTGCTTGATTCCGTATTAATAACATATAAGAATATTAGTGTATGGGTGTATGTGTCCTTTGTTAAGGCATAATTTCCACGCTGTTAAGCTTAAAGTGACTACCAAAGATCTACAAAAATATATATATTTTTGAAGTGAAAACTTCTTTAGGCGCGTTGAGCGTTTTGGTAGAGGGTAAAATCCTCGGTTCGCGTCACCGACATGCTAATGATAATAGTATATCTATAGCTATGGAGAGCCAGACTAGCGCACGCGCAGTAGCCTGTGTACACGTATACACTAATACATCGACTATTTCTGACTGTATTATGTGCGCGTTGGACGCTTTATATAGTTATATAGTTTTAATTACTCTCAACTTAATAGTTCCGTTTTCACTTCTATCGGCAGTCCCACGACTGCTACTGTTTTTTTTTGTAGGTCTTTGGTGACTACCGTTAGGAAGAAGGCTAGACAAGCGTGTTTCAACAATATGGCGTGTCGTGCTGGACACTAAGCTCCCCTATCGCAGACAACGATGGCGGACGTGACAATGAGTCACCGGGAAAGTTTATAGCTTTTATTACCAGTAAGGGTAGTTCGTTGCTTAGCTACCAGAAGGCAGCTTTCGTCATTAAGTGCGTACAGTTTTCAATATTGAAATAGTCTGATACCAGAGTTACATCGTCGTCTTCCTGTCGGTGTACTAACTACTGAACAATGGAAGGAGCCAGGGTCCGTTCTGGTGTCTCGTGGTAATATCGCTATTATGAAACTAAGGTTTTTGATTGTAGATTTTAATCTCCCATTTTTATTAAACTTTTTTTGTATTAACAATAGATATAAAATTGTCCCTGGCTGTGTCTGTATGTTAAAGTTAAACTCAAAAATACTGAGCGGATTTTCATGCGATTTTCACCAATAGACAAAGTAGTTCGTGAGGAAGGTTTAGGCGTATAATTTGTTTAGATTTTGTGTAAACTTATTGAATATGTCGGGAAAGATGTATCTTATCCTGCACATGGCAAACCAGAACACGCCATTGTCGAGCACTGATGCTATTGTGGCAGGAATAGTTGAGGTAATGGTACCAAGTCTAGGCGAGGCATTGTTAATCTCCGCCTAGTAATTACGATGGTAGTTCGATCATTTCACTGATTTTACCACAGTTTTAGCGAATAAAGAAGTTGTCCTTTTATTAACCCGCCATTGGTGACTTCAATTTCACTTACAACATTGGTGATGCCGGTCTCACACAGGCCAGGGTTTTCAACCTAAGATTTTGCCAACCATTGGCTAGTTATGATACTTTTAGTTAGTTTAGGTTTAATTATAAATACATTTATGAAAATAAAACACAAAAATATTAAAGGGGGGGCTCCCATACAACAAACGTAATTTTAAGCAATTTTTACTCCACGAAATAAAGAAAACAAGTTTTTTTGTTTGTTTTCTTTATTTCGTGTTTTACTCGATCTTAATAAACAGGTAGAAACTTGAATATTTTCAAAAAAGTAAGTGTTTGGAAATATATTAACTATAAAAATAAATACCTAATACATAAAATAGATATTTAAGTAAGTACTCGTACACATTATTACAAACGTGTTTTTCTTATACATATATGTACCTATATATGGTACGGAGCACTTCGTGCGCGAGTCCGACTCGCACTTGGCCGTTTTTTATTTTTATTTTAACTCTTTATTGTATAAAATATACAACAGGCGAACTAAACGTTTAGACATTTTTTACCAAGTTTACTTTGTACTTTTAGAAATACTAGCTGTAGCGTGCCGCCCGCTGAATTGTAAAAGTTTTCAACGAATCCCGCGGGATCGTTTAATCTCTCCGGGATAAAAAGTAGCCTATATGCTATTCCAGGTCATCGTTTACTTTTGCGCCAAATTTCATCTAAATCCGTTCGTGTTTGCGTGATTGAGAAACAAACATCCATCCATCCAAACATATACACATTTTATGATATTAATGTACCTAGATTTTATAGTAACGGGTAGAGAACAGCACATGAAAAAATCTGAAAATTGTGAAAATTAATATCGTGTATAAGAAATTATAAAAGAACGCCCCAAATTTTCCACAACAGTTTACTATAAATGACGTAACTTTATCAGTCCGCATACGAAGTGCAGTTGTTTACACATGACGATAAAGTATAAACTGTTTTTTTCTGAATCGTGTGTCAGTTTTACGATGTTACATCTCAGGGTCAAAGATATGTTTTACAAGTAATGGTGCAAAGAGCGTTCGTCTGTCCGTATGTTTATGGAATGCTCTGTAACCAAAAGTGTTTCTAGGTGGTAGACTTGTGGACGTCTGGGCGAGACGTGGTTTGCTACTAATTCTGCCGTAATAACATTCGGGTTTGTCACTGTCGAGTTCTGGTGCTGGTGTAGTTAGTAGACGGTAGTCATAGTGAGATGTTATCGAAATGAGTGGTGATCCCCATCGCTCATCCGAAGCACGGGGTTGTTAAGACTCCAAGTTGCTACTGAGATTTTGTATTTTCGAAAAACCCTCAACAACACTTTGGCCCTACTCAGGGATTGAACTCGGGACCTCTTGATCTGAATGCAATAGGCTAACCCCTCGGCCACAGCTGGTGGCTGGCCGCTGGTAAAGGGATAGTGGGCAATTAGTTTAGGTACGGGTATTGTGGTCTGCCCACTGGAATTGTAGCGATATTACATTACTAACCTTAAACGTCGCTTTCAGGATGCTCTGGTTGGTAGGAATTTATTGCAGCCCCAGTGAACTTGTACTGAACTCGCACACTGATAGCGAGCAGAAGCTTACTTGTTTACAAAGGGCACAGATAAAGTTAACTCTCAAATTGTTTCCCAATCACAAATTGTCTGGGTTTTATATTTCAACATTAAACTCTCTAACAGTCTCTTTAAGACTCTAGCAGTAAGTAGATAGAAGTAAAATATGTGTGGGTGTGTGTTTTTTTTTTTAAATTTCATAACATAGCAGCAGGTGAAGCTCATGAAAAGAGATAACCGCTAGAGATGGGCCGAATATGGTTTAAACCGAATTCGAACTCCGGCCGAACATCCAGTGAAAATAAAAGATTTTAAAAAAATAATTCGAACTTCGGTTCAGTTTTGGCGGGTTTTCTCGAGAGCGGTACGTCGTGACATGTTTACGAATTTACTTAAATTATTATTAATAATCATAAAGTTATTCGTTAATGGTTTTCGTACCGCACGCGAAATAATGACTTATCGGCAAAATTTTGAGACCTTGGGTTCCATTGTTCCAGTTTAGTTCAGTAAGGGATCTCTTAATTTTTTTTAAAATGGTATAGTCTACGTTACTCGGGGATGATTTAATATCTTTCTTGGTGGTAGACATTAAAAATGTTGCATTACTATCCATGTAACACGGTGGGAATGCCACATGCATAATTTACTGACTACCGTACTATACTCCTCGTAACTTCACAGTGACGAACACTGACGCTATTGCGGCAGGAATAGATAAGGTAGTAGCTACTAATAGGCGAGTAGTTTCGAAATTCTACCACCATATACATGATGGTAGTGACACGTACAGTAAATCATTCGTCTTCGACAAACTGAATGGTAGAATTGCAGTCCATTTATTCTTCAAAGAGGGCTGGAAATAACAGGGAGATTCGGTTCTTAGCTGACTAATGCAAAAACTGACCTAAACTGTCAACTACGAGATCATTACTAATGAGTTTCCCTTTATGAAGCGGCTCTGTTTAGCTAGATCCATAAAAATGACTTTTGATTAATAATGCCTATGAAATTAATTATGGAAAGTAAGTGAAAACGTCGCGACGCATTGAGACAAACGCCGCAGAATTATGATGAGTCACGAGACGGTGATGGCGTGTCGCGGTGCACCGCTCTTGTGTAATAATTAAGATTCGCGACGTGCCGACTCACGAGCTAAACTTTTTTATAACTCCGCATTTTGCAAAAATGCTGTGTGTATGCAGTACTTTTTGAGTTTACCCCGGACATACATTGACTTTCCTACGATTTTATTATATGTTTTTTTTTTTTTTTTATGTCATAAGATAGCAAACAAGCAGATGGGTCTCCTGATGGTAAGAGTCAACCATCGCCTATAGACACCAAAGATGTTAATGGTGCGTTGCTATCTTGTGGCGAGGTATAATGCCACATGCATAAGTTTACCGGCTACCTTACCCTCCAAACCGGAACACGACAGCAACAAGCACTGACGCTATTGCGGCAGGAATAGGTAAGGCGGTGGTACCAGACCCGGGCGAGACAATGCAGAACTCTACCACCTAGTAACCACGATGGTAGTGATTCGATAGCCAATCGGTCGCCTTTTACGACCTGCCTGGCAGAACGGCAGTTGGCCTATTCTACAAAGGAGGCCGGGACCAACACGGCGAAAAGATACATATGGATACATATATTTAGAAACGGCTAGATATATTTTACAGTTTTATTTTATTGATGAATATTATATTTTAATACTTTTTAGTCTATTCTAGACAAAGACAATCCAAACCCACAAAAATCACAACAAAATTGGCCCCGTGGTTCTTGCCTTTTTTTGGGCAAAGTAAAAAGTAGGAAGTAAGAAATCTAGAAGTTCTAGAACCCCTTGAATTACGTGATATTTGGGCAACGTTAGACCATGCAAATTGTACTTGAAGCGTGATTTCAAATTACCTTGCAGTTTTCGCTGTGACTCATATCTTAGAAGTTTTTAGGCAATCTCGTGTTCTTGGTTTTATACAATCAGCTGGTATACAAGTAAATTGGCTACCCGATGTTAAGTGGAGGCTACTGCCCATGGACATTTGCAACATAAGAGTTGTGGCCAATTCTATACCGGCTTTGGAAATGTTCGTCATCAGCCTCCTAAAATCACATAAGTCATAGGTCTCGGGACAACCAGGCTAGGAAGGTTACTTCATACATTGATTATGCGTACAAGTTACTTCATAGGTTGACTATGCGTACGAGAAATGTACGCACAGTGAAGAAGCCCACTGCTAGGTTTGTTTGTGTGCAGGTGCGAGGCGACGCTGTCCGCGTGGCGGTCGGGGCACGATTGTTTATTTTTAACTCGACACCCGTCACTCTGGCCACGCACTTTTTGTTCTCTGCTGCATTGTTCAATGTTCGGCGTTCCATTTGTTGGTTTACTTTAGACTATATCTGTCGCTATTTATCTCCAATGCGACAACCGTCGGCCCGTTTTAGATACTGCACGCACGGGCAATACTGCGCCACATTCAGATATAGCATTGCTATCAGGGAACTATCTTATCTTATGATTATATTGTAATAAATACTTTTCTGTAGTCATAGTACAAGAGTACATGGGCCGTCGGTGACGTAATGTTGAAGCTCATGAGTCAGCTGTTGGCGGTGGCCGGCGCCGCGGCGTGTTGTAACATTGTAACCAAGTAACGATGCAAATTAGCGCTTCACGCCCTAGATGTTGTTAGGGGCAATGTTTTTCTAAGGGTCTTTAATTTGGTTCCTGACTTACAATAGTCATTTGTAGTGTTCGTTCTATTTTATGAAATTTAATCTTCCAATTTTGAAGCTGATTTTTGTTTTAATGGCGATCATATTGCCTCCCAAAACATCGGTGAATTGTGGTGATTAGCAAAGTCTATAACATACAGATTGTTCTACCTACCGTGTGCGAGTACTATCATGATAATATTTATTCGTTTAAAAGCAATTTATACATACTAACATTAAATACCTAAATACAATTATTTGTACCTATACAGAACTTGATTATTGATAAAGAGTTGTGGTTTCCCGAGGGCACCTGAATGACTTCAATTTTAAGTATCCCTACGTCTACGAGTTTTGCCGTCTGGCACATTTTGTACTCTCTAAATATTTGTCGCCTCTGTGGTTTAATGGTGCGGTGTCGGTATTGACCACATGAGGTCCCGGGTTAAATTTCCGGGGCAGTTTATTCAATAATGTGTTTTTTTAGTTTTCTGATAAAAAAAATGTTGCTCAGAATTAGATAAGTGCCCGGTTGGCGATAGGCTTGCCACCTATCACATTGTGAGACTTAATATCTTCGGCTAATCGTGGGTACGCTGGTTGTAACTCTTCGGGGATAAAAGCGTGAAAATAATAATAATGTATGTCTAACTGTTATGGTTCAAATTGTTTAAAAATTAACCCAAGTTTGTTGCTCCGTATCTTCTAACTGCTTAGTGTAGTCGCCCTCCGGTCCGGTAGTTATATGACTTTTTTTGATCTTAATCGATAAGTAGTAGTAGCTGTTGTATCACAAACAAAAATGTTGATCAGAAATCTTGGGAAGTTACTGTACAGTGAAACAGATAATAACAGATGGCAGGTAGTTGTTGACAATATTGTATTCGTTGTGCTCAATGAATCCTTGAACTTGTGGAGCTCGCGACACGTCCACGTGATAATGGAGAACTCAAGGTTGCAGCTACTGAGCCGCCGACGACTAGCTACTTCAACGCTAGCTTGATATTATATCAATTGCCACAATTAGTCTTAGAGCCCCTATACGATGCTCGCTTCTTGGCTTATTGTGACTAATATCTACAAACAATCGTTATTTATTAATTCCTTTGTACATAAT